>CM022393.1:18986528-19322239 GCA_011833715.1 Carcinoscorpius rotundicauda | reverse complement strand
TAAGGCGTGTGACTCGTAATCCGAGGGTCGGGGGTTCGCGCCCGGGTTGCGCTAAAGATGCTCGCCCTCCCACCCATGGGGGTGTATAAAGTGACTATTCGTTGGTAAAAGAGTAGCCCAAAAGTTGGCGGTGGGTGGTGATGACTAGCTGCCTTAACCCTAGTCTTATACTGCTAAAGTAGGGACGGCTTAGACAAATAGCCCTCGTTTAGCGTTGCGTGAAATTAAAAAACAAACAAACTAAAAGCTTTTACAGAAAGTTCACGTGTCAGTGTTTGTAATTCTTTCCTTTTTGATTTTACATCTTCGTGACGTGAAAGTATTGGAGCATTGCCTGAATAATGTTGAGATAAAAACGTCTCCACCTATTTTCAGTAACCAGAACAACTTTTTGATTTTGAATTATATTTTTCATTTTAGGATATAAAGTTTTCTTGAAGCTTTTCGTGGTAGAAAGGTTTTTTTTAATGCAGATGCATATACGTGATAAAGCGTTATATATAAAGATCATCGTCTACACCTTTTAGTCCGAAAATGTTAAATGTTCTACAGGTTTAAGGAAATGAGAGTTAATTAGTTTGGTTGACTGAATAGGTAACTTGATCGTATTGTATAATAACACTATGTAACACAAATTTTGTTCCTGGATAGTATGTGTTATTTCTTAATTGCTTATGTTGTAAAAGTACAGAAAATGTCCATTATTCCCTTCAATCTTTGCTTTTGTGACCTGGATAATAAAATTTAAAAATTAATCTATTTTCTTTGTAAAAACAGGCAAATTTGCACATTTTCATTTACATAAGGTCTGAATAAAACAACATATGAATCAAGATTTACACGTATTTATACTAAAGTTACACAAAAATGAACAAAAATGTTTAGAAGTGAGTAGTTTCTCGAGATTTGCGACTGTAATGTAAATCACCTTCACGTATCAGCTCCCAAATATAGTCTCCTGTCATGTTTTCGTTATACGCTCCCAGGTCACAAAAGCTAAGTTTGAAAATAAAAAATAAAAAGTGTTTTCCATTTACTTTAAACATAAACAATTGGGAAATAACACTTTTTGCCCAGGAACAAGAAAAAGTAAAAATGTTGTTACATAGTGTTATTTCATGTTTCCCGGCTGCTTACATAACAACACGTTTATGAGTACACCAAGTATTTGTTACATAAATTTATGTCAAAAAATATTTTTGTGATAATTAATGAACTATCTGTACATTAGTTTAGATGTACTTTCTATCATTTCATAAAAATATATTTATAAAATTAAGAGAAAGCTTTAATTCTACGAGTTACTTTTCATGTTCTTCCTCATATGGTAAAATTCATTATTTATGTTATTTCTTGATTCTTCGAAAGTAAACTATAATTTTTTAATTTTAATTTTTACGTCTTTAATACTCTGTGCTGCAGAGAGGAACATTTTTATTCATTGTTGTACAAAAAAAGAATTGCAGTCAGCACATGCAGCACTTACCAATTAATTTAAAAGGTAACATTTCGCACAGAGATTTGTGTGTCTAATTTATAAATAGTAACAACGATGTCATAGTGCAATGTTTACTATTCTGTTAACTTAATGTCCTATAATGTATAGTAATAAATATTAGTAAAGTTTAAAAATGAAACTGGATATACTTATACACTTACTTAGTTACACAATAAAAAGTACGAGCTACTTATTTTTCACGTGTAATGGTTTGTTTTGAAAGTTACTCGAAAACTATCTGCACTATTCGTCCCTAATTTTGCAGTGTAAGACCAGAGAAAAGGCAACTAGTCATAAACCCCCCGCCAACTATTGGGCTACTCTTTTTACCAACGAATAATGGGATTGACCGTTGCATTATAATGCCCCCACGGCTGAAAGGGCGAGCATGTTTGTGCGATCGGGAGTCGAACGCCTTGACCCACCTAGCCATGCCGGCCCTCTATTCCGTTCAAGTGTGATATTTGTATGTTGGTTTTGTTTACTGCCATGGATTATATGCAAAGTTGTTTTGGTTGCTATTGTTATAACTACTAAAACATTGTAGGATTTTGAAATCATTTGTGTATTTGAAAATACTTAACATCGTTTATAAATATTATTTCGGCTACTGTAATTCATAGTTTTCTGTTTTTCACAGCATTCAAAATTCTTTAACCCCACTTTGCAGTATAATAAAAAATACTGCAAAACCCTTTTGCAGTATAATAAGTTTTGCCCTTCTTTGGCTCAGCGGCAAATCTGGGAGCTTAAAACGCTAAAAACAGCATTGGACAGATTGCATAAAGCCCATTGTATGGCTTTGCTCTTAACAACAAACATAATTCGTTTATTTTTAAGTGATTTAAATTATGTAAGATTATCAAAAATAATTTTAGTTTTTCATCTCACTTCACTTAATTTGACCTAAATATAAAACCACATATATTTAATGTATTAACGATTTATCACTGCTCATCTTAATTATTTTGTAAATATATTGCTTTCTCTCTATTGATGCCTCACTGGTATCTTTAATTCCAATCACAAAACAAATCGAACTGAGCGCCATCTTTCAATGCATATTATTACATTTCTTAACGTATGATATATTAATTTTGTTCATTTCTGTATTATTTGTTTTTCTAATTATTATTGGAACTTGTTCTTCATCATAAGATCATTAGCTATAGTTTAAGCGCTTGAATAAAAGAAAAGTACACTGAGATCCAAAAATAATAAACAGGAGTTTGAAATTACTTTTACAAACACGAACTGATCAGTTAGTATAATCAAAAATTTTGTGTAGTCGTGCATTTTGTATTCAATCAGCTTCTGATAAGAGAACCGTATATTACAATAAAATTTTAGATTCAGAAACTGTAATTTTTTCCCCTTTTTTTTTAACATTACAATTAATTTTGTAACTATGCCGACACACCGTCGTGCACTATTCGTTATTGGTGGACATTTATTCTTTTCTCCAGTTTGGCGTGTTAACACCTACGTTCCGTGAAAACAAACAAAAACTAGTAGACAAGTAGAAAGTGATGTTTTCTTATCCACGTAGTAGCCTGACTCAGAGAACTGACTTCACTCTACTGGGAAATGGAAAGCTTAGTGCGATTCTTCTTCAGGGTTAATGAGAATAGAATGTAAGCGTGAGTGCGTTTGATGATACAACAGGTATGAATAGTGTGTAAACGTGTCGTGGGTTTTAATCAGAGATACAAGAATAACTCGGTACCAAAGTGTTGTGTGTCCCGAGCAACGAACAGAGTGGTGTATCGTTTAGTATTTTACAACTTACAGTCAAAACTAGATCAAGGATTTGCGGAGGTGGTAAACCATTATAATTGAACTTAATAAATATGTCAAATACAGTTTAACATTTATTAATTAAGAATGTTTGTTTGTTTTCGAATTTCGCACAAAGCTACTCGAGGGCTATCTGTGCTAGCCGTCCCTAATTTTGCAGTGTAAGACTAGAGGGAAGGCAGCTAGTCATCACCACCCACCGCCAACTCTTGGGCTACTCTTTTACAAACGAATAGTGGGATTGACCGTACTATTATACACCCTCACTGCTGGAAGGGCGAGCATGTTTAGCGCGACGCGGGCGCGAACCCGCGACCCTCGGATTACAAGTGCACGTCTTAACGCGCTCGGCCATGCCAGGCCTTTTATTAACTAAACAAACACAAGCGGCATTTAAATTTAGTAAAAAATACCACTTTTAATATTTATATGCTAAAGTAATAACAATAAATTACCCGAGCAGATATTTATGAATGATAAGCAATACCAACATGTTATTAAAAACTAACAGGTTTATATTAAGCTACTAAAATTGTTTTGCAAGTATGTCTTTTTCAAGGTGGCGTTCTGTTTTTGTTTTGTTTTTTGTCATATTCGGGGGAACCGAAGGAATTTTACCCATTTGTTCCCTTATCTGGCTCAGTTCATGGGTCAAGTGAGGCACCGAAAAAAATAATAAAAAATCCCTGCACTCTTTCTGCATAGACATGAGGTGATACCAGAAATTGTACTGTTTTCTTGTATTTTGAAATGCCATGTTATTATTAACAGTTATTTAAAAAGTGTTATCACATTATTCAAGTCAAACTAGACACAAAACTTCTATATCTCAATAAAACACCAGACTTTTGATAAGAGCTGGCATTACTGATACAGTAGTTGTGTTTGGATTTCGATAGACTGTTACTTTAGACCACTTTTCATGATACAAATAAAATCTTCAGTAGTATATTCAATATAATGTTTTACTTTTTCTAGCCTTTACAACACATACACATATGTGTATACAGGGTGTCCCAAAAATGTATACACAACTTGAATGAATATAAATGCAATGTTTATTAAGATATATCTCGGTTTTATAATCCAAGTTTAAGAAAATAAGTTTGGAATCTTTTGAGTTATCGCAGGTGTTCGAACTGATGACTGTTTTTATCCAGACACTGCTGATAGCGCGGACAGATGGAATTGCAAACTTTACGAATCATTTCATTTGCTATTTGGGTGCATTTTCTTTCAATTGCTGCTCTCAGCTCATTGACTGTTGCAGGCTTTGTGCTATAAACCTTATCTTTGACGTATCCCCATAAAAAAAAAGTCCAGAGGTGTGAGGTCTGGTGAACCCTGGAGAAATCTTGTTTGGAAACTGTACATCCTTAGCGGATTTTACCAGGTACCACTCACAAAATTCAACTCTCCGGTCAGGATCATCTTCATTGAGGGCGTGAACTAATGCCGGGATAAACCATTTCCAATGAACGCGCTTCAACATGTGATAGACGCTCCATTTTGGGATTCCTGTCTTACAGGCTGTTTGCCAAACAAATGTTTTTGGAGATCGTGAAGACTTTCTAACATTTCTGCTTCTCGTGTGGGACTGGGGGACAACCGCGGCCTTCCATTTATGGACGTCTTGTTCCATTTGTTTCAAACTTATCTCTAATGCGAGTAATGGTGACTCGCGTTGGTGGATCTGTTTTAAACTCTCTTCCAAACTGTCTTTGCACTACAGTTACGTTCTCACACTTCCAGTAACACTTTAAGATAAATTTCCTTTTATCAAAGTTTAGTTTTGCTTCTGTCACTACTTGAAATCAGTTGCACCTGTGAAAAAAAAAGAAGGTTTGAGTGACTTATAATCTTTCAAAGTGTTTATATATCCATTGTATATTCGATGTGGTCTTCAGTTCGCTATCAGTAAGTACTTCACTGAACCAAAACTGTATTTGAAATTCAGTTTCAAACGTTTCATTGTTGCAGTTATCTCCTCCTGTAGAACTCAAAGACAGAAAAATAAAGTAGTCCACAAAACGTCAGTTTCTCCCTACCTTAACCATACCAAAAGTGTTTTACCACAAATTCTACAGTTACTTAGGTGTATTTGAGAGAGATAAAAATAGTGCTGTTATTTTTTCACACTCTTATACTGCGTTAACCCTTTTATAAAAAGGAGTTTTATAGCCTGACTTCCAAGTATCAATGTTAGAAACACAGGGTAGAACCACATAAATCTACTGCTAGGTTTTATTCTCTTTTTCTTCCATATTTTTTTCTAGATACATTTGTAGTCTAATCATATTTAAACTACAAAATAATAAGCAGAAGTTGTCAAGTAACTAAACCTTTACTTTTCCTTTTGGATGCTGTCCAGCACTCTGTAATAAAACACAGCACTTTAGATCTCTGTTTTTTATTTCTTTTTAAAAGAATCTCAAACATCTCAATGCCAACATTTCTCTTCATGTGCAATACATACATTATTTCCGTCACGGATTGCTCATATATAATTATATTTACTTAGGTTATCCAACGTAATGTACCTTTCTAGTTTCTTTCATTTTGACGGCCCGGCATGACCAAGTGGGTTAAGACGTTCGACTCGTAATCTGAGAGTCGCGGGTTCGAATCTTCATCACACTAAACATGCTTGCCCTTTCAGCTGTGGGAGCGTTATAATAATAATAATAATGTGACGGTCAATCTCACTATTCGTTGGTAGAAGTTTAGCCCAATAGTTGACCCAATAGTGGGTGGTGATGACTAGCTGTCTTCCCTCTAGTCTTACACTGCTAAATTACGAACGGCTAGCGCGGAGTAGCTTTGCGCGAAATTAAAAAAAAAATTTTTTGACGTGCATAATGAGTACATATTCGATAATTAATAAATCTTATATAAAGAGTGGTTTGAAAACACTTTACTTTGTTAAGTTGCTTATTTTATTGGAATGCCACTTAACAAAAATGAAAAAAATGAAATAATTATCCACATAAACAATTCATTTCTTAGTTTAAAGATAATATTTACCGATTTGTTTTTATTCTAAACTTTTCCAAATGTGCACTTTTTAATAACTTAATGTAAAAAAATATATTTCGGGATATTTAAAACCAACCACTCAATTTTAAAATTAACTTCTTGTTGTTTTGAATTAAGCACAAAGCTACACAGTGGGCTATCTGTGCTCTGCCCACCACGGGTATCGAGCCCCGGATTTTAGCGTTAAGTTTGTAGACATACCGCTGAGCCACTGGGGTGGCGTAAAATTAACTTTTGAGCTTTTATGTAAGGGTTCCAGGATGTGGGGGGTGTAAGAAAAGACAGCTGTTGCCAATGCCACAATACCGTTACAGGGAGTTTAGCTCAAACGAAATATCACTTTAATATTGGTTGCATGGTCTAAAGGCAAACAATGTGGGTTTCAGGCATTGCGGTTTTTTTCTGAGTAATACAGTCATAAAGAAGCCACGAGCAGAATGTCTTCCGAATTCCTTCTAACATTACCTGGAGACAAAGAAATTATTTATTTGTTTTTAAATTTCGTACAAAGCTGCACAAGGGCTATCTGAGTTAGCCTTCTGTAATTTAGCAGTGTAAAACTAGAGGGAAGGCAACTCGTTATCATTACCAACCACCAACTCTTGGGCTACTCTTTTACCAACGAACAGTAGGATTGATCGTAACAATTTTAACGCCTCCTCGACTGAAAGGGTGAACACGTTTGGTGTGATAGGGATTTGACCTCGCAACGCTGAGAATACGAATTGAGTGCTTTAACCTCCTGGCTATGCCGGGCCTATAAGAAAATTTATAACATTATCTCTGTTGAAAATTAATGAGGATAAAATTTTCTGATTGATGAAAATGTATACTTTTAAAATTAAATTTTTCTGTGTAATAGAAATGATAAAAAATAGGAATCATTACGTGTTTAAAAAGTCTACAGTTCGTAATCTAAGATTGTAGTTGTGCATTATATACATATGTGTAAGAAAATTCGAATCCTTTTTTATTTTTATCACACTGTTATTTATTTAACAAGGTCTTCTTTATTTAGCCAGTTTCTTAAAATCACGAGATCCTGTTCAATAAAGAACCAAAAATTAAACTAAACACATTGCAAAATAAATTATCTTATTACTAATATTTATGTTCAAAACCTAATTAAAATATCTAAATTTACGTCATCATAAAATATCCTTAATGTTACGATAAATTACTGTAAAACAATACCCAAAACTCACAGACTATAAATTTTATTAACGTTGTATAAAGGCTCTTATTTTTTGGCTTTCTTTGTATTTTTTTCATGTACAAACTTTTAGCTCTTAGCACGTTCATCTCTTCACCTATTTTATATCTAATTACAGTATTGAACTCAGGAGATAAAACCCTTGCAACCGATGAATTTGACAATACCCAAGGTCTCGTAGATTAATTAACTCTAATCCTGTTTAAAAGAATTTTAATTTAAGGGTAGGCCGGTAGAGATTCTGAAGAGTAACAAAAGTGAATTCGGTATTGCGTGCGCCCCACGTGCAATTTTGCTGGTGCACAAAATATAGCTAACAATGAAACAGGTTTCATAGTACAGACATTTAACTTATTGCTTCATCTCTTGATCAATTTGAAATCCAAGTCCAGCCGCGGCTATTGAGAATTCCCTCTTGTTTGTTTTTTTATTTCACATAGTGTAAAAGATAAGTAATTACATTTATATAGTTTATACAAATGTTTTTTTTTCATTGTGTATTGTATTTTATTCCTTCGAAAGCATTTTGGTTTATACACATATATTGGTGTTGTATAATTTTTAAATTTGCAACAAATGTTCTGTATCTTTTCAGTATAACTTACTAAATAAAACTATACTTCATTAAAATCAGAAATATCTATCAACTAAGCCTTTTATGCAAACCTTACAGGTCGACATTGCTGGCTTACTCGACGGATTCTTCATTCGATTAAGCTAACCTTTATCCTTGAAGTTTTATCTGGTATGTCCCAGAAAACTGCATTAACACACATCTCATGACTCTGTTTCTTTGTAATCAGACATAAAGAAGCTACGTTCATGACCTTTGGCACTATTTTTGCAATTTTATCTCTCTCTCTTCAAAAATAACTTTTCATTTAATATATATGAAACAGAGTTATAACTATCCATGGTATCTTCCTATCTGTCTTTTTATTTCTTGATTTCCGAATTTGAACTGGTCAACTGAATTCTGTGGCCCAGACAGGTCCTGAAGTCGCAGTTAGTAAAGTAATAATGACAACATATGTAGACCGAAACGTCTGTTTAATTCTGCGCAAAGCTATATAAAGACTGCTTGCATAAGCCACCCTAATTTACAAGTGATAAGCAGCTGGAAAGGCAGATAGTCAACACCTCCCACCGCCAACTCTTTGGCAACTTTTTACCATAAAATAGTGAAATTGACCATCACAGTATAATGTCCCCACAGCTGAAAAGAGCAAACATGTTCAGTGGTGAAATTCGAACATGTAAATCCACAGATTGGAGGTTCTTTGCCCTACCCATTAAGCCAAGCCAGGCCGATTATGTATGGATGTTTTTTATAACGGACTATCTGCTGTGTTTATCGAGGGAAATCCAACTCTGGGTTTTAGCGTTGTGGTAGACTTACCACAGTCCCAGCGAGGAAAGCCAAGCTGAGAATAAAGAGATTCTTCTATTTCTTATGTTGCACCATGATGTTTTAAGTTCGGAATTCTTAGGCAAATGCAGAAAGAAAGGTGGCTCTGTGAATCATTGTATTAATAATTTGTTTTTCTTTTCTCGTTCATGTCTTTCTCTGCGTACTTCACATGTTGTGGACTTCTGTAATTCTGTTATTTTAACCTTTCTTTATATATTTTGTATCTATACAGTTTCTCTCTTCCTATTCAATTTTGTTGTTGTAATCTGTATTTACACCTCCAACAGTGTTGTCAAAGTTCTATCTTCAATCACACATGGCTCGGAATGGCCAAGCGCGTTAGGCGCGCGCGACTCGTAATCCGAGGGTCGCAGGTTCGTGCCCGCGTCGCGCCAAACAAGCTCGCCCATCCTTATAATGTGACCTTCAATCCCACTTTCCGTTGGTAAAAGAGTAGCCCAAAAGTTTGCGGTGGGTGTTGATGACTAGCTGCCTTCCCTCTAGTCTTACACTGCTAAATTCGGGATGGCTAGCACAGATAGCCCTCGAAACAAACAGTCACAAAGATATTTGATACAAATTTTTATCTAGATAGTATATCTCATTCTAAATTACTTTCTTTCACTTAACTTCCTTCTAATTTTCTGTTCTACTTTTCTGTGCTTTCTTAGTTGTTCTTATTTTAATTTCCTATTAAACAGATAATTTTCAATTACAAATTTATTAAAAATTCGTTTTTTTCTCCAAAAAACTCCCACTTGTGGACCCACCATGGCCAGGTGGTTAAGGCGTTCCACTCGTAATCTGAGGGTCGTGGGTTCGAACCCCGTCGCACCAAACATGCTCGCCCTTTCAGCCGTGGGGTGTTATGATGATACGGTCAATGTTACTATTCGTTGGCAAAAGAGTAACCCAAGAGTTGGCGGTGGATGGTGATAACTAGCTGCCTTCTTACACTGCTAAATTCGGGACGGCTAGCTCAGAGAGCCCTCGAGTAGCTTTGCGCCAAATTCAGAACAAACAAACAAACAATCCAACTTGTAGCATTCAGTTGTTGTAACATTGTTTTTTACTGAGTCGGCTATTTTATGTATTTTGATGAAAATAAGGTCCAGTCCTTTGTCTCCGTTTAAAACTCACTTTTACGTCTGGCATCACTTCAATTTCTTTACGTTGTGTGTGACGTAACCTTCGAATACAATATATGTTGCCACTAAAACTGTCGCTCATTGTTGTTGTTTTAACTCAAAAGTACGCAACGGGCTATCTGTGTTGTTTACTTCTGGAATTGAACCCTGGATTTCACTTATGCAATTTAGTACACTTACCGCTGATTGAGTTGTAATACATAAACACAGTACCTCATTGTGTCATTACACTTGTTCCTTCAGAATCAAACCTGGCACTAGATTTTATGGGAAATATAAAAAGAACAATATATCGAAAAAAAACCCAAAAAGATCAAAATTAACCAAATAGCAACAATTCTATACCACATTAAAATTATTAATGTTGAAAGTGTTTGAGGCCCGGTTGTAATTAGGGCCTTGATATAGTGCAACCCCTTCCAACCGTTACTACTAATTATAATGTACAAAATAGCACGAAATCATTTCAAGATTAGAAATATTATAAACTTTCCAGGGTCACCATCTTCGCCTTTTTATCTCCACGGGCACATTCGATGCTTGACCTTTTAGTCCCTTATCTCATCAAAGTAGGCTTATTTGCAATTATTCAGTTGTTGTAAAACAACTCGAGTAGCTTTGTGCGAAATTCAAAAAACAACCAAACAAACAAACAAAAATAGGGGTAAGAAAATATTGAAATATCGTTATTTGAATAATTACTTGTGTATAGTGTTAAACTGTGCAGCTGGGATGGAGTTTTGTTACCTTGACCTTCGAAGGTCATGGATATCGGTGCCAGGAACTAGTGTCAATTGGATGACTCTTCTACCGCATAAATTATTATAAAAAGAAACATACAAGTACGTAATGATGGAGTTATGAAAATACTATTTTTAAATGAGAATAATAGAAAATAACTTCGTTACGTTAACATTTACGCAAATAGAAACAGAAATATCCGGTATTTTGGCCTGAATAAATAGTTCGTGTGTATAATATAAATAGAAAGTGCTTTGACTGGAATACTCCTTTTTACTGGCCTAAAAGAATGTACCACTGTCTATATCTTCTTCTAACACAATTGTCTGTGGCTCAAATTCAAGTTTATCATGAATAACTGTGGCAAATGTATAATTTGTTATTTCTACAACTAAATTTTTCATGAAATGAAACCTATTCAGTTTGTATGGTATAATGAGAATCATAAATTTCAAAAGCTTATCTACAAAACACAGAATTCTCTACGTCTACTCGGTTGTGATACTAAATTTTTTACACACCACGCATTTAAATTTTACTTCATCTTCTCGTAATCTGTTCATTGTAAAACTGTCGTCTGATATATTTTAACTGCAATTTTGTCAATTGTGTCTTTAAATCTTCTGCCAAAAAGGCTCAACCAGATTGAGAATTAGTGATTTTGTTGTTTTCTGTTTGTTTGGAATTAAGCACAAAGCAACACAATTAATCAATTGTGCTCTGCCACATTTACAGTTGATAATTATCATTACATGTCAGTTGTGTTTCCTTTAATCGGCCCGGTATGGCCAGGTGGGTTCAGGCGTGTGACTCGTAATCTGAGGGTCGCGGGCTCAAATCTCCGTCACACTAAGCATGCATGCCCTTTCAGCCGTGGGGGTATTATAAAGTTTCGGTCAATCCCCCTATTCGTTGGTAAAATTAGCACAACAGTTGGCGGTGGTTGATAATGACTAGCAGCCTTCCCTCTTGTCTCGCACTGCAAAATTAGGAATGGAATACGCAGATAGCCCTCTTGTAGTTTTACGCGAAATTCAAAACCTTGTAATACAAGCGAGTGATTTTCTGGGTGGAGTTTTAAATCTTCACTCCTAACAGTACAAACTTCTCGTGTTTAAAACACATTAAATCTCAGAAATTTTAACTTAAACTGTTTTTGTTATTTCATGAAGACGAACCTCTTCTTCCTCTTTGGTGTTTTTTTTATTCAAAATTTTCTATCTTCATACAGACAGAACACCAACAAAATCAGTACGTGTTTAGCAGTTTTAATAGAATCATAAAGCAGTATTGTATCTCACAGCGTTTGATATGGATATTAACACTTTTACTGTTAAGCAGAAAACAACGTTTCGACCTTCCTGTGTCATCTTCAGGTTAACCTGTTTATCAATAAGTGTTAATACCCACACCAGTCGTTCCGAGCTAAAATTTTATTTCAAGTGGGTTTCTCGTCATCAAGAATAAAGCATTATTACATCGTATTGTGTGGACACCAACATGAGAATATGCTATCTGAGAAGACATAAATTTCATTGATAATTGCTGTTTGTTTACAGTATCTTTGTTCAGAGTCGAGCGTAGTGTGTCCAGATGCGAAATGAATGATTCAGAGTTTGAGACTGAACGCACACACACACTGCAGTTGTAGTTATGACTGTGTGAGAAAATCAATAGTTCAAAGCGTCGACAAAACCCTCGTAATGGCGTGTGTTGCTGGTTAGCTTTCCTTCCTCTGGTGAATAGTTCTAAATTACAGACGATTATAATGAAGTGACTCTCCAATCTGGAATTGGCGATTCTAAATTCAGGTATCGTTTAACTTGTACGTAGTTTCTTGGTTGTTCATTCATTTAAATTAAAACCTTCAGAACAAACATCTAATTTTCTAAAAATACCAAGTTCAAGTTTTATTAACTCTCTCTTTACAGCTTTCTGTTTAAAAAGAAAAACTTATTTAAACTTTAGATGTCGCTGGTTTCCAAGTGAAACAAAAGGAATACGATGTGACGTTAATTGGCGACTCTTCTCGACATCATTTTCTTTCTTTACAAGAAGAATAAACTCGCATATGGATACAAAGTCTTAAAAAAGCATGTATTCAGTATACATAAATGTTTTATCAAACGTAAGTCAACAAAGACGAAAAAATAAGCCTATTTAAGAATACACGTAATACAAATATTAACATTTTTTTTACACGAGTATTCTATACTTTATTTATATCACATAACAATGAATGCTCTAAACAGGACATAGAAATACGTGAGCTTACGTCACCAAAAGTAGCTATACTTCTATCTACGAATCACAAGCAAGCAACTGCCCACGGCTTTTCTCCATTTCTGTTCAAGACGTCATATTGTGGTGAAGGCCACTGACATGTTTTTTAAAATATTTTTTACTTCGCAGTTGGATATTACATCGAAAATGTTCACAATATAACTTTTTATAGTCTTCAACCAGGTGGTGTTACAATCAGATCATAGTTTACTTTTTTTGTTGAGAACAAATCATGGATATGACGCATGCATGTCTAACATATAGAACAGAAGAGTTATTTATCCTTTATTGTTTCCAGGACTGTTAACAACTGACTTAGACTGACTCAACATTTTTCTTCCTCACTTGCTTCACTTTCATTGTTTTCGTCAGAACATCCAGATGAAAAGCCTTCTAGTCTCAGTTTATTATTTTGCCTATAATTGTTATTTATTTGAAATCACGAACTTTAACCTTTTTAATGTCTCTTCATCACGTGATTAAATAAATTACGAAATTTGAAGAGCAAGCAAAGTGACGTCATCAAACATTAAAGAATGTTTGTATTAAATATTGTATGGCAGTTTAGTAAAAATTTGTGTATTCGTAGATTACATAATTGCGAATTCGTAGCTACTCAAAACATTTGTAATCCCTCTTTCCTTGAAATCTAAACAAGTTACGATGTTGCATTTTTATCATGATGATATTTTCTACCAACTGGACCATAAACTGCGATTAAGTTTTATCCACGACGTCAGAGACTGCGGTTAAGCCTTGTCTATCAAATGCACCATATACACTACTTTTATAACAAAGAGACTGTTTGCTTGTTTGTTTTTTCTCAAAGCTACACGAGGGCTATCTGCGCTAGCCGTCCCTAATTTAGCAGTGTAAGACTAGAGGGAGGGTAGCTGGTCACCACCACCCACCGCCAACTCTTGGGCTTCTCTTCTACCAACGAATAGTGGGATTGATCGTAAATTATAACCCCTCACAGCTGAAAAGATAAGTGTGTTTGATGAGACGGGGATTCAAACCCGCGACCCTCAGATTACTAGGCGAACGCCTTAACCCACCTGGCCATGCCGGGCCAACCAAGAGATTATGTTGTTGATAAGACAGATATTCTCATAAGAAGCTTGGAAATGATTTACCTGAGATAATACTTTAATGAAACTGATATGACATCAAAACCGTGAAGTACTATTTTGCGGGAAGATTTTGCTACGGCCAAAAAGAGATACTGAGTGTACGAGAACTGATAAATTTTAAAAACTCACCCCGGAACATTGAAAACGACCGTCATCTCATATTTCATATTTGCACTGTTATTTTTAATAAAGGTATAGTACTTCTATCAGATCTACATTACTTTCGTTAGCTCATAAACTTAAAGAGTTAGTCGTTTTTGTTGTTTACTCGTAACACAGAATATTTAATGTAAATTTGTCGTAAGGCATACTGTCACGTGATGGCGTCACAATCCTGTTTGAAGTTCCACAGTTAGGAAAGGTTCTATCAATACTTGTATTAGTACCTGTAATGTAAGCCGGTACTTTACGGTCAACTTTTGAAAGGCTATTCATGCATGTAATATGCTCAGAGAAGGCTTTCTAATATTCAATGCCCACTATTTTTGTTGAGTTTTTCCCCCTTCAACAGGGTATTGACGATTTATATGTGGAATTGTTACGATGGTAAAGACTAGGAAATTTTTACTTTTCTGTGTAGAAGTTCAACTTCTGGGACTAGGAAGACAAATAATTACCTTAGTTTTTATGTATCATTTCCCTCACAAGAACATGAATTTCGATGTTATTCAAACAATTTAGGTTATTAGTGGTGGTATAGGACTATACTTTGTACCCAAACAAACTGTTAGCACAGATAGCCCTCGAGTAGCTTTGTGCGAATATCCAAAAACAAACAAACAAACTGTTAGTGTTCCATCGCCATGGTGACGTATTTCATTTGTTTATTTTGTCCTCCAAGCAACACTGATGAGCTGTGAACTCAGCAAAACTAATCTGCTGCAAACCAAATTCACAAATAGATTTGACGGCTTGTTTTGAAGCTAAGCACAAAGCTACACAATGGGCTATTTGTGCTCTGCCCACATGGGCATCGAAACCGCTGGACTATTTGGAGGCTCACAATTAGATAAATAACCAGTTAGTCCGTTAAACAATAATGGTTTGTTTGTTTAGAATTAAGCTCAAAGCTACGTAATGAACTTATGTGTGCTCTGCCTTCCCCCCGATGGGTATCGAAATACGGTTTCTAGCTGTATGAGTCCGCAGACATACCGGGGATTAAAGAGTAATGAATGTTTAATTGTGTTTGTATAATGCATTATTTTCAAACGCGTAAAGTGTTTTTGGTTATTAGTGGGGACTGAAGAACAGCGACACCAAATAATGTATTGTAGCTGAGATATATGGCATCACACTATGGCAAATGAAGTTTTAAAAAGAGTGGTTAGCTAAAGGTTTGTTTTGTTTTTGAATTTTGGGACAAGCTACTCGAGGGCTATCTGTGCTACCCGTCCCTAATTTAGCAGTGCAAGACTAAAGGGAAGGCAGCTAGTCATCACCACCCACTGCCAACTCGTGGGGTACTCATTTACCAACAAGTAGTGGGATTGACCGTCACATTATAACGCCTCCACAATCGCATTTTTGGTACGATGGGGATTCGAACCCGGAACACTCGGATTACGAGTCGAAAGCCTTGACCACATGACCATGCCGGGCAATGATTGGCTAAACACAACACGATGAAATTATATTTCATTTAAAAGACAAATTATGTTATTTTGTTCAAAAACGATTATGATTCCCAATCACCTCCTCTTCCTCAGTGAGAAATGTTCAGTATTTTTAATCTGAAGACACCGTGTATGAGTTATAGGCTAAATAGTCAGATTACCCCCACCCTTGCTGATCATAACTTTAAAGGGAGGGAGGTGGTGGTGGGAATAAAATTGAATTACTCAAAAAATATTTATGTGAAGTTCAAATGCTAATGATTTTTGGATGCGCTCATAAATTAACCCAAACTCTAAGTGTGCCGAAAAATATATAACGAAAACGTTTCTGTTAAAGATATTTCAACTTTTTGATATATACATATATATCAGCCACACCCACTGCTAACAGGTGCATAAACTCAAACATACAGTCATGAAATCTCTATAGACAAACATTGGCAGTATAATTGGCCGCGCTGAAGAGCTCAGTGACTTTCAACGCGGCACTGTTATAGGATGCCATCTTTCTTTTCAACAAGTCAGTATGTCAAATTTCCGCCCTGCTAGAGCTGTCTCGGTCAACTGTAAGTGCTGTTATTGTGAAGTGGAAATGTTTAGGGACAATAATAGCTCAGCCACGAAGCGGTAGCTCACACAAGCTCACAGAACGGAACCGCCGTGTGCTGAAGCACGTAGCTCGTAAAAATCGTCCGACAACAGTTGCCAAACTCGCTACCGTATTTCAAACTGCCTCTGGAAACAATGTCAACACAATAACTGTTCGTCGAGAGCTTCATGAAATGGGTTTCCATGGCCGAGCAGCTGCACACAAGCTTAAGATAACCACGTGCAATGCCAAGCATCAGCTGGAGTGGTGTAAAACATATTACCATTAGACTTCGGAGCAGTGGAAGCACATTCTCTGGAGTGATAAATCAAACTTCACTATCTGGGTTTGACGGATGCCAGAAGAACGCTTCCTGCCTGTATGCATGATCCTAACTGTAAAGTTTTGTGGAAGAGGAATAATGGTATGGGGTTGTTTTTTATAGTTTGGGCTTGATTCTTTAGTTTCAGTGAAGGAAAATATTAATGCTACAGCATGCAATGATATTTTAGAGAACTGTGTGCTTCCAACTTTGTGGTAACTGTTTGCGGAAGGCCCTTTTTTGTTTCGGCATGACAATGCCCCCGTGCACAAAACGAAGTCCATAAAGACATGGTTTGCTGAGATTGGCATGGAAGAACTTGACTGGCCTGCACAGAGCCCTGACATCAACACCATCGAACATCTTTGGGATGAATTAAACGGCGTTTGCGAGCGAGGTCTTGTCGCCCAACATTAGTGCCCGACCTCACTAATGCTCATGTGGCTGAATAGGAGCGAATCCCCGCAGCCATGTTCCAAAATCTAGTGAAAAACCTTCCCAGAAGAGTGAAGACTGTTATAGTAGCAAAGTGGGGACCAACTCCATATCAATGTCCGTGGGTTTGGAATGAGATGCTCAACAAGCACATGTGAATGTGATGGTCTGGTGTCCACATACTTTTGGCCATGTAGTGTGTATTTATATATATTCATTAATGTAGGCGAAATTACTACAAGTTTATGGTGGGTAATTTTAAAATTCAATGGTGCAATGTTACCCTTAAGGCAAACTGCACCAATCCGGGACTGAGAAAGGTTTGTGTCTTTTGGTGATCCACTGGACGCTCCCAGTTCCATGTGTGATTTTGTTGCCTTTGGTAACGTACAAAAAATTTCAAGTTATGAATGTGTTTTTGAAAAGTACGGAGCATTTAAATTTATACTGTTTATGTCATGTCGTTGCTTGATAAAAATATTTCTCGAGTTTCACCTTGTTCATGATGTCAATGATTACCTTGGTAACATCTTCATTACATTGTTTTATTGTTCGACGTCATGGTTTAGTTCTTAGATAATCCTTTACGTCTTACAAGAGATATTCTTCGTTACAAGATAACACGATAACCTTTTTTTTCATACCTGATATCGTGAACATTTCATTTGTCATGCAGATGCTTTGTTGTGATGGTGACGTATTCACTTCCCAGAATTCGTGCAAAAATTCTTCACAGATGATGGTGAATAACAATTAAATCAACCATAAGCATCCAACCTCCCTGTTTTGACTTTATTTGAAAAAGTGTACAAGTTAATTTAAAACAGCACGAATGAATAAACTTAAGAGAAACAAAAAATACGCATGTATTCAGTTAGAATCATGACTCATAAAAGCGTACTGACTCCATGTTGTGTTTGATAACATTATGACTTTATGATCATGCTCTCTGTTTGGTCTTTCGTTTGAAACATAACAGTAGTGCTTGTCTGAAAGCAGCAACGAATGAGATCTAAAAGCTTTTAGTTTTCAAAGTAGGGAAAAATGTCATTTAATCTTAGCTGTGGTGGTTTTATTATTTTATTTGTATTAAGCTATACGAGCCCTTAAAGTCAATGCGACCACATATTAAACTTATCGTTCACAACAGTTATAATACATTTTATGCAAAATAATATGGTTGTCAAATGTTTGTAACTGCATTGATTAAAATTAGCTAGTTTACTTATGGATGAAATCCAAACCATTCCATCAAATCCTAATTAAGTCATTAATGTACACACAGTTCTCTGTCTCAGAAGTTCTCAAACTCTTGCAACCCGTTTTAATTTAAAATTTGTTCACGGACCACCAAACCTATCGAAGTTTTTGTTTTAAATAAATCCACGTACGTGAAAAGCTGAATTCCAAGATTAAATGTTTTAATTTATTTAAGTTTAATTTTACGAAAACTAAGTTTATTCTATAATTTTTTTTTTCACACAATTTTGTGTTTGTAATAGGATTGGAGTATGTATCCCATAATTAATGTCCGGAAATTTAATACAGGAAGTCCATCATCATTTCTGTCTTTATAGAGAACTTTAATGACTAAAATATGAAGTAGAATGTGTATAAAAATGTTCAGACAAGAAAAAGAAACTAACCCAACTCCACTTTTTTAGATCATTAATCAAATAAACCCTTACAAAGATGGATTGTGTCTGAGGAGCACATTAGGCATACAATGCTTTATGAGTTTAAAAAGGCATCAGTACAGCGGAAACTACACGAAACATTCAAAGTTTTTGTGGTGCGGAGTCTCGCAATGAAAGGAAATGTTTAAGGTGGTTTGAGAAGTACAGATCAGGTGACTACAGTTTAAGTGATGCGTCATGTTCAGGTCGTCCTGTTGAGTTTAATGATGACTTGCTGCTGGCTGCACTTGATGAAGATTGTGTTGTAACAGTTGAAGAACTAGCACAGAAGCTTAATTCAACCCATTCAACAGTTCACCTTTGAAAGGTGTCATAACTTGCAAAATGGGTCTCCCATGATTTGACAAAAAACAACCTTAGAGACAGAGTGGTCATTTGCACCTCTCTACACTCTCGTGAACGTAACTAACCTTTTGTGGACAGGTTAGTAACTGGAAATGAAAAATGAATAAATTATATAATGACTCAGTGCAAGTAAACTAGCTAAAGCACAGTCCAAAATGGGCCTCCACCCTACGAAAGTTTTGTTAAGTGTTTGGTGGGGTTGGTATGATGTCACTCAATGTAACAATTATATCAGACTTCTATTGTCAACAGTTACAGTGCTTGAATGTTACGGTGAAAGAAAAGAGACCTGCTTTGATTAATCGTAAAGGTGTTGTATTACACCAGGATAATGCACGGCCCCTTATAGCAAGGATCGCATCTGCAAAGACTGAAGAGCTGGACTGGGAAAACTTCCACATCTTCCTTATTCTCCAGACCTTGTTGCCCCATCTGATTATCATCTATTCCAAGTTTGTAGAACTTTCTCAATGGAAAAGCGCTTAAAACACGTGAAAATATCAAAACTACCCTCTCTACATTCGTTTCTCCAAATCCCAATAATTTTATAGAAATGGCATTCAGAGGCTTGTGACTCGTTGATAGTAAGTAATTAATAATAATGGAATATACAAGAGTGATTAAATAACATTAAAAGAGTTTTAAATTCTTTCTCTTTTTCTAAACCGAAAATCGGACCTTACTTAAGAAATGATCTGATAAATGTTTTAATAAGCCATCTGTGGCCTGGCATGGCCTATCGCATTAAGGCGTGTGCTTCGTAATCTAAGGGTCGCGGGTTCGCACCCGAGTCGCGCCAAACATGTTCGCCCTCCCAGCCGTAGGGGCGTTATAATGTGACTGTCAATCTCACTATTCGTTGGTAAAAGAGTAGCCCAAGAGTTGGCGGTGGGTGGTGATGACTAGCTGCCTTCCCTATAGTCTTACACTGCTAAATTAAGGACGGCTAGCACAGATAGCCCTCGAGTTGCTTTGTGCGAAATTCTAAAACAAACAAAACAATAAGTCATCTGAATACCTTCATGTTTTCTATTAATTTTCTTATAGAAAAGCTAGATTGGGCTATCTACTAAGTCCACGAGGGTAATCGAACTCCTAATTTTAGCGTTGTAAATATGTAAATTTACCGCTGTTCCAGCGAGGAACTAAAAGAGGTCAATCGGATAAAAATAGGAACTTGTATTTGTTCTTCATAATCTGACCTGAGATCAGTATAATTCAGGTGTAGTCTTTCTTTATGTCGAACCACACCGACTGAAAGCACAAGCATGTTTGGTGCGACGAGGATTCGAACCCGCGACCCTCAGATTATGAGTCGAACGCCTTAACCCACCTGGCCATGCCGGGCCTTACTGTAACAGATCTATAAGTCAAAAAACAAAAGTAGCTTCTTCTAGGGCCTGGCATGGCCTAGCGCGTTAAGGCGTGCGCTTCGTAATCTGAGGGTCGCGGGTTTGCGCCCCAGTCGCGCCAAACATGCTCGCCCTCCCAGCCGTGGGGGCGTTATAATGTTGCGGTCAATCCCACTATTCGTTGGTAAAAGAGTAGCTCAAGAGTTGGCGGTGGGTGGTGATGACTAGCTGCCTTCCCTCTATTCTTACACTGTTAAATTAGGGACGGTTGAGAGAGGTAGCCCTCATGTAGCTTTACGCGAAATTCAGAAACAAACAAATAAAAATCTTCCTAATTTTGTTTTATTTGTATTTCTTCTAGAAATATTCTATCGTTAACTACCATCAGGTGTTCGGTTTTGTTTTGTTTTATAATTGTTCTTATTTTTATTTCATTTAGGATGTTATATTTATAATACACTACTAGGTGATATGTTCTTGATGTCATATTGTTTTAATTGTATTTCGTTTATAATGTTGAATTGTTGACTTACATTTAGGCAATTCGTGTTTTATTATCATTAATATTATTACCATCTGTATTTCGTCTGTTAGGCCCTGCACGGCCAGGTGGGTTAAGGCGTTCGATTCCTAATCTGAGAGTCGCGGGTTCGAATCTCCATCGCACCAAATATGCTCGCCCTTTTAGCTGTGGGGGTATTATAATATGACGGTCAATCCCACTATTCTTTGGTAAAAAAGTAACCCAAGAGTTGGTTATGGGTAGTGATAACTAGCTGCCTTTCCTCTAGTTTTACATTGATAAAATAGGGACGGCTAGCACAGATAGCCCTTGTTCACCTTTGCGCGAAATTCAAAAAACAAACAAACTTTGTAATTCTCCATCGTTGATGTATTGTGTTTCATTTTTATCTTGTTATTTGTATTTCGCGTAAAATTTTCTTTTGTTAGTCTACTATTAGATATATATATGTATATATATAATTATTATTAAGTGCTCTTTGAAGTTCTGAATCTGTGAGAGGAAAACAACTGTTTCTGAAGTAAATTAAATTAATTTGCTTATCTACAAGTTTGTTATAGGAAGCGAAAAACGACAGAATCATTAAAAGTTACGGGTCATTATTATCATTCATCGAATGACACGTGCGTACGGCTGTAAAAACTCTTCCTGGGGTTTCCGGTTAGAACCCAACATGTAATTACTTTACGGATATGTACGATTATTTTGTCAAGTTCCTTCATGTGTTGATGTGTAACTACACATTAAAAAAAACTGAGATATTCCTGTTGGACTAGAAGATACTGTTGACGTAATAATATAAAATAAGTTTCTTTGTTTGTTTCTGAATTTCGCACAAAGCTACTCGAGGACTATCTGTGCTATCCGTCCCTAATTTAGCAGCTAGTCGTCACCACCCACCGCTAACTCTTGGGCTACTCTTTTACCAACGAATAGTGGGATTGACCGTCACATTATAACTTCTCCACGGCTGAAAGAGCAAACATGTTTGCGCGACAAGGAATAATAATATAAAATAAGTTTGTTTGTTTGGACTTAAGCATAATGCCTACCACAGGTATCGAAACACAGTTTCTCGCGCTCGGAGTCGGCAGACATACTGTTGTGCTACTGGGGGATACAATATAAGGTAATTCTTTAAACTTTATCACAAAACAAAGCTACAATGTTTCCAGTAAAACAATTTTTTATGAATGTTTAACGGTTACTTGTGTTTAACCAGTGCGTTAAAGAAATGCGGGCACAATCAACGGAGCTATAAACAAAATGTTCTTAGGACAGGATGAATCAACAGTTTCCGCGCAAGCAGGATTGATTCACACGTCCTACGCAGACATGAACGACCTCTGACTATTGCGAATGGTGCTGATAAAACATCAAGGAAAAAAACATCACAAGAGGAGTAAAGAGAGTGTCCAAGGACGTCTACATTCCTACCTGGTTGTCACGAATGCTTCTTCCACTAGTAAAACACCACAAAGCTATAAAAAAGAAACTTCTCTCAAATGTCTTATTGTGCGCATACTTAGCTTCAAACACGCATTCATTAGAAACACTACGTGTGTGTGTGTGTGTGTGTGTTTAGAAATACTTCTTGTTGTGTTGTTGTTGTTTTGAATTAAGCACGAAGCTACACAATGGGCTATCTGTGCTCTGCCCACCACGGGTATCGAAACCCTGATTTTAGCGTGTAAGTCCGCAGACATACCGCTGAGCCACTGGGGGGCAGTATCTTGTTGTGTAGAATAGCGCTTTATTGTAGGAAACGTCACACGTTTCGACAGTATCTTGATTTGTCTTTTTAAACAGTCAGATTAAAGACAGTCAAAGATACTGTCGAAACACGAATTATGTTTTCTGTATATAATAAATATCATATCATCGTTTATTTAAGGCAATGTTTAAAAATCACCCACTAAATGACTTCTATATTCCAAGGTACACCTTTTTTCTCTTCTTTTCATCGAACATCAACGTGATTGTTACGCGTCACTTTCAGCTTTCAGTACGAATTAAATATTCTTGCTGTTTCGATATTGTTGTCGATTAGAATTAAGCACAAAGCTACACAATGAGCACCAGTTCCGCAGTGACACGTCTGCGGACTCACACTGTAGAAACTGGGTTTCGATACCTGCATTGGAAAAAAGAAAGATAAAGAGTTCCAATAACTTTATTTTCTAAACCGTCATACAAGTAATAAAAAAACATCCATATTGAGTTAAGTATACAGTTGTTTTGTGTGGCGAATGTTTATAATTAAATAAAGGATAAATATGCTGAACAGTATTTGGTCACTTGATCCAGTAAAGTTTTTGTTATGGTTGTTTTCCATTTTATTATGTAATTATGCGAACTTATCAGTCCTGTTTCACGTGGCGTTGTTTCCTTGTTTGTTTGTTTGTTTTTAATATATTTTGATTATTTTATCACGTTATGAAATGTGTGTGTGCTTTCTTACAGCAAAGCCATATTGAGTTATCTGCTGAGTCCACCAATAAGAATCGAATCGCTGATCATGTTATGATATTTAGTTGTAAACATTTTAATAATAAATAGAGTTATTATCGCTATGTTAAAAAGCCAGTGCTTTATCTAAGTCTATTGCAAGGCATAATTTACAAAGAGAGACAACGTACAATGTTTTAAATTATTCTATTCTCAGCTGTTATAAAGAAGTTACAGAAGGACTAAAATAAGGGGGGACCCTAACAAAAACTTACCATTACTTTACAGTTTATTTTGCTGTTTCTGTGTAAGACATTCGTTGCCTTGTGTCCTACTAATGAGTCACAACCAACTTTTAGTTATGGACCGCGTGCATACTGATAATTACGTTTCAAAGCCAGATTTCTCTTGTGGCATATACATCTGGGACACTCCGGCTGTTCCTCGCTACCTAATAAATAGTGTATTTTTCCTGCTGAGTCTACCGAATGGAATCAAATCTCTGATATTAGCGTTGTAAGTCATAGACTTAGTGCTGTACTAGCATGGGGCGCTATTGAATAGTACTGGATTAACACCACTTGTGGCAGAACATATATTGACAAGACACGTTAATTTAGCATAAATTACATACATATATGCTACATTAGACATTGTTTTATAGTCACTGTTTTCATTACAATGTTGACATAACGAAAGTAAACACTTAAATTAAAAGATATGATGGAAAATTATAAATTATTATTATATATATATATACAGAATACTACGTTTAGCAACGATTTTTCATTCAGTCAGTAAGAAATGTTTAGTATTTTCAACCTGAAAGGCACCTCATATTAGTTACGGGCTAAAGAGCCAAATGTCTTCCATCCCAGCCTGTTATGACCTTGTCATTAGTATGTTTGACTTGCAATTCGCGAACCTCGGGTACGAATCTCCATCATCTAATATTCTCTCTCTCGGTGTTTGGGTATGATATGTTCCCACCCTGGAGGATCAGGTTCTCTTTGACCTCTTCCTCATCCCCGTACTTATGTGGTTTTGCAGTATTGATATTTGTAATTATTTTATTTTTAGGTCAGAGTGAACTGAATATTATTCTGATCCTTTTCAGGGCAATATCCATGTATTGTGGTACATACAATATCCATGTATTGTGATACATACAATGTCCATGTATTGTGTAACATATAATGTCCATATATTGTGGTACATACAATGTTCATATATTGTGGTACATACAATGTTCATATATTGTGGTACATATGTGGTTGTTATTTTGCTCTATCAGCAGAATGTCAAATTTGTTGGTGGCATTTTGTTTTAAATTAATTTTAATTTTATTAGTTTATTACATGTATATATATATATATATACATACATTTTATATTTTAATTACATATTTATTCTTTTTAGTTATTTTTTATTTTTATTTTTTTATATTTAAAATATAAGTTAACTGGGGAGAGATATTTAGCACTAGCTTCATCATGTATGAGGTACCTGTCTAGTTCGCATAGTAATTCGTTTTTCATCCAATTCTTATTAAAGTACATTATTGTAATATGTAGGAGTCTATCTGGTATGTTTGGTATGTTCGAGTATTTGTGAATGAATTAAGATGATATTGTTCTTGGAAGTCTGTATGCAGTTGTGAGGAATGTGTTTTGGATTGTTTGTAGTTTAGTTTTAATTATTTTATTGCTTACAGTTATCCATGCTGGAGCTGCATAATCTATTACTGGTCTAATATATGTTTTGTATATTTTTAGTATGTTATCCGTAGATGGTCCACTGTTTCTACCAGTTAGACTCCTAGCATAGTTAGTTCTTCGCCAGATTTTATTTTTAATTTCGTTCACATGATTAATTCAAGTTAATTTTGAATCATAGGTCAGACCTAAAAATTTTGCCGATGGGGCGGTCTGAAGTAGTGTGCCATTCGTATATATTTCTGAGTGAAGTTTTTTGTGTTTTGTCAATTTCGTAAAGACGACAAGTTGTGTTTTTTCTGTGTTTATTTTTATTCTATATTTTTGACAGTATTCACCTATTCTATTTAGTTGCGGTTGTATGTTGGTGGCTGCTATCAAACATTCTCTCTCTCTCTCTCGGTGTTTGGATATAATACCTGTCTTCTGTTCATTAGACTTTAACCAACTAAGCCACTCGATCTTTCGATTTGTTTGTTTTTGAGTTTCGCTCAAAGCTACTCAAGAGCTATCTGCTCTAGCCGTCCCTAATTTAATAGTATTAGACTAGTAATCACCACCCACCGCCAACTCTTGAGCTACTCTTTTACCAACGAATAGTGGGATTGATCGCAAATTATAACGCCTCCACGGCTGAAAAGGCAAGCATATTTAGTGCGACGGGGATTCAAAGCCGGGACTTTCAGATTACGAGTCAAACGCCTTAGCTCACCTGGCCATGCGGGGCGTTATGTTGTGTGGTCAATCCTACTATTCGTTTATTCCACTTATTTGTCAACGTTAGTTCAGTAAATGACGATTCACCATCGTTCTGCTCGAGATTTAAACCACGATAGACGGATTGCTCAGTTTACTGTGCTCTGAAGAGCTAGTTACTGTTGATTTTTATAATGTTTATACTCTGTTATTATGCACATTCACACGAACACATTGATATATACGTCACATTATATTTGTGTCACTTAAAACCTTTAATACCTAGATTCAAGTAACACTTCAAGCGACCGAATTCAAGACCTAATAAACATTTGTTTAATCACTTATAAACTGATGTAAGCGGTTAAAAAAGCAGCGATTCGTTTGCTTTTTGTTTATCTTGTCTACGAGTGTCACAAAGATTATATCACGATGCGACAGACATCAAGTCCCGAAACTTCACACACCCTAACACGCAAACAGAACCATCCCTGGCAGCTTCCGAAAATAAAATCCGAGAAATGAAGACTTTTTAAATTTGCATACACAGTTACGCCCCTCATTGTTCCCGTTTCGTATAACATCTCTACCCTAGATAACTAAATAAGCGTGCGTGGAATAGAAAATAGTATCTTATGTCTTAAGTGAATAATTTTATACTATGTAAACTTGGAACTGTTTAATATTATTCATTTTAGGTTTAATAAAAAAAATATCTTTCAAAACTAGCTAAACTCCTACTACTCCAGCAGTAAGTCTACGGATTTATAACGCTAAAATCAGTGGTTCGATTCCCCTCGTGTGGGCTCCGTAGATAACCATATGTAGCTTTGCTATGATAAAACACACAACTAAGTACTGACAAATAAATTGATTTAAACACAGTAAGTGTCGTTTATATGGGACTTCTGATAACAGAAATGTTCAGTTCGTGTTAAAATTATATAATTGTAGGGATAAAAGCATCTTCAGAACAAACTTCACTTTTTGTACCAATAAAAATCACTTATAAACATTTTTATAACCATAAACCTATTGTTCTCATCTCTGTTTAACGCAAACTAGAGTTTATTATAAAACATTTCTGATTTTAAGATATTAGTTGAATATTTCGTAATTAAATAATAAGATTGCATTCTGGATGTATAGGTGGGGATTTTATTTGTTTATTGATGACGTATGAAACAAAAATATCGTTGTTAGGTTGTCACAATTTATACACCAGTTATTGCATATAAAAAGTCTGGCATGGCCTAATGCGAGGGTTGCAGGTTCGAATCCCGGTCGCACCAAACTCCTCGCCCTTTCAGCCGTGGGGGCATTATAAAATGGTGGCTCAATCCCACTGTTCATTGGTAAAAGAGTAGCCCAAGAGTTGGCGGTGGGTGGTGATGATTAGA
Source organism: Carcinoscorpius rotundicauda (assembly GCA_011833715.1). Lineage (NCBI taxonomy): Eukaryota > Metazoa > Arthropoda > Merostomata > Xiphosura > Limulidae > Carcinoscorpius > Carcinoscorpius rotundicauda. The sequence goes on along the minus strand of CM022393.1, from coordinate 19,294,841 downwards.
CTGCCTTCCCTCTAGTCTTACACTGCTAAATTAGGGACGGCTATAGCAGATATCCTTCGAGTAGCTGTGTGCGAAATTCAAAACAAACAAAATGTATTTATTGCTGGAGTTGTTCATCGGTAAAAAGTTAATAGTTTTCCAACTAGAAACTGTTGTAAATTTTTCTAACTCTGTATTACCGTGCCAAAAGTATTTCCGATGATAAATCAATAATATTGTTATAAACCGTATTAAAATTTTCTTTAACCGAAAATAGAAAAATGAGGGACCATGTTATCGAATTCATCACAAAATTATATACATTTATTTCATTATAAATTTAATAAAAATATCTTTAAAAACTGACTGTTATTAACTATGAATCTGAAGAACAGTCAATATTGTTTACATGTGACTTTGGGCAACTGGAAACAACATTAATTACGTATTTGTCTGGTGAAATATTAACCCTAATATTTAAGTCATAAACTGGATGGAAAGCAATTACTTAACCTCACCCATCCATTCACCCTATTATTCTGCTATTATTTTTTCAAACAAATTGTTAGATGGACCGTAACACTATAAATGTGTTATTTGAAAGGATTCTACCCCTAGACCCCAGATTGCGGGCCAAGTGACCTGACAATCAGTCCATTCCAAGTCGTTTACCTCTTTTCAAAATTGTATATATATCTATATATATATATATATATGAATATATATGTTTGTGCGCATATCTATGTAGGCTAATTAGAACTTCTGTAGTATAGATATTTCATTGCTTTTTATTCTAAATTAAAAACAATGTTTTTTTAAGAAATTTTAGAACACAAGATTAAATAAAGAACTTGTGGTGTTTACTTCTTCTTTTTTTAAAGTATATTACAAACAAATATTGTAGTTTAGTTACATTAATCATTTTGAGGCAAATTTCTGTATTTGAAAGACTTACTTGGTTACATTAAATGTTTGTGAAGGACCACAAAACTGCCTGGGTCATTTCAGACATTAGTTTTAAAACTGTGAATTTGCAATTTCGATCATAAGTATTCATTAAAAACTCATAGCACTTTAGGTGCTGTTTCCATAATTCATGCCATAACAATAAATTAATATTTTATAACTTCATGAAAAAAAAACAATTCTACAAGAATCCCAACAATCGCGAACTTTGCGCCATCTATTGATAACGTTTTACTTTCCTTTTTGTTTCTCAAAATGTCAAAAGAATTTTCTGCATTTTTGTTAAACCTATGCAAATAATTAAAATTTTTCTTAAGATGACTGGAAAAAGGCAGCTCATTCGTCACATTGAAAAATATTTCATAAAATCACTTCTTATCTGCCAGACGCGTTTGTTATAATATTTTTTTCAGAATTCTGTAGGAAATAAAACAGAAAATAAAATACTGACATTATAAACCTCTGAAAGTTTTCTGAGTGTATTAATTGGAATAATTTTTTTAGCAACATATCTTAATATGTAAACATATACATGTAGAAAATCTGTCCTTTTGATAACGTACATTTGCCTTCTTCTAATTTTTATTTATTGCTTATTTACGGCATATATACAAGAGGAATAGCACAAAGTCTAACAGCACCCACTGCTAACCCTAATCACCATTCTATACACACACTCAACGGTCCCAAAATATGGGACATTATTATTTTTTCCTTTGTGTAAATGAGATGCAAACCATAGACTCCAGAATCCAGAGTTCTTATTTGACGAATATCCTCATCCCAAGGTGTTTCGTGTTTTGTTTGCTTGTTTCTATCGTTGTAAGTTCACAGGTGTATCATTGTCTCACTTGTGAGGGGAGGTTTAACGAGTTTTCAGCTTATTATGTGAGAGTACTTCTAAATTATGTTTACACTAAATGTTTCAGTTGTCAGATAGGTAATGTGAAGATTTTATTTAACTTTGCTCCATTTAAGATGAAACTCTCAAATATCTGGTCCATTTTAAATATGACAATGTCATTATGAAGTGCTGGAAAAAAAAAATCTGCTCTAACTATTGCATCGTCCCATTACCTACGTACCCGAAAGAAAGAACGCCCAAAGTACTTAGTATGACATTAAGTGCATGTGAACGTCGGTCGTGACACTTTTTAAATATATAGACGACAACACGTATGTTTGAGTTATCAGAGGCCAGACACACAACAAAAATAGGTCAGAGGTTAACAGCAAAATTTCACCATTGCGACAACCTAAAAAAAAAATCACATGAAAATTTTCTCCGCTATTAAATTTTTGAGTAGTACGGTAACAGTAAATTTATATTTGTTTTCTTCGCTATTAACATACGACTGAATATCTTTTCTGTAACTTTTCCAAGACTTGTCGACAGGAACCATCGTGTCTAAGCACAACTTAGATATTGTAGTGTTTGGTTGGCTGATTGTTTAGCGCATTATATATTGTAGTGGAATTATTCGTAATGGTTATATATTGCATCTCACTGAAAAAAATATTTGCTCTTATGCCTCAAAAATTTTATTTTTCTCAATCATAAAAAACGCCTATAACTGTTAAACTCACGCCTGATCACCCTGTGTGTACCATAGGCGACCAAACAGTCCCCTTCCCCACACAAAATGTTTCTTTTTAATGTGTGAATGACACTTTTAAAAATTTAATTTAACCTGTTCGTCACTGCACCTAAGGTCACGATTAAATATTATTTTATGTTTAAATACATTTCAAATTAAACTAAGAAATTAAACTTGTTTTGAGATTTTCTCGTGTTTAACTAACACATTAACTTCAACACGGCTACATTTATAACAGATTCCATAAGTTACTTAAAGTTAGTTCTTCCCCATTGTCTACGCTCGTGTTAGTGTAAAAGGCACATTTCGCAATTATTAAAATGTTAATCAAAGACACTAAATTATAAGAAATGACGTAAACAAGTTATAATTCAACATTGTTTTTATTGTTGTTGTTGTTTTTCAGGTTTAATGAAATAAAGATTTCTGATGCTCTTCATGGTAGCAAGTACTTATCTTCCATCTGGCTATAACTCTGTATGTTTCTGGCTATAACTCTGTATGTTTCTCTTGATCTTTGACTTATAGTCATAAAATCTGCAAACATAGTGACAAAAAATAAATGAATGAAACGACACAAAATTTATTTGTTTTACTTGTTTGTCGTTAAGCGTAAACTTACACAATGGGTAATTTGTGTTCTGCCCACCGAACGTATTGACTCCCACTTTTAACATTATATCTTAGACTAAACGATGAGACAGCGGCAGTGACATATTTAGATAGAGGCTTGAGAGAGCCCATGGTCTTGATGAAGGCCAAATGATAATCTTACTCTATATAAAATTACATGATACTAGGATCTATAAAATTTCTCTGCGGACTTACACGCTAAAATCCGGGTTTCGATACCCGTGGTGGGCAGAGCACAGATAGCCCATTGTATAGCTTTGTGCTTAATTCAAAACAACAACGTATATATGTATATTTCAAGATTTTCAAATAATGTTTGAAGTTATCTTAATATTTTATTTAGATTTTTGAATAGTTCATACCTGATCTCTCCTTCTCGTGTGCAATAATATAAATATAAATATATATATATATATTGACCACAAGAATCCAAACCGAAATATTGTTTTTAGCTTAATGTAAGATGAAATTAAAGCCTTGATCAAGAAAGATCGCGTGATTGTGTTATAAGAATGGTGGTTAAATCATAAGATAACACTGAGGGACAACAAGGGAACAGGTCCATCTCAGCTACCCCATCCTCTAAGTTATACTAAAGCTATCTAAAAAATGTTAAAGCCAACCATTCATACATTTGTCAGGCTTTCTTTTAAACTCACACAAATTTACTGCCCCCATAACATTTGAAGGCAACCCACTCCATAGACCAACCACCCTATTTGAAAAAATAAAACTGTCTCAGTTAAAGACGACTTGTACCTTGCTTAAGTATATATTTGTGTCCCTAATTCTATAATTCTCGCTGTTAAGTAGGATATATGTTGATGCGTCAACACCATCAGTTACCTTCATAATCTTCAACACTTCCAGCAAATCTCTTCTAACTCTTCTTTCTTCAAGAGAAAACAATTTTAAGGATATTAATCTCTCCTCCTATGACAACCCCTTCATCCCAGGTACCATTTTACAAACCTTCCTTTGAATATCCTAAGTGTTGGTGGTGGGTGATGTTGATCAGTTGTGTTTCTTCTACTATATAAATCCAAAAGTTAAGTACGTTTAGAGCAGATCAAATCAGCGAAATCAAGAAAACTAAAGATTTAGAGCAAGGCCTATTTCAAGAGGAAACGATGTGTAATTATTGATGGTAATGTTAATAAATTCCTTATACTAAGGAAAGAAATTTCAATCGTGGAATCATATTTTTCGTTTATTAAAATTTATTACAAGCCAGTTTTTGAGACAAATAAGATAACATGATAATATTACATAAAACTAAATGTTTTATTGTAATGCCACGGGGCCCCCTCAGTGGCTCAGCGGTATGTCTGCGGGCTTACACGCTAAAATCCGGGTTTCGATATCCGTGGTGGGCAGAGCACAGATAGCCCATTGTGTAGCTTTGTGCTTAATTAAAAACAACAAACAACAACCTCAGGCTATCTGCCGGGTCTATGGAGGGAAAACAAACCCTCGATTTTAGTGTTGTAAATCCATGGATTTATCGCTGTACTACAGAGGGAACGTCATAAGAACGAAGACCGTTATTTAAACTGCAAATCATGTACACAGCGGGAAAGAAAGTAAAGCTAAAAATCATCAACGTAAGATGCTGGGAAGATTTCTTTAGTTACACACACAAATAATGTTTCTCATATTAATTTTAAAAATGACAAATGAATGCATCTATCAGTTCACCTTCAGAACTCGTGTCTTTTCCAAGAAACACGTTTCTACTGTGCAATGTGCAGGAATTTTGTAATTCATTTATTCGCCTTTGTCAGTCACCACCTGAAAGTATTCTTGGAGCATAGACAACCAACAGCTGACTTCCAAAACTCAAAACAGGTCAATGATCTGATGAGGTCACGAGATCATTAACACGATATCCTAGTGTTAGGCGGGTAAAAAAAATATCGTTGTTAGATTATCACAATTTATACAGCAGTTATTGCATAGAAAAAGTCTGGCATGGCCAGACTCGTAATCTGAGTGTCGCAGGTTCGAATCCAGATCGCCCCAATCATGTTCGCCCTTTCAGCCGTGGGGGCGTTATAATGCAACGGTCAATCCCACTATTCGTTGGTAAAACAGTAACTCAACAGTTGGCGGTGGGTAGTGATGACTAGCTGCCTTCTCTCTAGTCTTACACTACTAAATTAGAGACGGCTAGCGCAGATAGCCTTCCAGTAGCTTTACGCGAAACTCTAAAAACAAACAAGTCAAAAAAGCATATAAAAATAAGCCTAAAACTGTGACTAAAGAAACAAACAGGATTGACGTGTATACAGAGAGTGTTGTAACGAGCAACAGTTCTGAAAAATAAGCTATATTTTATTTTAAAATAATTTGTTTATAAATGTATTGAGGTGTTTAGTAATTAATTATATTGGATAAAGGGCACAACAAAGGAAAAAGAAAATAGTAAACCCTCATGTTTTAACAAAGTAAACCTGTCCTTATCTTGTGTACAAAAAAACTTCGGTGGATTTATGCAGTATATATTAAACATTTTTTATTCGATAGGTGTTCCCTGGTGGGTCACTTTACAGTCTTACAATGCTGAAATCTAAAACTCTATTCTCCGCGAGCGCTGATAGCCCATTGTGCAGTTTTCGGCTAAAACATCAACCACAAGACTCAATAGCGATTGAAATCGCGCACTAAAATATAATTTTAATATGAGATGGTTTGAAAAGTTAAGCAACGAGAGTTTTCATACTCAGTTCACTGGAACCGACTTAGTCACGGTCAATCAGTTACTTAAGTTAAACAGGTAACTAAATTAACATTTTTGTTCTGTAATTTTATTTCAGTCTCCCAGTATGTCTGCAAACTTACAACACTTGAATGTGGGTTTTCAATACCCGTGGTGGGCAAATCACAGTCCATTGTTCAGTTTTGTGCTTAAGTTCAAACAAATAAATAATACCAGAAGTATCGACGATATATTTTGGATACGGAGTCATGCAAAAGAAACACTACAGCAGTTTTACAATTTCACAAATAACTCTCAGGCGTGACCAGGTGGTTAAGGCACTCGACCTCGTAATTCGAAGGTCGCGGGTTCGAATCCCCGTGACACCAAACATGCTCGTCCTTTCAGGGTTAGGAGCATTATAATACTATTCGTTGGTAAAAAAGTAGCCCAAGCGTTGGTTGTGGGCGGTGATGAATAGCTGCCTTCCTTCTTGTCTTACACTGCTAAATTAGGGACGGCTAGCACAGGTAGCCCTCGAATAGCTTTGTGCGAAATTCCGAAACAAACAAACAAAACAGGTACATAGTTAAGTTTGGATGGAACTAAGAATTACTGTTTTTCTTCACGTGTCTGGTAGGCACGGACACTAAGCCAGGCTAGCTTCAAATAGCTTCACAATTCTTAGTACACTACATGATAATAATTACCACAGGGGATGAAATCCCTGTAACAGAAAGGAGAACAATCATCCTAAATACTGTAACGGAAAGTTTGGTCCAAGAAAAGTTTTAATAAATCATGGGCCCGGGTTCGAGCCCGTGTCGCGCCAAACATGCTCGCCCTCCCAGCCGTGGGGGTGTATAATGTGACGGTCAATCCCGCTTTTCGTTGGTAAAAGAGTAGCCCAAGAGTTGGCGGTGGGTGGTGATGAATAGCTGCCTTCCCTCTAGTCTTACACTGCTGAATTAGGGACGGCTAGCACAGATAGCCGTCGAGTAGCTTTGTGCGAAATTCCAAAACAAACAAATAATAAATCATGTATATATTAAGTCCCTAAGTATTTTGTTGTCATCAGTTTATCGTAAATATTCTTTAATTATTAAAAATCAGTTTAAATTATTATTCGAAGGTTGTATCTGCAGGTGAAACTGAATCGTGTTAAAATGTAATTGTATCTTATAGTTTTAAAGACCAGATATCTGCTTTAAAGTAACTTATAAATATGCTTCTCCTTCATGTCAACAAAATGTTTCATTGATTAGGAGTAAAATATAACTGTTACTGTGAGTAAAAAAAAACGCATACCAACTTGACACCACCTGTTAAGTCATGTACACTTTAATACACCATAGGTGAATGTGAAGTTAAGAGTCCATTCTAATTTCTTCAAGGGCCAATGATGAGTAGAGTCTTTTCACGAGCTACAACCTGATTTATCTGTGTAGAATTATTAAATAGATTATTTCTAGTCTCACATCTTCATTTTTTAAATTTAGATATTAGCTAGAAGACTTTGAAATCGAAAAGTTTATCAAAATAGTCCTATAATGTTCTAAATTTGACTTCGAAAATCTAGTACGTTCGAGGAGTATGAAAAGTTGATGGTAGATTATAAGTTTGAGAATCTGTGAAGGACTGAGTCATTTTTTCAATTCGTAATGCCAGTCATTTTAGTAAAGTATTCAAATAAGTGTTTGTTTTTACGTATTTTCCGTTATTTGATCGGTTACCTTGTGACGTCATCTCAAGTTTAAAGTTGAGTATGCGTTCTGTTTTATTTTTTACCAAAATAATCCCACAATTGCACCAATGTTGTGACAGTTTCTATTACTGAGCGGGTTATTTTTTATCACTAGCTAAAACCAATGTGAAGCCTAGTTCACTCAATAAAAGGAATGAGTTTTATTTCCTCAACGGCAAGTCTTACACACAATTACACACAAAAAAAAACCTAAGTCACTTGTTAAATTTTTTCTCGTACGTATGTATGGTACAAACTCAAAACTATACAACTAGCTCCACTGCTAAATCTTTTAATCGAACAACTACCTTGCCATAGCATCGCTGACTAACTCATTAACCAATAAGTTTTTTTATTGTTGTCAAATTTTCTTCTCCCAATCCCAATCTCTAGAGTAACGATTCCTAAAATTTTTCCTTTGCAAAATTACATTATACCATAATCTAAGAAATCAAAATAAGCTCATAAAAATAACTAAAATATTAATATTAACCACGTCTCGCCCAGAAATTTAGTAGTAAATCGCACTACAAAACTAACTGTTTTGTCTACTAGTCGAGGGTACTCTCTATATTTCTGGAAAAAAATAATAGTGGATTTTTAAACTACAACTTTAATGTTCTACTACAGGAATAGTTCAACAAGCACTCTTATTTTACAGAGAAACCATCAAGCAGGTCATTATTTTACAATCTGTGAAAGTTTCGAAGTGAAGAATAAATTTTCACACTTTAACACACACACACGCAAAATATAAGGTGGAGGATTAGTCTTTCACACTTAATTGATACACGTGCTTCTTTCTCACATAGCTGATTTTTTAAAGATTTTCAGTATTCTATTTCATCAGAAATATACAACTCTTCCTTTTCGTAATTATGAAACTTTTCTTTGGACCACCTGAAACAGCCCACAATTTGGGTTTGGTTTGTTACGGATTTCGCTCAAAGCTACACGAGGGTTATCTACTCTGGTCGTCCATAATTCTGCAGTGTAGGAATAGAGGAAAGGCAAATGGTCATCACCACCCACTTCCAACTCTTAGGCTACTCTTTTACAAGCAATAGTGGGGTTGACCGTCACATTATAACGTTCCCACAATTTAAAGAACGAGTATGTTTAGTGTGACTGGGATTCGAATCCGCGACCCTCAGACTCCGGTTCGAATGCTTCAACCACCTAGCCATGCCTGACCCACAGTTTTGGAATATCTGCTCCAATTATTAAAGTCGTGTGTACATCACATCTTACCTAGACAGCTGAGAAGTTCATTTTGGTCTTTCAATCAGCCCTTCCCCATCTTTTGTGCCTTTGATCACTACTCATGGATGCTGTGAAGGGCCACGGAAAAGGCTGGTTTAACCTAGAAATTTTAAGGTGACACACAAACCGAATGTCTTATCAAAACTCCCTTCAGCAAGTAATAAGTAACATTTAAATAAAAATGTTAAACCAAAGTTTGTAACAATAACTCTGCACAAACTGTAATTCATCATTACAGAAAGCCTAAGTGTAATAAATGAAATTCATATTTTGCCATTATTTTTATTTATTTATCTACTCCTACTCTTTTCTCTTTAATCTAATCAACACTAAAATCTGGATGGTGTCCACATTGTTTCTATAGCTTCGTGATCTATAAATAAATATCAAGTTCTTTCTGTTTATAAAATAAAGTAAGTGACATCTATCGGCCTATATTATAAACCACAGAAGCTATTTCTACCAGTTACAAGTATAAAATCCCATTAAAAATGACAGGAAGCTATTATTGAATAATTAAAGAAAATAAAAGAGTTTTTCTGTACTTTCACAATGCACCTACTTCATCAGTCTCGAAGTAATTCTTTAATCACCACATTTTTAGTAACAACTGCACACACAAAAATGAAGTGATATCGTAAACAAAGATACGTGAACACACAAAAGAGAGTTTGTTTGTTTGTTTTGAATTAAGCACAAAGCTACACAATGGGCTATTTGTGCTCTGCCCACCACGGGTATCGAAACCCGGATTTTAGCGTGTAAGTCCGCAGACATACCCCTGAGCCACTGGGGGGCACAAAAGAGAAAGACATCAAAAGCACTCTTCAGCATTCTCACTGTATTCTAGATCAGTAAGTAGAAAACTCCGCGCAAACATTATGACACAACTTTTAAGATCTTTCATTGTACAAATAATAAAATATATTTGATATTAATAATACACCGTTGTTTAGCAACAAATCCATTACATTTACTTAACAAAGGACTCAACTTCGCAATAGCACCTAGTTACATTTCACCCTCAGAATTCAAAACATGTTTAGAAGATCTAGCCAGGAGACTTGAAATAATTTCCACAGAAAACAAAAACAAGAAAACGACTGAAAAGAAACCAACAGAAAGAAGACAACTTAAATAATTTTATTGACATCCAACAAACTTCTCAGGTAAAATTAAAAATTTATATTTTCCAGAAACACCTAAAAACAACATCTTTAACGATTTTTTCAAAGAATTTTTTCACAAAACCATCATAATAATTTCACAAAACAGAAATTTAAAAAATAATCTTACAAAAGAGACATTAATTCCATTAAAAACCTAAAACAAGACAAAAACATTAAAATTCTAAAAGCAGATAAAGGAAACGCTATAGTCATAATGAACACGAATGAAGACATTCAAAAAATGAAGAACATCCCATCAAACACTGATAAATTTCAACCAATACACACGAAACGCAACTAAACAAAATACTACTAAAAATGAAAAAATCCAACACAATTTCACAAACACTTTATTCCTACCTACGCAAAACCGACTCACGCACACCACAAATAAACGGCATCCCCGAACCTCATCAACCAGATTGTTTATAACGACCAATAATGTCAACATATGAATCGTTTAATTACAATCTTGGTAAATACATAGAATGGGCATTCTCCAAATATTAACATCAGCCAGCTCATTCATCAAAGACTCTTTTAATTTCAAGTCTGATCTTAATCAACTTGATCATAAAGCATCAATGGCCAGTTTCAATGTACAGAAAGTACTTCTTTACAGAAGTTCCAACCGCTAAAGCCTGCAAGATAGCCTTAGAACTCTATATCCGGGTCCCTAACCCATCTGTAGACATTCCCAGCAACCAATTAGCAACCCTAATAGAATTCACCACGATAAAAACAAACTTCATGTTCAACAACCACAACTATGTACAAACAAATGGCCTAAGCATGGGCAACCCAGTATCACCAGTTCTAGCCAATATTTTTATGACACAAGTTGAAACACAAGCAATTAACACAGCATTACATCCATTACTAGTACAGACATGCAAGCGACACGATTGCGGGGTGTTCACATTTACAGAACACACACTTAATTTTTCAATCACATTAACGCTAAACATCCCAACATCAACTTCACATGTGAACAAGAAGGAAGCAATCAAATATAATTTCTTAACCTCAAAATTATAAGAACCAATACACAATTAAAAACAGAAATCAACCAATTAATCACCCACACTGGACTATACATTTCTTGGGACTCAGCACATGAAACAAAACAAAAACTCAACATACTAAGAAACTAAATAAACACAGCCATAAAACTATGTTCACTAGATAAAATTAACGATGAATTAGACAAAATAAAACAATACTTTATCAACATCAATAAGTTTCCTCCACAAACCGTAGAAAACATTATACGCAGACACCTAGACAGAAAGCAAAATCAACCAACAACAGTAAATATATCTCACGAATCAAAAAATCACGGAACCATATACTGCTGCATACTATATATTCCCGACATTAGCAGAAAAATAGCCAACATTTGGTAAAAACTAGTAACAAAATATGACATTCCGGTTAATACCAGATTTATTCAAAAACCAGGCATAAAACTGAGGTCTATACTATGTAAAAACTACACTGACAAAAACAACACCAACATTATTTACAAAATACAATGTGATAACTGTCACGACTTCTATAATGGAGAAACAAGTAGAAAAATGGAAACCAGATTTAAAAAAACATAAAATATCACCTTCACACGTTTTGGAACACTGCAAGTCAAATAAACACAACATAACCATAGAAAACACTCAAATACTAAACAAAGAAACAAACGTAAGCAAACGCAAAATTAAAGAAGCCTTACTTATACAACAACTTAAGCCCAAAATAAACCAATATGAAAGAACACCTTTATATCTATATTGAAAAATAATAATATAAGAAATAATAATAACAAAATAAATCATATAAAATTATATATTCAAACATCTAATCACGCCCTCTACATTCTGACACTCAGTTGCATAACCCCTTTCAAACATGTGGTCAGCTTCCGGTCAGTTACCTCTCTTTCTTTGTGAACCTCACTCCTCTACATACAAAATTTTCTAAACCCAAACGAGCCGTTTTTACATATATAAACCCATTACTTGACTGTTTCTAGGCCAACTATGATGTTTATGTTGAATTATCAATAATCATATATCATTAGTATTACCAAAAAAGGAACGTGAAAACTTTTTGACAAAATTACAAAGAAAATTAGCCTTTTGTACTTAGATATCCTTAGTTGAAAAATCACTTTAAGCATAACGAAATATTTTGTAACTTTAAATAAGCGACTGGTCAACCTACAACATACGTACACTAAATCGTTATGTCATATGGGACTTGAACCTTCAAGTAACACAATTTTAGATTTTTACTTGCTAACCTTTCTTTCTTTGAAAAAAGTAAATAAAAAGATTCAATTGGTGTTTAAGGACTTTATACATACAAAGAACTGTTGTTTTATTGTTACAAGGCCAGACATTTAATAACCAATCATAAATAGAGACCGAAGCGAGAAGCTATTTCTGTCAATTATGTAATTAATATTAATTAATCAAATGAATTGAGTTTACTTTGAAAAGGTGTATTCTGCAAGTGGAAGAAAAAATCATGACAGCGCATAAAAACTTAAGTGGTAAAATTATAACAATCGAGTAAATAAAATTTGTGATTACACATAAGTACCCGGCATGGTCAGGTGGTTAAATTACTAGACTCGTGGGCTCGATCCCTGTTACACCAAACTTGTTTGCGCTTTCAGCCGTGGGGGCATTATAATTCAAAGGTCAATCCCACTATTAGTTGGTAAAAAGAGTAGTCCAAGAGTTGGCAGTAGATGGTGATGACTTGCTGCCTTTTCTCTGGTCTTACACTGCAAAATTAGGGACGGCTAGCACAGATAACCCTCTTGTAGCTTTGCGCGAAATTCAAAACAAACCATTACACTTAAAAATAAGTAGTTCGTACTTTTTCTTGTGTATAAATATATCCAAATTAATTATAAACTTTACTAATATTTATTATTATACATTATAGGACGTTAAGTTATCAGAATAGTAAACATTGCACTATAATATCGTAATTAATATTTATAAAGTAAACACACAAATCTCTGTACGAAATGTTATCTTTAAAATTAATTGGTAAGTGCTGCATGTGCTGACGGTAATTCATTTTTGTACGACAATGAATAAAAACGTATCTATAACCGTGTAGTTACTGTACTTAAATGTTATACTTTAGAAAAATGTTGACTACAAAATGTGATTAAACTAAGAAAATTTAAATTTGATTTTTGTAATAGTTTTGTTTTGTTTAATTTTTTTACTCAAATGCATTTTTAATAAACGATAGTTCGTTAAGTAGCCTTAACTTTGTAAATATTTAAGTCTTCGGAATTATGTTGAAATAACAAAACCTGTAAGTGCGTTGATTCCATTCATAAAAACGTTTCTGGTTTTACTTTGTTTTCACCTTTCACTGTGATAATATAAGCTTATCTTTTCGGATATTCTCTCTGATACATAAGGACTACATATACTATTAGTCTCTAATTTTTAGCTAATAGGATTGTTTTGGAATTTCGCACAAAACTACTCGAAGGCTATCTGTGCTAGCCGTCCCTAATTTAGCAGTGTAAGACTAGAGGGAAGGCAGCTAGTCATCACCACCCACCGCCAACTCTTGGGCTACTCTTTTACCAACGAAAAGCGGGATTGACCGTAACATTATACACCCCCACGGCTGGGAGGGCGACCATGTTTAGCGCGAACCCGCGACCCTCGGATTACGAGTGCACGCCTTAACGCGCTCGGCCATGCCAGGCCTAGCTAATAGGAGAAGAAAGAAACCAGCGTACAGTAACTCCATCACTAGCTCTCTGACTAGTTTAATTAAAGTTTGGTTGGTTGGCGTTTATTGGAGCAAAGCAACTGGACTACCTATGCCATATAGTTTGTAAAACAATTAAAACTAAAAGTAAAATTATTAAAATACATTAAAATATTCTGTTAAAACAGTCTAATTTTTGAATTAAAAACTTGAACAGTTAAAAAAGCCAATGTCTCTTAAACATTTAAAAACACAACTAAAATGGACAGTGTCACCATCCCCAATGATACTGTCCAAAGTCCAGGGTAAACCCATGATAAAATTATGTCTAAAATGGTTCCATCGCTCACGGTTGTAATGACGACACGACAGTAAGATGTGAGCTATTGTAACTTGAGTGCCACAAGACCACACACTAGTGCATCAGTCACGAAGTAAAAGAAAACGATGAGTTAAAATACTGTGACCAATGTGTAACCTCACTGTGACTACTCTTCCTTTTGATCATTAGGGAAGCAAGAAGGCCAAAAACCAATATAAGGTTTTATTTGGAAAAGCTTGTTATCACGTTGCTCACTCCAGGTCAACTGCCAACTGATACGGAGCAGAGCTTTGAACACAGAACCGTAATCCATGTATTAGACAGGCACGGTCGTGATAACACCAGAGCAGACAGATTTAGCTGTGGTGTCAGCAAGCTCGCTCCCGCGAATATCAACGTGGCCTGGTATCCAGAGAAACTGGATTGAAATTTATTATTTATTTTAAAGATAAACAAGCTAGTTGGTTTTAAATTTCGACGAGAAGAGGGTGAGAACTAACGTGAAGCAATTTCAAAGCCAGTAGAGAGCTAAGTGAGTCTATATAATAGTACAGTTTGTGTACTACATAGCTTCTGTGTGATCTAAGGCAAGAGAAATTGCATACAGTTTGGCAGCGAGCACATAAATGGTAGAGGGGATCCAACAACCAACCATCACCACAACAAACCATGGCTAAGCCCACAGTCACCTGATTTTAAACCATCTGTATAAATAGGAATGGAAGCATGGTTCCAATGATGTTTGGCAAATAGAAGAACGTACTTACAATCACAAGTATCTCCCTTCTTCAGATGACTCAAAGAAAAGTCACGTTTGGGTAATAAGCCATGGGGGGATGTCCTGCCCAGTGGATACAGCAACATCATCAATGGATAGACCCAATTCATTCAACTATGCCTGGATATGAAGGCCAAAAGGAGCGATGGCAGGTCAGCTATTCTGGAAAAGCATGCTTGGACAATATAGTCAGTTACTGTTGCCACACAGTCGTTTATTGTTGGTTTACCAGCAATGGCAGGATCAAGTTCCATGAGAGCAGTGAAAGAAGACTACATGGACTGGTCCAGCTTCTATCATGGTATGTGGGTCAAATGACATCAACTACAGCCACCTTCCTTCAGTGTAACAGAAAAATTATCACTGCTCTATTGGTCATTGTGAACTCCCCAAGAGAAATTAGAGAAAAGTGAAGGAGAGCAGATAAGCAATCAGTAGCAGTAAAAGACTGAGTTGGTACATGAAAATAGGTTTAAGTTGAAAAGAGAAATGTTATGCTCCGAGTGCGTACACTCTACAGAACAACCCCTCTCATCAATATCAACACTATCCCAGAGGAGATTATGTCCATTAATGTCTCCAGGATCCAGGGAAACACTGGAAGGAATGATAGGAATATAGATAGGTGTTTACATTGAGTTTTCAACTCTCTTAACCACAGAGGGTAAAAGGTTCTTCACCTGGTTTGAACACAATCTGTCAGAGACATGGAGAGATGTCTCCACTGTAACAGTGGAATGGAGTCCAGCAGCATGTCTTAGATGTAGTGACAGGCAGTAACTTTCAAGCCTTGGGGTAAGAAATGTTGTGCACTGTTTTCTAATGCTGTACCTCTTGTTCCTCCACCCACTTAGGGCAAGAGCGAAAGAGGGGTGTGAACTACTACAGTTATCACAATGAAGTTCCATTTTGCACTCATAGGCATCATGATCCTTGTCACCATAATGAGCACACATCAAAGAACCACACGATGTCTTCAAGTGACCTAACTTTTGACTAAGAGGGTTTGAAATATATGGCCATAGCTTGCAATTTAGATAATGTCTTAATGGTGACAGATGGAAGTGGTGATGTGTTATGTAAATGTCGTGTAAATGTTTTGTAAGCGACAACATGTCGTGTTGTGTTTAAATTTTCATTTCTATTATTTATATTTCCATATTTATATTATTGTTTCAAGGTTTAAACTAATAAAATATGTTGTTATTCATTTAAAATAACATTTAGAATTTTCTAGAATTAGGTAGACCAATCATATGTATTTAAATGAAATGCTGGCGGCCTAGTGTCTAGACGAGAAGTCTCGTGCAAGAGCGGACATGCGCGGATTTCTCTGGAATGTTGGGAAGTTACGCGATGATTCGAGAAAAGAGGCCTACAAATATATAAACAAACGAAGATGCGAGAAAGAGAAAAGGAGTCAGACATTAGTTTTATTCAAAAGAAGAGAGTCATTCATTTGAGAAAGTTTAAGTGTTTGCTGTGATTTGTGACTGAAGTTAGATCTACAGAAGCCGTGATTTTATTTCGTCAATATCTACGATTCATCCGAATTACTGGTTGTGCTGAGAGTCGACACGTACGGGACTAGCCAGGGGAGATCGGAAAAATTGAAGGCGACAAGTTTGTGACGTTCATCGGAGGCATCGTGAAAAGAACTTCGTCGAATTTATTGAACTATGAATTGTTTCTGAACTTCTTCATTTAAGCTTCGGAATTTATTCGTGGGACCAAGTTCACACCCTAGACTGGAATTTGAGACTTTCATTTTAGATCATTATATTAGATACAGGCCAGTACCATTTTATATTGTGATTAATTTTGAAGGTTGAAACTAGTACCATTTTGTTTTGTAATTAATTTTGAAGGTTTAAACTTAATATCTATTATTGTTATTATATAATTTATGCTACATCTGCTACATACATATAATAGTTTAGTGTAATAAATTATACAAGCTGTTATCTGTGTTTTTCTGTTGCGTTTAGTCTACGAAAAACATATACAATAAAAAAAAACGTAACATGATGTAAATGTCAAAATTAGAATATTGGTTGAAATCGTAATTCCATCTTTGCAAGTGGAGATATGCCATACTGCAGAAACTTCTTTGGTGGAGAAATCAGCGAGGATATCTGCCTTGGGGAAATTCTTTAAATTCCTTTTAACAATAACTACCTGTGACGAATTCAAAATAGCATGGAGAGTAACCATAATGGGTATATCCCCAATGGCCTTTGAATGCAAAAGGAGTACACTGTTTCAGAATGGGCGTTTCCACCGAAAGGTCCCAAGAATGCAGTTTTTTGATTGACTTAGAAGAGCCAGCAAGTCCTTTCTGAATAAAAAAGGGAAACATTTTCCCTAAACATTTGTATGATAAAGAATATGAGAAAATGAGGCACAGGTGTTGAAGATTGCTGTTCTGATTCTTCAAGACGTGGTCGTTTATTTATCGTTTTTTATTACTTTATTTTTATTTTGTGTTCAGGAATCCACAATAACAAGAGAATATTTTGGACCCACTGCCACCACGATGGTGCTGTGCGAGGGGATGCACTACAATGCCAAAGAAGAACGTTGCAACAAAGCCATAATTTCGTGAACACTATACCCAAATACCAGCATCAAGTACAGTCCCAAAAACTGTTGAGAATGTCTAATAATGGGCCTTGGTTGACCATAACCAAAGTAGACCAGCTGATTGACCCTGGAAGGGCAACTGCAAATTGGTGTGTTTGGGTTGGACCCCTCAACCACCAAAAATCAAACAAACAATAGTGTCATCAACATACCTAAACCAAACTTCAGGTTTCTTATCAACATTTCTAACACTTCAGTTTCAAAGCTGTTCACAAATTTTGTTTTAAATTTTGCACAAAGCTACTCAAGGACTATCTGCACAAGCCACCCCTAATTTAGCAATGTAAGAATAGAGGGAAGGCAGCCAGTCATCACTACCTACTGCCAACTCTTGGGCTACTCTTTTACCAACAATTAATGAGATTTACTGTCACATAACATCCCCAGGACTGAAAGGGTGAGCATGTTTGGTGCGATAGGGGCTCGAATCCACGGTCTTCAAATTACAAGTCGAAAACCTTAACTCACTTAGCCATGCTGGGCTCGAGCTGTCCACAAATATATCACAGTAACAAAGATAAAGAATGAACACCTAAGTCTACATTCTGCATATTAACTTTACTGTGAATTTGAGTATACAATATTTAACATATACTTCTACCAGGTTAATCACTCAAACCATTTACTTTAAAAACCCAATTATCATTTTATTTCAATTTTTCCTCAAAACATGCAGTAGCTTTTTCTCACAGATACTTTTGAAATTACTTTAAATAAAATTAACCAAGAATATCTTCATCACAGGAGCTACTTTTCACATAATGCCCTCGGTATTATTTTTACCAGATGTTTACTAACTTAATGATCCAAGTACTTTGTATTCCTAAAAATGTAAACTATTCTTTGATTGGTGAGCAGGTGCCAGGAACTTGGAAGTTGGCTAATGCTACTCCTTTTTTCAAAGGTAATTAAAAATTGTTTCAATAATTATGGGTCTACTAGTCTTACATCAGTTGTGGGAAACGTTTTTGAAAGTCTGATAAAAAGATATTTTGCAAAGACATTCATATAATTCTGCAGAATCAACAATGATTCAGTGGGGAAAATCTTCCTTTACAAATCTTTTGATATTCTTTGAAAAGACTACTTCTTATGTAACTCTATTTTCAAAAAAACATTTGACAAGGTGCCATAAAATATGCTTGTAAAAACAATTATCTTTATAGGTCCAGGGAACAAGTTAGCAAATTTGATAGAAAAGTAGTTATATGAAATAATACATGGAGTTGTTATAAATGGAGTTCAGTCAAACTCAATAATGTTATAAGTGGGGTACTTCAGGGCTCAATCTTAGGGCATTTGATCTTTTTTTTATAATATCAGAAGTATATCAAGAAATGGTCATTAAATTATTTAAATTTGCTGTTGATAATTAAGGTCTTGGATGCTGCTAGTTGTAGAGAGGATGTTGCTGCTTTACAAAAAATAATTTAGATCATTTAGTGAAACAGACATATAAATTGGCAGATGGGTTTTAATTACAATAAATGCAGAATGATGTATATCAATAATCATAATTTGAATTACAAGTATAATCTGGTTGGGAATTGCCTTAACAATATCATGAAACAAAGGGATCTCGGTGAAATGGTTGATTAGTCTCTTAAGCCATTCAAGCAGTCCACTGTTGCTCATACAGAAGTATTGAATACAAGTATAAAAAGGTCATAATTTGATTGTATAGGTCACTTGTTAGACCACAATTGAAGTGCTGTGTTCAGTCTTAGGTTCTTTACCTTAGAAAGAACACTAAAGTGTTGATAATGGTTCAGAGGAGGGTTACTAGAATGGTGCCTGAGACAGAGAGATTGTTGTACAAAAAGAGGTTATGAATTTTATTATTGTTTTCTCTTGGATAAAAATTTAAGAGTGTCTCATTGAGGAGTTTAAGATTGTTAAGGTATTTGGTAGTGTTGATGCATAATTTTTTTATACTTCACAATGAAAACAGTAATTCTAGGAAACACACCTATAAATTTTGGCAGTATAGGGGTAATTATCATCAAAGCAATTTTAATTTTCTGACAATAATTAGTCTTTGGAATGAGTTGTGTACAGTTGTTGTAGATGCAGTAAATTTAAGTGAGTTTAATTAAGAAAAAGCTTAAAAACTACATAAATGATAAGTATTGGCTCAGTGTGTTTTTATTTAGTGTATAGGATGGGACAACCAAAATAAACTAATAAGTCCCTTGTTTTCCCTAATCACTATATTACGATAAAGTAGTATTTGATACAGAAAATAACTAACAAGTTAGCTTCTGTAGAATTTTCTAGTTTTTCTTATGTTGATATTTATACACGTAACTTATAATTTGGTGTTTAGCCCAAGCCAATTTATTCACTTGAAAATTTCTGATTCACAATCATGAAAGATCAATAATTAACTTTAATTGGGAATTTAGCAGTTAACAGAATTTTTACAATGGACTACTGAACACTATTTCTTGAAGACCTGTTCCAAACCTCTTGGACAGTTATGTTGTTTTTTGGCATTGTTTTCTTCAATATATTCTTAATTTTTACTTTTTATTACTAGATTTGAAAATCTAGGCTTGAAGCAAGTACTTATTTTAAGTTTTTCTGGTTTTCTTGAAGCACACTATAGTAATCCATAGCTAGAGTATTTCTCTAAGTACATCTATAACTCAGAATGAGAAACTTTATTTGGACATCTTGATCTTGACAATTAAATTGCCCATGTTTGCTCCTGTGGTAGCCAGATGGCACAAGACTATATCAAACTTCAAAATATGATACTGTCACAATAACTAATGTTTTCACCTGTATGTAATAACCAGAAGTTAATCATATTCTAATTTTGTAGATGAGTTTTTAATTATTTCCCAGAATGAAAAGGGTATTTTTATCAGTAGTTTAAATCAAACATTCATTATATTTGAATGTAAACAATCCTAAATGATTTTGTATAAATATTATGAAGTTCAGAAATGACTCAGTTGATTCTAAAAATTTCCATAATAAACAAAGAAAACATTAGAAACATGTAATGAACACTACCTGGAATACATACAATTACTTTAATTTGTTTTCAAAGTCAAGATTTTAAAAAACAAACAAACAAACTAATAAACAATCTTGACTAGTATTTAATACAGTTACAATGATATACATTATACTATACAGTGGTATACTGTATTTTCATCATTGTATAGTAACATAAAAATCCTCAAAAATTTTAATTACTTAGTTCTACAATGTTGTGACAGCAACAAGTGTTAAAGAATGTCATTAGCATTTCCTTATTCTAGTTTTAAGTTCCTTGTTCTTTTCAGTAAGTGATCTATTTATTCTCTGCCACAAAGATATTTTAATATTGTATGAAGCATGCTAGTTGAACAGGTTAACACCAGAATGTTCTCTAATACCCAATTATGGCACAAAGTGGAAGAGACAGCCAATAAACACTGTCAGGAACATTTTAAATTTAAGCATGCTTTCTTTGTCCACCTCTCCACTAGATCAAATATAAAGATATGATTTTTACTGGATCATCACATCTGGTTCTGCTGTAACTGGTCCTGTAAGAAAGAAGGCATCAAGACTAAATACAACATAGTAGAGAAAGCATTGTTCACGCATGTGTTGTTACATGTGCTACATTTCTACTCATTTATAAAAATAGACATATTGTATATTTATTTAAAACTTGTCTTGACCTGTTATTTCTCACAAAAATGAGGGCTCACTCAAGTGATCTATTAAAAATCCATTATAAATTCCTGGATGAACTCAGTTATTATTGCAGATTTATCAATCTAATAGTTATTGGGAGACTAGTTTCATTGCAAATACTATGTTATAAATACTCTAACAAACTCCACTCTAATTCACTGTAACAGAAGAAGACCTACATGGCTGATGACTAATTGTCATTTCATTTCTCATGGAAGCTAACTGAAAGTATGCTTTCATCAAAATAAAATACTTTTTAATGCAACTTTCATTCGTTTATTAACATTTTTTAACACAATGACAATTTAAAAGTGGAAAATCTGTTTAAGTAACAATAATAATAATAACAATCGCTAAAGTTTAAGATTAATGGTTCTAGAACAGTTCACTACTGAACATTTTGTTCCCAGGCATTTCATTGCTGATCATTTTGCTACTAGGGTATTTTACTACCAGGTCATTTCACAACCTGTTCTAGTTACGTATAAATGACACACTATGGCTTGACAACTATTCAAAGCAGTGGCTGGGCTACATACTTATGATCTAGCAAATAAACTCCATTTTCCTTATATAATTGCTCACAGCCTCAATCACTTTTTAAAAGTTCCAATATTTCATCATTTTAAATAAAATGTTTCACAACATAAGAGCCTTTTTTTATTTTGAAGGAGCATTTCTCTAAAACCTAGTATTATCTAATATTTTACTGATTGGACTAATACTGGTGAAATATTTTTATTTTATGATTTTTAAATGTAACAATATACCCCAGTAACAAAATGTTCATTAGCAAACTGTCCAGCCACCATGATTGGTATTATGTTCTTGTTTCATTTAATGATAATAAGTTTATGGACATTTTACAAAATCAGGTTTAATATTACAAAAATGAAAAACTTTACCCACTTATCCTCAAACTCTTCATACAAAACACAGGACTGAAATTCATAGTTCTCTAGCTGGATATATACCCTTTGGTAACAATATAATTTTTCAACAACCTCTCTTCCTTGTCTTACCAAGTCATTCAAATCTACTTTCAGTATTAGGCATTCTCGAGAAAAATTAATAAATTTCACTGGAATCGTTGCTGAACAGAAGCAAAAGTCTTAAAAATTAAGATATACTTCAATAAAGGATATCAAATTATAGTAGTACTAAATAATATACGTAGATTAAATCTGAGTTGGTTATACAACATAGTTTGAGACTATTTCATTAAATTCAAACTAAAATTAATCATAATCACAATACAATTTACAACACATAACATCAAGACTGCATAACTACAGTTTAGTATCTTAGTTGTTAATGTTGGTTTTAGTTGTAATTTCAATAATACATCAAGGAAAAGGCCTATAATGTGTCATGTCTATATCACTACATATTGATCATTGTTAACAACTGCCACACCAGACAGCCCAGAATTTTTATTTGAATTGCAATTACAAAATATAATCTATAATATGTGAGGCACATTACTACCAGCTCAGAAATCAAGTAAAAAAAAAGGAGTTATTTTTGATATATAGTGGTTCGGAGTGATGATTGTTTTAGTTGTTACACAAGTGGGAACTGCACCATGCAACAGATACATAGTGCAAAGATGCCAACTATTTCAAATGACTGAGTGTAATGACTGTAGACAGAGCCTGTACAGATATCGTACAACCACTGGATACAGTTTTGGGTCATCCATGTCTGTGGATCCATCTGTGGCTAAACTGTAAACACTGTTAGTAAGTATGCTTGAAATCATTTTGTCATTTTCACAACCCAACATTTGTACAATGGCTGTAGTTTTAGTTCTAGCACAGCCATATTTTTTTGCTATATCAGAGTCTGGGAACATTTTCTGAATAAATGTCCTGCATGATCGGCTACAGTTAGGGGTAAATTATGAGCAATGACGAATTGCATAAACATCACTTTTGCATTTATGGTTTCATATTCTGAATTCTTACTCACAAATGTCGTTATCTGCATCGTTTTTATCTTTGCCTCAGCCTTTTGTTGGTGAGATGCCAATTTTATATGTCTGGAACAATCGTTTATCCCACCATGCACCACAGAAAAATCGATGTGAAAAACTGTACAAAACGCATGACTGTCACTGACTTTTGTTGCAATGGCCAGATATTTTGGACGATACTCTTTCCTAAATTTTTTATTGACAGTTTTAGTCCTTTTAGATTTGCCAGAAACAAGACTATCTGGTGAACAAGACCTCTTTTTTTTCAACTTGTGAACAATCGCATTGGTGTTTCTATGCTGCTTAGAAAATGAGAAATACCCATCTACGCGAGCACTGATGACGTAACTATGGATTCCCCCCACATACCCGGTATGGAGAAGCACTGCACTCAAACTATTGGGAGACATTGGAGACATTGCAAGTAGCCATTTTGACAATGTCTTTTATTTATTATCAGAATTTATTTGTACCTCACTAGAAATTTTCTTTTCACTCCTTTTCAAGCCCTGGGGGAACAATTTATCACTTTATTGTACAGGCCTATATTATATATAATAATTTGGGAGTTACAACAAGTGGTAATATTTGTCTGTATGAGCGTATAGTCGTAATGTATACCCCAAAATCGTAATGATCACGCTCAAATCATAATGGTTGGCATCTCTGCATTGAGAATGTTCAATGCTTTTAAACATTTGATACAAAGTTGCTTGAAGAGTGATTCAAAATTTAATTTACAATCAAATATAAGACCTAAAAACTTTGCTTCAGGGATGACAGGAGGTACAACATCATCAAGACAAAGTTCTGGATCTGGGTGGATTCCCCCTCTGATGTAGAAATACATACAAACAGTTTTAGAGAATGAAAGTTTAAAACCATTTGCTATGGTCCACTTCAGTATCTGATTGATTGAAGTTTGTAGCTACCATTCAATAAACCTCATGTCATCAACAAAAAGACCATTTCTAACTATAGGGAGTAGCTGTTCATTGATAGCATTAATCATGATAATGAAACGTGTGACACTCAGAATACAGCCCTGAAGGACTCCAAGTTCCTGTGGGAAAAAATGAGTGTTTAGCCCATAGGAACTTGGAATTGACACTTCATTAAGAATTGCTTGATGAAAAGTGGTAAGTTGCCACGCAATCCATATGAGTGCAGGTGTCGTAAGATGCCATATCTCCATGTTGTATCGTAAGCTTTTTCTAAATAAAAAAAAAACAGTAACAAGATGTTGTCACCTTAAAAAGGCTTCTCTGATTGATGTTTCAAGGCAAATTGAGTGGTCTATTGTATAGCGTTGTATTCAGAACCCACACTGAGTAAGTGAGAAGAGGTTGTTTGATTCAATAAACCAAATGAGAAGAGCATTGATTATCCTCTCTCAGATCTTACTGAGACAACTTGTTAAAGAAATTAGATGGTAATTCAAAGGAATCATTGGAATCTTACCAGGTTTAAGAATAGGAAGAACGATAGCTTGTTGCCAAGCATCTGGATAGACATTTTCCTGCCATATCCAATTAAAAACAGCTATAAGAATAGAAAGAGAGTTCTGGGAAAGGTGGTGTAACATCTCATAATGTATAATATCAGGTCCAACTGATGTATTGCCAGACTGATGAAATGCAAGTTTGGGTTCCATTAGTGTAAGAGATTAGTCATAGGATAGTCAGTTGAAAAGGAAAGAGGCAGATGTTCAACTCATGTTTTAATGGCTAAAAAGGAAGGGAATAAGTTTGAAGAACTAGACACATGAGAGTCCCCAAGAGTATTGATAATGCTCTGTGCATCTGAAACTCTATGGTCATCAGTTATTAAGATAAAGAGGGTGGCAGAAGTATATCTTTCACTCACCCTCCAGATCTTATCCCATATAACTTTTGTACTGGAGGTTGAAGAAATGCTGGAGATATATTTAATCCAAGATTCCTTCCAGCTTTGATGTCTAACTTGCCCAGAGTGTGCACGGGCTTGCTAAAATGCAATGAGGTTTGAGAGTATGGAGTATCTTTGAAATTTATCCCAAGCATGTTTCTGAGTTTTTTGTGTTTATAGAACAAGCAGAATTCCACCAGGGGTAGGAATGCTGTGAGGAACATGTTGAGGTTTTAGGGATGCATCTAGTAGCAGCTTGTATAATACAGTTGGTTACTGCTGCCATACAATCATCTATAGATGATTTACGCAAAATGGCAGAATCAAGTTCTGAGAGAGAAGTGAAAAAAGGCCAGATGGCCTGAGCCAACTTCCACAAGGTACGTGGTTTGGGTGGTACTGATCACGGCAAATCTCTCGTAATATGATGGGAAAATGATCACTACTTCATGGATTGATGTCAACCTCTCAGGAAAAGTGAGTGAGCAGCATAGGGGAACAGGCAGAAAGATCTATAGCTGCAAATGTCTGACTGGGTATATAAAAATATGTGTATGAGCCAGTATTGAATAGAGCCTGATTGTGGTTCAGGAGCATATGCTCTATGGCACACCCTCTCACATCAATATGGGAGCCACCCCAGAGGGGATTATGCCCATTGAAATCTCCCAAGATTAAAAAGGGAGTTAGCAGTTGATCAATGAGGGTATCGAGGTCTGATTGATTATAATGCATTTCAGATGCAAGGTATAGAGAGCAAATAGTGATGATACAACCCAAGGAGACATGGATGGCTACAACCTCCAAGGGTGTGGTCAATGACAGGAACCAGGTGGGCACATGGTGATCAACCAGCAATGCAAATCCATGTCTCTATCCTACACGTAGCCTGTCGTTCAGGTATAATAAATACTGTCAGACAGTAACTGTATTTGTAGGCCGTAGAAACGTTTCCTGCCAAGAAAGACATATTGGATGATAAAAGTCAATCAAATCTTTGATGTCAGCCACATTTGATTGGAAACCTCGACAGTTCCATTGGATTAGTGTGGCCATGTGCAACTATTTCAGAGGAAAAGGTGGTGAAAAGTTCTTCTGCTTACAACTACATATTTTTTCTTTATTGGATGTGGGTCTATTGCCTTCTATGGATCCTGCTCTAACTCGAATGACCAGGTCTGAATTTATTGGTACATGTACTTATGATTGAGGGTGAGGACAAATGATTTGTTTAATTTTCAGGGTATCAAGAGAAGGAGACCCCATAGAAACATCTTCACTTGAAGAAGGTGAAGTTCAGCAATGACTGGAAGGTGTGATCAGGACAGATTTGGAAGAAGACACTGATTCATGAACTGTGTTGATTTTGGGAAATGTTTCATTAAGATGTGCTGATGAAGACTGTAGGGGATAGGGTAAAGCCTGTTTGGACTCCTACTGTAGTAGTAAAATGGGTTACAGCAGCATAAGTTCTGGACAGAATAGGTAATAATAATTTTTGAGCCTCTGTGTAAGTGAGATTGTTAACTGTCTTGAGATGTTGTACTTTTTTTTCTTCCACCCATTTAGGGCAAGAGGTAAAATAAGAAGGATGTATACCATTACAGTTTACACAATGTGGTTTGAGTTGGCATTCAGAGGCATTATGGTCTTTTCCACCACAACAGGCACAGGTCAAGGAAACACAGCAAGATTGTTTTGAATGACCAAATCGTTGACAATGGAAACATTGTACAGTATTTGGAATATAAGGCTGTATCTTACAATTCAAATAACCTGCTTTTATTGTGGTGAGAGGACGTTGTACTGTAAATGTTAATATTAGAATTAGTATTAGTATTGGTTCTAGAATTCAATTTTTTCGAGTGAAGGTTCTGCGTACTGCTGTGACACCTAGGCTGGTGAGACCTGAGAGGATCTCCAATTTGGGGACAGTCCTTAAATCTCTTTCAACTGTAACTTCTCTGGAAGTATTCAAAGTGGAATGAGGAATAACCTTAATGGGTATGACCACCAAAGCCTATGATGTCAGGAAGAATTGGGAATGCTGAGATGAAGATGTTTCCCAAACATAGCTTTTTTACTAACTTAGAGGAACCAGCAAGCCCTTCAAAGCCCTTCTAAATAAAAAATGAGGACATCTGCCCTAGAGGTTTTTCACTTAAAAAATGGAAAATTAAGAATCTAAGAATTGCAGAACAGATTCAAATGGTGAGTTAGGCTGTACAGATTCATCAACACATAATCGTTTTTCAGTAGTTGGGTTTTTCTCAGTGATTTCAAGTTGTGTTATTTTTTTGTTTTAGTAGTAACCAATAATAAATTGAAAATTTTTCGGTGCTTACTGACTTCACCTACCATGGAGCCCCACAAGAAGACATACTACAGTGCCTTATGAGCACTGCAGTGACACCAGGGTTTTGTGAGCACTATGCATGAATACCAGTGTCAGACACTATGTCCACAACACCCAATGTGGATGTCCTATGCTGGTACTCAGTTGACCCTAGCCCAAATGGACTAGCCGACTGATCCTGGGGGGCCACCCCAAGACTACCCATTTACAGGAACTCAAGCCCAAAGTGGTGTGCTGGAGTTGAACCCTTCAACCACCAGAATTCTCTCCTCCCCCTTCCTGGGTTACCATGCACAGCAAAAACAGAGGTGGATGTTAAGATACCAGAGTAGATAAACTGTAAGAACAGAACCTTCTCTGGAAGTAGGTGTGTTTACAATAGTTACAGGGGTAGTAGAAAACCTTCAGAAGAAGATACTTCCAAATTGTGCAGAAAAAGTGAAATAAAAAGTATTATTGGAGGTCCACATACCAGATGCACAATGTCCTGCAGTGGGCAATTTAACCAGGTCACCAAGGGCATAGAAATGTAACAAATCTGATTAGATGTAACATGCAAAAGTCTCCATGCCTCCTAAGGGAGCCCTGAATAGATGATATGAATCATTTCCAACCCAACCTTTCCAGGGTAACTGAATATACATCCCAGAAAACTAAAGTATCCTCATGAATGAAAAAAAAATCAGTCTAGAGCATCTAAAAGCATTAATGCTAGCAACATAATACTTCAAAGCCCCCACTGGACACAACAAAGAATCAAAATATTCATCTGTATTACCACTCAAACAGAGATCAGATGAATCAGAGAATAGGATTTATTTCCTTCCCAGGCTACCAGTTTATCATGAAATAAGGAACTGCATGGGTATAGAAGGACATAAGTAGAATGATAAAGTAATTCTGTACAAATGCAGCACAAAAAACTCTGACTGACAACATTTGCAGGCCAGCAGCAACAAAAAATAAACCTTCAGAAAAAGATGATAGATGGTACATGAAGCTAAGGGCTAAAATGGATGTTGAAAAAGAACATGCATAGCCTCCATGCATGAAGCCTGAGCATTAGGATAGCTAGGTGTACAATGTTAGATTATGGCCTTTTCAACAGAAATGCTCAAAGAGGAAGTGAAAGAAGTGGTCACTTCTCAAGGAGCCACAAAAGCACAAACCAGGGTTGAGCCAGTCAGTCCAGTACTATAAATAAAACAAAACAAGAACTTAAATAAACAATAGCTAAAATCCTTGGGAACAGACAAATAAGTGGAAAGACAGAGGTTCAATCCTTTCCAGTTCTAACTGAAAGCACCTATTGCCAATGCCCAAAAATGACATACTACAGACTACATTGCAATTAGTGTTCCAATGGGTAGCAAATACATTGTTCATTGATGTTTCAGATCAAGACCAAATCCAACAGAAAACCTCACAATGCAGCACCCATTTTGTCTTTAAAACCTGGTTGGGTTAAGATACCTGATCTGCTACCATATTCATCACTCTCAGAAAATGGCAAGATACTGAATGATATAATAGGGATGGGTCCAATAAAGAAGATGCAAAGTTTGAAAACAAACAGATGTGAACCAAGTGCCCTTTGACGAGAAAGTTAAGACACCACCATGGGATTATCAAAGTTAAGTATGATGATTTTTCCTATGATTAAGTCCAGACCTTAAGACATTGCCCTTTGAAGAACAAGAAGTTCTACAATACTGATGTGTAAGGAAGACTCAGCTTCTATACAGGCCCTTGAATTCCTGACTATTGAGATATGTACCCTGTGTAGAGATGTATCTCTGGACAAAATAGAGCCAGAGGCACACCTATCACAATGTTGTTCCAATCTAACCACCAATTCCTAACTATTGAGATATGAACCCTATGTAGAGATGTATCTCTGGACAAAATAGAGGCAGAAATGCCTTTCACAATATTCTTCCAGTCTAATCGCCGTTCATGTTTGAAGATGTTAATCCTGAATAAGAAACTGGGAAATACATTAAATCACTTTTCTTAATCCATTGGTTGCACAGAGACCACTGGAAGGATCTCATGTGCACTCATCCTAAAATAATGAGAGATTTGAGTGTTGAGCACATCCTGAAAATGAAAAAGAACCATCCATGCAGTGGGAGAAGGAAATGTAAGTAAGAGTCTGACTCTGTTCTACAGCATAAAGCCAAATAAGAGTCAGCTGAGCTCAACTGAGATACATGTTATAAAAAGACACCTAGGTGAACAGTATGTTGTGCTGGAATGAAAATAGATTTCTCAAATCTAAAACCTGTTTTGGTTGCTTCTCAAATTAGAAACCAGGAGATGATACCAGTAGTAACCAGTTGTCCATGTAATGTTAAATGCATACACCTAGAGAATGGAAGTGATAAAAAAAAAACTTGTATGATTCAGCAGAACACATATGATGCCAGTGTTAGTTTGAAGGACAGAGCCCTGAATTCCATGGCTGACCATTGTCCACAAGATGCAGATTGTGGTGAGATGGCTTCACTGTGAGGATGTGTAGACAAATGATGGCAACATCAAACTTCATCATCAACATTCGTGATAAAAAATGAAATGTGCAATGAGGAATAACTCCATTTAGAAACCTTGGAAGATGTATGAATTAACTGAGATGTGAAAGACTAATAATCAGATGCTAAATTCCTACCTTCATGAGCACAACAGACAAACACACAGAAATAAAACCCTGGAAGAATTGGAACAACTTTTCCACTGCCTTACCCATAAATCTCTGATAAGCCTGATGTAAAATTCCAAAATCTAAGAAACTGCAAGAGGAAGAAACACTACAGGTTGGGGAGATGATGATAATGTGAAATTAATGACTAATCATGATGCATGGGCCTGTAGTACCCATGGATCCATGGTAAAGATTTTCCCATACATCCAGAAATTCCAGAAGCCAAGTTCTGACAGACCCTTAAAGCAAATGGTAAATACCATCACTACTGGTGACATTCCAACCAAGTGGAAGAGCCTCATGGATATGGGAAAAATATATTCTGGGTATCAATAATGATGGGTGTGAATGCAGACAGGTGACATCAACCCTTAATTCCAAAGACTCTGAAATACCTCAAAAAGCTAAAGGTTTGTAAAGAGTGCCCAATATAGCTCATGGGGGTGGCAATCAGTAGAGAAGTACCCTTCAACAATGCATTTCTCTGCAGCAAACCCCTATAAAATACCAACCAAAAGACTATGGAAAATACAGAATCTGACAACTAACTAAGGTAGATACCAACAATGGTCCCACCTCATCATCAAATTGATGAGTTTAACCACAGACTTCATTCTGAAACCCTACAATTAAAAGAGAAGTCTAAATACACATTCATGTGGCAATGATAAGCAAAAGAATATTATTCTAACAAACTTGACAGACAAGGCACAGCCATCTCTTCTTATAAATGAACAGTAAACCCTCCTGAATGAACTGCAATATTGCATATACAAGCCTGTTCAACTTAAAAGTTATTATTTAATTAATTTAATATTTAATAAATATTTAGATTTCATAACAACTGTTAAAAGTTAATTTTAAAAGTAAGAATTGTATGTTGTATAATTCAATTGTAGTATTGATAATGTATTTTTCTCAAAACCTCTAAACTTTTCTCTCTAACTAAGTATTGGTAGATGACAGCATCTCCTAGCTTGCAGAAAGTTCTAAGTTTTAGAAAGAAAATGTGAGTACAAGTCAAGGGAAGTTCAGTCAGAAAAATGTAGTCAGTGAAAGAATATGTGAAATTAGCCTGCATGTAAATGATTAGCTTTAACGGGTGATTTCTATAGTGTGTTTTACAGCCATATTGTAAAAACAGAGGAAAAATAATTTGTCTTGCCAATTGGGTACTAAAGCAACTAGACCAATCTATGTGGACTTCTGGTGAAAGAAAAGACACAATTATTTAAGACTCTGGATACAACTGTGCTAACCAACAAAAGTTAAGTCAGAAAATATAAGTTTTTGAAAATAAAGTTAGACTGTCTGATTGTCAGTTTAACCACAACAAGCAATATTTCAAATTGAGTTTCACAGTTTAACAGAGATGGAGAAAATAATCTGTCTTACTGAAATGTGTTTGAAAGTAATTGAACCTGTCTGTATGTACTTTGACAAAAACAATTATTTAAAGTTTGACATATAACTGTGGTAACCCACAGAGTAAGTGAATCTATCACAAATTATATAGTAAGAAACAGAGGAGAGAAAAATAATTCATGTTGTTGGTTGGATTCTAAAGTAACTGAATCAACCTTCGTGGACTTTTGACAGTAAGAGAGATATTTGGAGTTTTAGGTACAACTATGATATCCTACAGTGTAAAGAATTTTCTGTATATACATTTGACTTCTTTTAAATACATTATTTTAAAACAAGTGAACTGTGTGTTGTCCATTTAGTCTTTGAATTTATTACCAAGAAGTCACAGATACCTGCAGTTAAGATAAGTATTTGCTCTCAGACATTTCTGCCATAAAGGAAAACACAGGTAAGACTCAAAACTTCACACACTCAGTTTAATGACTCAAGAAAAGGAGTCAGAGATGGTTGATCCAAACTGGCCTTATGAGAATCTGACAGACTATAAGAATGTACTGAAAAAACATATCTCTCTACAGAATGTCCAGGATTACCCATAACTGCAGCCCTAGAGCCCTCTTAGAAACACCACCAGATTGAATACATATCTTCATCTCAATAAGAATGAAGTCATGAACAACCTCAAATGAGAGTGATTCTTTCATGACTGTTGAGCAACACAAGATATCAGAAGTGAGATAACAGAGAACTTGATTTGACTCCATGCCAGAAAAAGTAGTCTGGGAATTCATGCCTTATATCAGCTGGCCAAACAAATTTCTTTTTTCATGAAAATCAACTAGGTAACTAGAAGAACCCTTGTAGTATATCCAATGACTGTAATCCAGAGAAATCCATTAGTAAATGCTTTGTCCAAAAAAAGTGATAGTATTAACCAAATGAGGTCCTTATACACAGTATCAGGATATAGGGCATAATGGCAGTGTCATGAAATAGATATTACCAAGACC
Organism: Carcinoscorpius rotundicauda; assembly: GCA_011833715.1. Lineage (NCBI taxonomy): Eukaryota > Metazoa > Arthropoda > Merostomata > Xiphosura > Limulidae > Carcinoscorpius > Carcinoscorpius rotundicauda. The sequence continues at coordinate 19,262,305 of CM022393.1, read as the reverse complement.
AATAAGGTGAGAAATTAAAAAAAAAAAAAGCAAGTGAGAAAAAAAAATCAGATCAATGCTTAAATGGGCTGAGAACAGTAATGCTAGTAGTCAATTAATAGCTGTAGTGTGAGAGAGGTAAGTATGTTTTGGAATTCAGATTTAAGATATATTTTCAGATATGTTCATTAACAGTTCAGTTACCCTCCTAAAAAAAACTTATTTTAACTTTTATAACTTACGATAATTATGGCAATATATTAATCTATTTTAATACAACTGAATAAAATATTTCTAAATTGTCAGATCTGTAAACATACGGTAAGGCTGTCCACTTGTCTGTGTATGACATCACAAGTTAGAGAAACTAATTGAACCAATTCCACTACAATTTGATTGAGAAATTCCTCCACCCACAATAAAGTTCAAATGGATATACAAATGAATGAGCAGTTTAAGTTTAGCAGCCTCTCCAATTTTACCACCTTAATAACAGAAATGGGAGCTCAACTATTTGTTTGTTTGTAGTTAAGCACAAAGCTAGACAACAAGCTATTTGTGCTCTGCTCACCACAGGTATCAAAACCCATCTTTCAGCATTTTAAGTCCAAAGAGGGCTCAACTGAGAAAGCATCTCAGTAGATGAGTATGTACAACCAGCATCAAATAAAAGAGACATTTGATGTCACAAACAGCATGAGTATCTCTGTATGGACAGGACATCATATTTTAAATCGGGCACTGCTGGATATATTTGCTGTCAATCTACTGTTCATTGATATCTCAGGTTTTTCAAATACAAATAACAATGATAATGTTTTGAATTTTTTTAAAATTATGTTCCATATGATCAGTAATTTATGAGTGCAAAAAAAGGTAAAAAAATTGTTTCAAATCTGGAAAGTATGTGATGACTCAACTGAAGTAAGAAAACTTAAAACATTTATTTCTTGTTTTGAGAAACACAGGTGTTAAAAACGGAGATGGAACAAGTGTCCAGATTGACAAAATTTAGTACTTGCAAATACCTCTCTCCCAATAGCCATCCTATAAAAAAAAAATATATTATTAAAAGTTATATTTCATATGACAAAAGCTGGCAAAGTTTTTAATGGTTTAAATAAGAATACTGCTACAACAGGTAAAAAAAAACAATTTATTAAATATAGTCACACAAATCAAAAACAAACTTTCACACTAGGATAAAGGTTTTATCATTTGAAAAATGCAATTAGTAAGCCTGTGCCTAATCAAAACTCAGTACAAACATTAAAGAACAGAACATAAATCTAAGCATGATTAATTTCATGAATAAGTAAAGAACTCAGAAGAAAGAGAAAGCAAAAAAAAAGATGTGACAAGTAATTTAAAAACTCACCAGAACATAAAACATAATGTTTAAAAAGCAATATCATGCAATAATTATTTCAAACTATATCTTGTAAACTAGCACATTTAAGATCAAGGAATACTGTTTATTTAATGGTTAAACCATAAAATTACATCTCACTGACTAACTATTACAATAAATCTACATAATCATTCACAAATTTTATATATTTTCTCACTATTACAAGAAGCTTATGCCTGTTTCATAATACATACTCAAAAATAATATGCTCTAGATAGAAGGTGAGTTGACACTAGTTTAACTAAAATTCATAGTTGAATTAAATGATAGAAAGAATAATAAATGAAAAATAAATAAATAAGAGCAGAATTCATTATCTTACAAATTAAAGGCAATAAACTTATCTGTGCTAATCATAGTTAAATTAAGTGTATAAAAACAATCTGCAACTTATGTGCATACTATCTTATTATTGCCTTCAGTTTTTCAGTTGTTTTTATTTTTATTTCATGCTAAGCTACATGGGGGCTACCTGCACTAGCCATTCCTGATTTAGCAGTGTATGACTAGATAGTCATCACCATCCACTGCCAACTCTTAGGCTACTTTTTTTACCAACAAAGACCCTAAAATTATGAGTCGAGTGCCTTATCCAATTGGCCATTCCAGGCCATCCCTTCAGGATTTAAACCATGAGTATGTTTCCAAGTATGGTCTCAGCAAAACTGCACTACATCTTAAAGTAATTACAAATATAACTAAACCAAATGATAGAAAAATACATAATCAATAAGCAAAACTGTAACTAAAAAATAAAATAGAAACTGATATTTGATGTTAATAATCTGCAAATATTCCTTAGCAGCTTTGTACTAACTGTTTTCTCTAGCACTTTCTAAATTATACAGGGTGTTTGGAAAATCACTGTGCAGTTTTGAAAGCAGCGATAACAGCATTCATTGAGATTATTTCAAGCCAGCAACTGATAGCGGTGTTTAGAAACAAAATAAGAAGGATCCAGGACTGTATTGATGCCAACGGGGGTCACTTTCAACATTGTTTATAACTATCATTCATATTTACCTCCTGTATTCTATATTGAAACATGTCTGTTAATAAATATATAAGTGCACAGTGACTTTCTGAACACCCTGTATTTGAAAGTACATCTTTGTACACATTTATGGAATTGTTTACTTGATTGACATGTTGCGTTGTTACTTAAACTTTTAATAAAATATATTTTCAGTATTTTCATAGTACTGAAATAGTGCAGAGTATTTCCTGTAAATAAGAAGTCACACACACTGAATTTTTTGCATACTTATTGAAACTTTAAATAGACTGCAATAATATCATGCAAACAAGTTACATAACAATGGGAAAGTGTACAGTGTCAAGGTGGTTATGCTACATAATTTTAGACCAAGTAGGATTTCTACAGCAGTTGTAGCATAAAATTTACAGCCAGTGTCTTTTACATTTACACTACTGACACAAGGTTCAGAGCTATAAAAATCTTTAATGTATACCACACTTGTTGGTATAAAATGAAAACTCTGCATTTCTTTTTATCCATATGTAAATATGAAACGTACTAGTATACATAATTTTTATTAAATATTCCAGCTTAAAAACTAATTTTTAAATGTTTCTCTCAAAACACCTTTTAAATTTTAATTTAAAACAAGCAAATGTACTTGTTTTTCCCCATTTACGTAATATTGCAGTTATGTTAATGATGCCCAAAATACAATAGTAGAGTATTTCATTTATTTTTATAACTAAGAAATATTAATGAAGAAAATAGCAATAATAAATTTACAAAATGAAATATCCAGTTTAAAAAAAAAAAACTTTATAATGTTATGTTTCATTAGAAAGAAAAAGACAATTTTTCTCTTCCCCACAAAACAAAAAATGGTGTAAAAACCATTTATTAAAGTGAGTTTAATTTAACTATAAGGTTCTTACAGCCCACAGAATTAACACTATGGATATACTTTTTTAAAAACCCTGATAATTAAAACCTATAAAAGTAGAAAACATCTAAAAGTGGAATTTTGAAGTTAAAATTTAAATCTAAAAGGTGGTTTTAAATTTTTTGTGATTTGCTCTTCATTTCCACTACCACAGTATGAATACAGTTAATTGAATGAATAATGTAATTATAACTTAATAAAGATTATAACACCACAATGGATATAAATTGTACACTAAATAACAGCAAAAATGCAATATACTTATATATCCATACCAAACTCAGCATGCTACTTTCAAATTACAATTATTTTTATGCCAGAGAAATAAAAGGTAGTACTCATGTTAGATTTACATTTGACTTTGTAGTTGTTACTGTAAAAATTTAAATTTGAATTGTTCAATATAAGCAATAACAATATATTAATATTACATCATCAAATAAAGCAACACACAAAACAATTAGAAATAACATTTCTGCATACTTATGGAGTTCTTCCACCTTAGATTTAAAATTTGATTCAACTACAGGAATTTTAAACACGTCGGTGGAAAATTCAGGAATTATGCAACAAGTTAAATGTTATTATTCAACATAATTCGGGTGCAAAAGATTAAGTCAAACCTGTGTTTGATAACCTGAAAAAGTTATTTGTTATATTTTAAATTTCTAACTGCAGTTATTGGAATCTACACACAACATCACCATGGCAACAAAAAATTACATTCTTTCAACAACTCAACCTTAATTCTAATTTTAAGTTAAGATAAATACTTATCTAGCTTGCAACTAATTCTGATAAGCAAACAAATAAACAAGCACAGTTTTTGGAAATTCATACATCACTACTTACGATATTATTTATGTTAACCTAACCCAATAAAAGTCAACACCAGAAGATGCTGGAATTGAAAACGACTAATCTCTCTCTCTCATTGTTTGGGTATATACATGTAGAGAGGGTCAGGTACACATGACTTCTTTCTCCTTCCTTTTCCTTTCCCACATTTACTCGGGCCCCTATCAGGGCATTGTTCATGTATTTTGCACCATTAGTTCCTTCACTAATGTCTAACTCATAGGTGGCCTGTTTTGTTGTTTTTTTATTATTTAATAATTTTATCTTAATGATTGAATATATACATCCTAAACAGCTCTCCCAGATTGATTATCTTCATCATATGTGCAGTACCTGTCAAGTTTGCATAACAGTTCATTGTTTCTTCAAATTTTACCAAAATATTTTATTGTGCGATGTAAGAGTCTATCTGCTATTGTTTACGTGCTTTAATATTTATGCATAAACTTTGACGAGATGATTCTAGGTACTCTGTATGCTGTCATAAGTAGTGCATTTTGTAATGCCTGTAGTTTGGTTTTGAGTTGCTTTTTATTTACATTAATCCATGCTGGAACTGCATAGTCTATTACAGGTCTTGTATATGTTTTGTATATTTTGAGGATGTTTTCAGGTGTTGTTCCCCTGTTTTCACCAGTTAGACTCCTAGCATGGTTTATTCTTCACCAAATTTTAGTTCTTATATTATTTACCTGGTTTGTCCATGTAAGTTTAGAATTATACGTAAATCCTAGAAATTTTGCAGATGTAGCAGTTTCTAGAAGTGTTCCATTCATGTCATTTTGAGGTTGTGCTTTTTAATGTTTCATTGACTTTGAAAATATCACTAGTTCGGTTTTTGCTGTTTAATTTGATTCTATATTTTTGGCAATATTCACATATTCTGTTTAGTTGCAGTTGTGTGTTTGTGGTGTTGAGGCACTTTTTCAGATTGCAACATCATCAGCGAACTGTGAAGAGTATCCATGAACTGGATACTTAATTGGCATATTGTTCACATACATGATGAAACAAATAGGGCTAAACACCCCTCCTTGAGGGACATCACCTTCTGGAGTGTAGAACTCCAAGCTCCCTCTACATTTACTCTACAGTTTTTTTTTCAAAAAATTAGAAAGTCAGCAAATACTTCCGAGTAATAGTCCCATTTCATTCATAAGAAACCAAAGACCATTATGCCATAAAGTGCCGAATGCCTTCTCAATGTTTTTATTGCTTCAGTTAACCTAACTAAATTTTCTGAGTCCATTTTGTACCTCAGGTAATTTAGATGTTATCTCCAAAAATGTGGAGAGTCTATTGCTTATTATTTGTTAAATAATTTTGCCTACACAGCTGGTCAGGCTGATTGGTCGATAACTGTTTGGTTTATTGGCTGGCTTACTTTCTTTATGGAACATAAGTATATCGGCTTGCTTCCAAGAAACTGGAATGTCGCCAGAGTAAAATGATATATTAGAAATTGCTAATAGATGGTCAAATAATTGCTTGTATACCATCATTTCCTGGTGATTTGTTTTTTGAGTTCTTAACTCTCTTAACTGCTTCTTTGAGTTCTGTTAGTGTGATTTTTTTAGCAAGCAGTAAATTATTACAATAATTTGTGTTATTGTTGTTGATATTGACTGGGAAATATGATTTGTATAATTCTGGATTTTTTGTTCCATGGTTGTTTATTGTATTGTAAAAATAGTGGTTCATGTCTGGGTCATTATGTGTTTTGAAAGTGTTCTTTAGTTGTCTGAAGGCTTCTGCTTTTTCTTTGTTGGTGTGATCTAAGGTGTTATTTTGTCCTAGTGTTGGGTATTTTCTTATTGTCGCTTCATTGGTGTCTTTTTAGACGTGAACAAAACTTTTTAGGATTGGTTTTTCATTTAGTTGGGAGCAGAAGTTTTCCCATTTTTTTCTGTTTTAACAATTTAATTTGTGCTCTGATTTCATTTCTCATACTATTAATTTATGTTTTTATTTCTTTATCTCTTGTTGCCATGAACTGTATTCTAAATTATCTTCATTGTTTTATCAGTGTTATTAGTTGTTTGTTTAGCTTTGTTTATGCATTATTAATAGTTTTATGTTATTGCTTTAGTACAGTGTCCATTGCTGCTTTTAGTAAGCACTCTCTGATTATTACACTACAACTGTCAATTTCTGATTTGTTGTTGGCTGTATGCTTAGCATTATCTGGTAATATGTTATCTAATTCTTTCTAATATTCTTGCCAATTAGCTTTTTGTAATCAAATTTATCTTGTTTATAGGTTATATCTTTATGAGGGATGAAATCGAAGACACACCATATAGGTAGGTAGATGATCACTGTCAACATCTTTTCCCATATTAAAATTTAATAACTTTTGTCTGATATTAAACAAGGTGAAGCAGATGTCTAAGATGTCACTTGTATTTGTAGCGTACATAGTATGAGTAAGTGTACTGTCGTTTTATTGTAATAGGTGGTCTCAATAAAAAGCATAAGAACTTAGAATGTAAATCCACCAACACAAATGGAAGACACCTATTACAATTGTATTTTGGTCATGGGAAATATGTTGTGGAACAGGTTTATATCAATGTATTTTGTTGGTGAACAATAAGTAACTGCTACTGTTATAATTGAGTGGTTTTCTAGCAGGATATTGTTAAACAAATATATTTTCATTATTGCTTCCCATTTTAATTTGTTACTAAAAGAATGTTTATATATAGCAACATAATTCCTCTATTTATGTCATGGTTGTTTATTACATCTTTTCTAATTGTTGTATAATTCAATATTTTATATCTATTGTTTCAATAAATAAGGGCTTCACTTAGAAAAATAATATCAGGGTTAGTATCTTGTATTGTATCTTCGAACTTGTGTTTCTTGGAAGCAAGTGCCCCTTGGATGTTGAGACCTACAACTGTGAATTTATGTTTTTAGTAAGCATCCAGTGATCGTTGTAATTAATTACAGTATTATGGTATTGTGTGTTTTTTGGTAGTGCTTATGAAAAGATTAATACAGTTTTGTAGATTCTGCAGTGAAATCTGTGAAGATGTTTTAAATTAAATTTACTACTAAACTCGTTTTGTTGTTTGTGCTTTATTTTATTGTACAAGTGTTGTTTTCTTTGGGGTTAGTTGCATTTTTCTTAAGATTTTGTGTATTGTTTACTGTTTCGGTTGGTTTTTATTGTTTGTGATTTTTATTGTATAATATTTTTACTTAGCTTTTGTATGTATGTCACTGTACGTGTTATTGTAGCAGTGTTTCTTTGTTGTGAAATTGTATTAGTTGAATTGTTTGCAATCAGTTTTTATTTTGTAGATACATTGTTTTATTTTTCTGCATTTGTTGCAACCTTTGCAGTTCGCTGTGTTTATCCACAGTTCCAACATTTAGGTTTTTCTTATTTTTTTTACACACATATATATATATATATACGGTACTCACCACCACATCCACAGCAGCTCTATGTTGCTAGACATACCGCTGAGACATGACCATATCTTTAGCAATTGTAGCATTGTGTAACTACAATTACTGGTATTTTCAATTGTTCGACTTGAAATCTTTGATACCACAGGATGATACCATTTATCAGTTCCAAAATATTATTTTGTTCTGTGTCTACTCTTATTAAGTTTGTTTTTACTTTGAAAATTATTCTTTCTACTTTGTTATAAGGTATATTTTGATCCTCTAATGCTTATTGTATGTCTTCTATGGTTATTGTATAGTGCACTCCTGTGGTATGCTATCTGGTATGTGGTTCTTATTGTTTCCAGGTGTAAAAGCGTCCTTTGGCCATTCTTTTAGTAGCTTATTGAGGTCAGCGGCCTCTTGTTTTCGGACAAGGACACCGCCACTGGATAGACGCTTGATGCTGGCTATTACACCACCTGGTTTACATCGTCCGATTTTCACCCGCAAGTTGGGGTTGATTGTATGTGCCACGAATACCTTCGATTATAATCGAGTATTGGGGTTGTTCAGATTTTCATGTTATGTGTTTAGAGTGTAAATTATCACTTTATGCTGAAATATTTTTTTCTTTTTGATACCACTAGTGTAAAATATTGCTTTTCAGTGTCTTGTTCATCATTTTGTTCTTGGTTTGTGGCTACGTCATTAACTGTTTTTCGGCCCCAATGTATATAGCTATTAATGGAGAATTATTTACTTCATTTAATACTAAATCTAATTTATGGCCACCTATTCAACTAGACTTAACTTAGCTTGTTTTGTTAGACCACTGGTACGTCTTGGTTTCTGGACGTCATATTGCTATTTTCCTTTGCGGTTTTCGGCCTAGCTCTTTGTTGGTGACCCACGTTTACATCGACCAAGTAAAGTCTCAAGCTTCGTCGCATTTACAGTTTCTGTTTGTTTCTTCTACGAGTACTTGTTACTGCTCTTTTGCCAGATAAATGAAGATAATTCACTCAAAAGGAAGGTTAGAAGTCTTTCTTGTATTTATAAAGAGTCGCCCTTCTTTGTGCTTACTCTTGCCAAAAGTCCAGCCGACTTATCTCTGATACCTCTTCTCCATTTGAAATCGGGACAATTTTGTCTACTGCCACCTGTCGTGTTGAATGCAAAAACAAAATACCAAGTTAAGTAAAGTAGCTAAATAACTAAAATATAAGTGCATCGTTTTTACCTCAAATATTTATTCTGAAAATACGATAATCATATTTAAAACACCTATGTAAATGTCTTGATTCTTATTTGGTAAGATTTGTTGTTCTTATTTCTAAATTAGCTGGAGTACTCGTTCCCTGAATGGAAGTTATGAAAATTCTTTGTTAATAAAAGATTATCGTTGGACATGAAAAGTGATTTCCGTTATATAAAGACGCACATAGCCTAATTGCTTTGGGCTATAAAACGACAAACCCATAACCCTCATATGCAATTGTAAAAACGCCCATAAAAACTGCCAAACATAAAGTACAAAACTTAAGATATGTATTACCTCCCCATAGATACAATGACTTTCCATATCAAATTTGACGAAGGTCTATTCACACCCTGCGATGTATTTACATGAACATACAACAAACGGCACTATTAAATTTATACCGATTCTAATCCAAGAGAAAAATAATGCAGACAGTTGAAGTGACAATTCTTCTTGCTTATTTCTTTTAGCTGACTTCTTTTTTATTGTTGTTTTAAATTAAGCACAAAGCTACACAATGGGCTATCTGTGCTCTGCCCACCAGGGGTATCGAAACCCGGATTTTAGCGTGTAAGTCCGCAGATATACCGCTGAGCCACTGGGGGCGGTTTCTTTTTTAATTACAAAAGAACAAAATGTTTTACACAACACTAAATGTTATCAAATAAAAAATATGTTTCCAAAATGCTTAACCAACTCGTTCCGACAGCAAAAAAAACAAAACAGTTTTGGACATAATTCTTCTCAAATAAGAAAACTGGTACGAATATTTTCACACAAATAGCTTCATTCAAATACAACAACGACCAAAACAGTAATACTTAATATTGAGAATACTTAGAGTAATCAACTAACCAACACGTCTTCCAACGATATATTTGTAGACTCCCACTGCTAGAAAGTGAGTTTCGATACCCTTGATGGGCAGAGTACGCAAAATCCATTGTGTAACTTTGTACTTAATTTCAAACAAACTAAATTAAGAACCTACTATGAGTGTAATTGTGTTTTATCTTTAAAAACACGACACATATTTTTAACTGTTGTCTACATTTAAAATTAAATTAGCGATTTTATATTCAGATAAAATAAAATGTTTGTTTGTTTTGAATTTCGTGCAAAGCTATACGAGGTCTATCTGCGCCAGCCGTCCCTAATTTGATAGTGTAAAACTAGAGGGAGGGCAGCTACTTATCACCACCTACCGCCAACTCCTGGGATACTCTTTTAACCAACGAATAGTTGGATTGGTTTTAACTTTATAACGCCCCACGATTGAAAGGGCGAGCCCCAAAAAAGCAAATACAAAGGAACACCTTTATACCTATATTAATAAATATATCCAATATCTAAGTACGCCCTCTACATTCCTACACTCAATTACAAAACTGCCTTCAAACAGCTTCTTTCTTTCTTTGTGAACATGACGATTACTGAAGAAGGTCGAAACGTTGTTCGCTCCTCTACATAGTCCTTTCTATACTCGTACCAGTCGATTAACTGCCTTCCCTCTAGTCTTACATTGCGAAATTAAGGACGGCTAGCGCAGATAGCCCTCGAGTAGTTTTGTGCAAAATTCAGAAACAATATATGTTTTGTTTGATTGTCTTAAACCCGTGCTGTCTTTTCATTTTTACAATAAAATGAGCACTCATTTGAAATACATCAGTCACAAGAACTATCGTAAGTTTTCTGAAATAACTGCTGTTATTGTAAAATTTTTTCATCTAACGTTTTTGGGAAATCAGTTTTCAATAGAAAATACCATTCAAGCAGTTTGTTGGCTTATTCGTTATAATAATATGGATGGGGCTAAAACTAACTACACATATTAAACTACGTGCGCTCAGGTGATCGAAAGTTTAAATAAAGTAGCAGACAACACCTTTTCATCAGTATCATGAGTAAAGTCTTGATAGAGATTTAAAAAATAACTCTTCCCAATATAATATTAGATCGTTTTCTCATGTGTTTTGTCTTTTTTTAATCCTATCCTTAAATTATACCTAGAAGCCACATCTCTTTCTCAAGATCTGGAAACTACTTTAGCAGATTAGCATACTGACTTTTTTTTCAGTATCACTTCTACCAGCATTATCACAATGATATAATGAAATGATGAAGAATAATCGATCATTCATACTATTGATGAAACTTGTTAGAAATTGCTTTTACTTCATTCTGTCAAGCCTTTTATTTTGATGTACTGTGATGTTCTTAAATTTTAATTCTTTAGCTCTTTTTTTTACTTCAGAATTTAACTGTCCAGGTTTTCTTTCATAGTTTCCAGAATGCAGAGATAAGAAGCATAAGCTTAACTGCATAAACAAGTGAAATACAACGACACTTAAGCAATTCAAACACAAGTTAAAAACCAAACAAGACATCATACATGGTGCCAACATCAAACAGAATTTCAGGTTACTGCTGCAAAATTCAGTTTCAAAGCAAAAACACAACACATAGATTGGATCCCAAATATAAGATAGTCTATGATATGAGGTTGCAACTCAACAAATTTCAAAAATACTTCTAATTTTTCTCATTTCTCAGCTGGTCATACACATTTTTAGGTCCTTTTTTCAGTATTTTCTCGATTTTGATTGAACGGCTACAAAATACATACTATTTGCCTAAGTGGTTTAAATATTTTACTTCTTTTATCATATCAGAAACCTGTTTTTCAAGCATTATTGTACAATAATGTTTAAATAGCTTTTCACAATACATCAACTACGCCGGATTTTTTGCAAACCATAATACTAGCATCATTACTAGCCCGGCATGGCCAAGCGTGTTAAGGCGTGCGACTCATAATCTGAGGGTTGCGGGTTCGCATCCAGGTCACGCCAAATATGCTCGCCTTCCCAGCCGTGGGGAGCGTTATAATATAACGGTCAATCTCACTATTCGTTGGTAAAAGAGTGGCCCAAGAATTGGCGGTGAGTGGTGATGACTAACTACCTTCTTTCTAGTATTACACTGCTAATTTAGGGACGGCTAGCACAGATAGCCCTCGAGTAGCTTTGTGCGAAATTCCAAAACAAAGCATCATTATTTGCAGATTTTAAAATATTTCAGTAACAATAAACATCATCAAAATTGTACTTTTGATGATGTTTGAGCATGTAGTTTACAACAATTAAGGTGTTCAACTAGGTCAAGAAACGTTAAGTGTAGCTCATCTACTTTTGAAGCATTATATTTTATTTAGGCTGCAATAATAAATTTACTGCCCTAAGCACTTGACTCGTGAATAAGAGTTGATATTTTTCTCAGTTTCCTGAATTCAGAAATCCTGAATCTTTCAATGCATTTGAGACGACATGTTGTCTTTAGTGTTTGTAACATTACGTTGTGAACATACACCAGTCATATGATATACGACATTCGGTACATGCAGTTCATTCAATTCAAAATGACCATAAAACAGTCTGTATCTTTTACTAATGTAATACGACATTTGCACAACTTTAATAGTTAGACCTTTGACGCTATCACATTGTTAATCATTTTTTGCAATATTTGAGGCTCATGCTTCTGTGAAATCTTATTCAGTTAAACAGTTGTACACTTAAATAATTATATTACATTACTTTCTTTCACATAAATAGTAATTTGAGCTTTTTGCAAGATTCATAAGGAATAAAAGAAAAATTACACCATTCTATTGTTATGAAAACTCTTTGACATGCTAATACGGATAAAGATGAAAGTTTTTGACATCTATACTTTCCAGCTTTCAGTCGTAGCAGGACAGTCAAGTATTGTCCATTTTTTCCCAAATCCATACATTATCTGACCAGATTTCAGGTCAGCTTGTCTTTGACTGTTGATCACAAAAAAGAAGAAGAATTGTTTATAAAAACACCATGGTTTTCTGTCACTGCACCAGCTACTTCACAGCTGGGAAGAAGTAAGTATGCTTTTGTACACACAATCATAGTCAACAGTTTGATGTCTTCTTCATTTATATTTTTTACCTTCTTAAAGAAGCGGTTTGTGGCACAGTGGTAGTCTGCGGACTTACGATGCGAGAAACTGGATTTTGATTCCCGTGGTGAGCAGACCTCAGACATTCCATTGTGTGGCTTCGTTGCAGTTTCGCGCACCAATGATAAAGAGAATTTATTGTTTTGTGTGACTGTAAATTTAAAATATATCTTCGACAAAATGCTTTGTATTGTAATGCAGTACTATGTATTAAAACTTTATTTTATATTCTTTGTTATATTAAATTGTTGTTGTAATTTTAGTACGTACTGTATTATTGAGGCTAATAAATTATTGTAATGGTTTATCATTAAAAAGTGATTTTTATAACAAAACCAGCGAACTGTATTTAATTGTCGAAAGTTTTAATACGTTTTATTTTTATCTCTGTTAAAGACTTGCATTCAGATAACATACTGATAAAATTAAGTATTCGATTCTCATCGGTGAACAAAGCGAATAGCCCGATGCAGCTTTGACATAAAAATAAAGAAACAAAGGTACTATTTGTTGAAGTGTTGTTGCTATTTTTTACGTTAAATTATATTAAGCTTTGATTTGATCGCACATTATTCTTAAAGGGTTTTTTATGTGTTCTGCATTATTGTTAAAATATGTTTTATCATGCGAAATTTCAATTTATTGTCTTTGTGAAAAGGCTATGACGTATGTGTTTCGTGCTTGCGTTTACAGGGGTGAGATAAAGTTACATCATTCCTTTACTAGGATGTATGAATAGATTAATTAGATCAAAATGAAATTTAATTGCCAGCTTAAGGATAAGCCTGAAATAATAGATGGATATAAACATACTATTCATTTTATAGCTTTTTATTTTAATATAATATTGTTGTCGTTGTTTTGAATTAAGCACAAAGTATATATAATATTGTTTCGGAACTAGTTTGTTAGTCTGGCATCTACAGTTTTAATAAAATATGTGTTCAAGAAAGTAATTACGTTGACGTTGATTTGAAATTCTGGCCATTCTTATTCAAAAATATGAAAAGTTTTAAACTAGATATATCACCTGATTTATCACTAGAGAATACAACTGTCTAAACCCTTACACAACGTAGCAATTCAGCCTTATTTCCGTGGGCATAATGTGTTACCTGTAAACAATGCGAAAGGAAAAAATAGCACAGTTACAAACGTGATTTTGGGTGAATTCGACGTTCTTTTTAACTAAGGAACCTTGAGTTTAAACAGTCTAGCATACGATTTAAAAGAAGTTATTCAGCTATTGGGTTAAAGGTTCTTGCTCAAGGACACATAAACTCGCATCCTTTGGACTGCGAGTCCAAAGAACCAGATAGAGTATAACGTTGTTCCCTATTCTTCAGTACTGTTTTTAAAAGTTTCACGAAATATTGCTGATTGATTGTTTTGGAATTTCGCACAAAGCTACTCGAGGGCTATCTGTGCTAGCCGTCCCTAATTTAGCAGTGTAAGACTAGAGGGAAGGCAGCTAGTCATCACCACCCACCGCCAACTCTTGGGCTACTCTTTTACCAACGAATAGTGAGATTGACCGTCACATTATAACGTCCCCATGGCTGGGAGGGCGAGCATGTTTAGCGTGACAAGGATGCAAACCCGCGACCCCCAGATTACGAGCGCATGCCTTAACGCACTCGGTCATGCCTGGCCTTGCACGAAATATCAAATTCAGCCTGCTGCATAAAAGGATCAAACCAATAAATAAAATGTTTCAAGAATAATCATGTTATAATTAAGAAAAAAAAAGGTGAACAACGTTTCGACCATCTTCGGTCATCGTCAGGTTCACAAAGAAATAAAGATTTTTTGTTGTTGTTGTTTTAAATTAAGCACAAAGCTACACAATGGGCTATCTGTGCTCTGCCCACCACGGGTATCGAAACCCGGATTTTAGCGTGTAAGTCCGCAGACATACCGCTGAGCCACTGGGGGGCAAGAAATAAAGAGGTAACTGACCGGAAGCTAATTACATGTTTGAAAGGGGTTGTGTAACAGAGTGTCGGAATATAGAGGGCGGTGTTAGATGTTTGAATAAACACAATATAACCATAGAAAGCACTCAAATACTAAATAAAGAAACAAACATAAACAAACACAAAATTAAAGAAACTTTACTTATATAAGAACTTAAACCGAAAATAAGCCAATACAAAGGAACACCATTATACCTATATCAAAAATAATAATATAAAATTATAGATTCAAACATCTATCACCACCCTCTATATTCCGACACTCAGTTACACAACCCCTTTCAAACATGCAATCAGCTGCCGGTCATTTATATCTTTCTTTCTTTGTAAACCTGACGATGACCGAAGAAGGTAGAAACGTTGTTTGCTCCTCTACGTAAAATATATTCTCCGCCCAAATGAGCCGTTTTACATACATAATATGATGAGACAATTACGTATTTAAAAACGCCTGGTGTGGATAAAGAGGAGCGAACAACGTTTTGACCTTCTTCGGTATCTTCAGGTTCACAAAGAAATAAAGGGGTATTGACAAGTAGCTGACCACATGTTTGAAGGCGGCTATATAATTGAGTGTAGGAATGTAGAAGGCACACTTAAATGTTGGATATATTTATTCATATTACCTATATGAAAGGGTGCTCCTTTGTATTGATTTGTTTTGGGCTTCAGTTGTTGTATAAGTAAGGATTCTTTAATTTTGCGTTTGTTTATGTTTTTTCTTTGTGTAATTCAATAGAGTTCTAAGGCTATCTTGCAAGCTTAAGTGGTTGGGATTTCTGTAAAATTACCAACGAATTAAACAAAATAAAACAATACTTCATCAACATCAACAAGTTTCCTCCACAAACCGTCGAAAACATTATACGCACACACCTAGACAAAAAGTAAAATAAACTAACAAAAGTAAAAATTCCCCACGATTTAAAAATCACAAAAGTATATACTGCTACATACCATATATTCCTGACATCAGCAGAAAAATAACCAACATTTAGCAAAACCTAGCAACAAAATATGACATTCCAGTTAATACCAAATTTATTCAAAAACCAGGCACAAAACTAAAGACTATACTATGTAAAACCTAGAGTAAAAAACACAACGCCAACATTATTTATAAAATACAACGTGGTAACTGCCACAATTTCTATATTGGAGAAACGAGTAGAAAAATGGAAACCAGATTCAAAGAACACAAAAAGTCTCCTTCACACGTGTTCCCCAGTGGCTCAGCGGTATGTCTGCGGACTTACACGCAAAATTCCGGGTTTCAATACCCGTGGTGGGCAGAGCACAGATAGCCCATTGTGTAACTTTGTGCTTAATTCTAAACAACCCAACCTTCACACGTTTTCGAACACCGCAAATTAAATAAACACAGCATAAACAAACGCAAAATTAAAGAAACGTTACTTATATAATAACTGAAGTCCAAAATAAACCATTACAATACAGAAGGTTCTTTTTTTTGTGTGTGTGCATTCATTCGTGTTCATTATCACTATAGCGTTTCCTTTATTTGCTTTTATAATTTTTATGTTTCTTGTCTTGTTTTAGGTTTTTAATGGGATAAATGTCTCTTTCTGTAAGATTGTTTTTTAGCTTTCTGTTTTGTGAAATTATCTTGAAGATTATGTGGGAAAATTCTTTGAAAAATTGTTTAAGATGTTGTTTTTAGGTTTTCTGGAAAATATAAATTTTTCATTTATTCTGCAAAGTTTGGCTGTTGGATGTCAAAATTGCCGAAGTTGTTTTCTTTCTGTTGGTTATTTTCACTGGAAAGAATCACAAGTCTCCTGGAAGGTCTTCTAAACATATTTTAATTTCTAAGGTTGGAATGTACCTAGGTGCTATTGCGAAGTTGAGTTCTTTGTTAAGTAGATTATCTTATCTGTGTTTAATTGTCAGTCGGATCTGTTAATTATGAGGTTGGGCCCAGCATAGCCAAGCGTGTTAAGGCGTGCGACTCGTAATCTGAGGGTCGCGGGTTCGCTTCCCCGTCGCCGCAAAAATGCCTGCCCTCCCAGCTGTGGGGGCGTTATAAAGTGACGGTCAATCCCTAGAGTAGCCCAAGTGTTGGCGGTGGGTGGTGATGACTTGCTGCCTTCTCTCTAGTCTTACACTGCTAAATTAGGGACGGCTATCACAGATAGCCCTCGAGTAGCTTTGTGTGAAATTCAAAAGCAAACAAACAAATTATGAGATTAATCAACGGTTTGTCGTGTTGGTATCTTTTCTGTTTTACATCTTAGTTTTTCTAGTTTTGTTGCAAATCTTTTTGTTCCTGTCAATCCTAGTGTTGATTTGGTTTATGTTTCGTTGTATAAGTTCGTAAATCTCTGGTTTAATGCAGCAAGTTGATGGTCTAGGATAATTTTATCTAATACCTTATACTATATTAATAAATATATCCAACATCTAAGCCCGCCCTCTATATTCCTACACTCAATTACACAATCCCCTTCAAACATGTGGTCAGCTGCCGGTCAGTAACACTTTCTTTCTTTCTGAACCTTACGATGACTGAAGAAGATCGAAATGTTGTTCGCTCCTCTATTAGTGCTTTCTCTATTCATACCAGCTGTTTTAAAACATAATTTTCTCCACAAGTGGGTTTTCTCGTCATCACGGAATATGATGAGACTTTTCAATGTAAAAGCAAATTTAGCATATATAAATATATTTCACTGATTAAAATCAAATGGTTTGTTGATTTCAAAATGTATACGGTTTTATTATTTGTAAAACAATTCTTTAACATAGTTAAAATCATCGAAATATTTTAAATCTAATTTTGCTGTTATTTTTTCTTTTCGACTCTCATTTTCAATCATACACTAAGCTATCTTGAGAAAGCTACTGTGCTAAAACATTTTTAAATCAGCTCTTTTAATTTGGTAAACTGTAATTGGATGCAAATTTTTATAGCAAGATTTTAACGGTCTTATAATTTCTACCCGTGCATAATATACAAGTAATTTTGTTTGGAAGCAAAACATCAATGTATTCTATTATTTTGAAGTAACTACCAGAAAAGTTCTTGTTAATTTTTATTGTCGTAGCAAATAAGAAATAATTTCACATCTTATATATTGGCTTTGATTTTTTTTTTATGCTTTTCTGAAAGTTAGTCTGGTATTGTCATGAGACACACACACATACGTGTCATTATGGTGCAGGAAATGACCTAGGTGCGAATCCCGTTACTACCGGTTTCCAATGCTTCAAGGGAGGAGACTTGTGTGCGATTCAGGTAAATGGGAATTTCATGATGTACATATTATTGAACAGTCAAATAAATTAATTTTTAGCAGTAAAACGCTCGGTAAAATGAAAACTATTTCTTAAAATATTATTTGTATTGTATGAATATATCGTTTCATTGCCAAGATGATCATTAAATGACGTCATTTTTGACGTCAGAAGGCTAAAGTCTGCACTGAAGATGGCGACGAACTTGGGAGAGGTAAATGGTTGTACTGAGTCTGATATTGGAGATTCGAGAAAAAGGACATTGGATACTGAATTAGATATTGCGTCTACCAAACGATCACATCATGGTGGGTGAATGTGTTGTATAAGTTTGAAATTAATGACTGTATGTGTGTGTGTGTGTGACGGAAAATGAAAGTAACGGGTTATGACTTTTGGACCATATGCTATGGACGTTAATGATGTGTGTTGTACGACTGTGCTAGTGGTTGCAAACCGTGGTACGTGTCCGGTGATTCCAGCCCATGCCGGTGTGCGTCGCGCCGGCCACGTAACCAAATTCACAGGAAAGCTCAAATTACTCAAACTCACACTATATCAAAGGCGTTGCTTTAAAATGTCATAATGATATTTTTGTGAATAATTTGCTGTCAGTTTCTGTTGCAATTTATATCTCTTCAGGCCATATTTTTCTTTACATGATTCGAGTAATATGAATATTGTGATTAAAAAATAAACGTGAGGCACATGAGTATGCAGTGTTTCAATCACTAATATGGTGACATATTAATATTCTTAGATGTTGTATCCAAGAAAATGTTATACAGTATTTATAAATCAATGGACAAATATTGTTCAAAGTGAATAAATTGTTACAATTTTAAGATTTTACCATAAATATGCAAATACCACACTTTTTATTGTTTCTGTAGTCACATATTAGAAGTTTAAAAATAATGAAATAATTATGTTCTTGTTACATAATCAAATATATCAGTAAAAATATATTTATTATTGAGAGTATTTGTGTCAAAGACAAGTACTTGTGGAAAAGTTTCATATATTTATTGATTACATTTTAAAGTAGTTTCTTTCTCAACAACAGAAACAGTCCTTTTGTAGAAGTTAAAATCTTCAACTTTTTAACTGTTTGCTAATTAAAATTCATTCATCACTTTCCGGCTGGTACACCAAGGCTATCAAAATCTATATGAATAAAAAAACAACAACAGTATAATTAATTTTCATAATGCTAATATCATTACTGAATGGTAGAATATTACTCAACAAAAATATACAAATCAGTGACAATGAATGGTAACTATTTCAAAACAAGTACATAAAAGAAATACTAGTTGTATTGTTCCAACTTGAAAAATTATAATTTGTCACAACTCTTTAATTTCTGCTGTTGGTCTTTTTTCCTGTTTCATCATTTTCCACGTATTCCATGAACACAATGTACAAAGTAACTTTTTTGTGAGACACTTTGTTAAAGATTTTCTTGAAGTCAAAATATGCACTATCTAGTGTGCTCCATCCTAAAGATAGAAGGTCTTACAAGTAAATTCCAACAAATTAATATTACACATACATGCAAAAGAATTTCAGAATTACTATTTAAATGCCAACTTACTAAATTATTTTCTGAATTGCTTTTGAAAATAAATATTCAAACCTTGTTAACAACAGAATTCAAAGTGATAGGTCTGTAATTATTGTGTAATACCTTGATCCTTTCGTGTTGGAAATAGGGGTCTTACAAAAATGAGATTTTCTTAGTTGTTAAAAACTTTTAAAAAAATTCCCTCACTAACTACAGAGCTCATTCTTAGTTATAGTATTGATACGATATGGATCTGTAGGCTATTATTAAAATGAAGTGTTTTAGACTTTTTACAACAATTACTTTTTTACAAACATAGAATTTAAAGATAATCTTTCCTACCTAAAGTTAACTTTGGAATTGATTCTGTCTTAAAATTAAAAATGCTAGGAAACAAATTTCAGCACTGTTTGTTTCCTTCACTTGGAACATTCCCTGTAAAATATGTTAAGGGCTCTTTCTGCTGTGTGTTTAAATTATAAACAAGTTATTTTCACGTTGACTTTAGAAAATGAGTTTCCATGCCTTATCAAAGTGTTGGAATGTTTTTTGTTTGGGCTTTTCTTGATGAGAACATCCTTTCTCAGTTTCTATTTGTTCTGGTGTTTGGAAATCCTGTGCTAAGATGAATTGCAAGAGATTGAAGAAAGGTGTGAGATGATGAAAATTATAATAGAAACATGATTAGAAATGTTTTGATGTTCACTTATTCTTCATTTGAAACAAAATAAAAAAATTCTCTTAGTTTCAGCTTGCAGTGTTATCAGGTGTCACTAACTGATACACAGACAAGTGTCAAATGTCTGAAAATAGGTAGTGTGGATAAAACCTAAATGTACTTTGTGAGGCTTTTGCTTTTTGACTTAGGAATTAAGATGTTTATGGAACTGGAGGAAGACTTGTGTAGATATATATAAAATGAATTCTTAAAAATACATAGTGTAATTTAACTAGTTGGATGTCTCAAGGTTTTCAGACTTATTAATAACATTTTTGGATTTGTATAGCATTTTTGACTATAATATTTTCAGATCTTTTGATGACACTGAAGTGTTGGAAAGAGAAGATATCTTATTCAGAAAAGGTATTGTCAGTCTTAATGGTAGCCCTGAATGTGGAAAGTTTTGATGTTAAGAAGTTTTAAGTTTTACTCATGGGATATGAAAATGTGTTGCTTGCGAGACAAATGTATTGTTGTCAAAAGAAGCAATATATATATATATATTAGTATTGAAAATATTTATAAAATATTAGGTTTTCTTGTAGAAATTAAATCAAGGATAAGTGAAGCATGTGTGACCTTGCATAAGACTGGAGAAAACTTTCTTTACGAAGGATAGAAAAAGTTTAACAGTGAGCTGGTTGAAAGATATCTGCAAAGAGAAATCAAATCATTAAAGAGACTTAAAGTTTTTGTCTTGAAATAATATGATGGTATTCTTTCAGTTGATATTTTGCCCATGGGATAAGCGGTGTTTTGCTTGGAGTGCAAGATCGTGGAAATCCCATATTTTTTAAATGTGAGTATGAGTCCCCTTGAAAGAAGTACATTTCAGACTTGGTGATGTGTTTACCATTTTGTCTTATCAAATGCAAATTTCTATAAGTAGGCCTAACTCTGACCAAGTAAGATTTTCTGATGCTTTTGTTTTATGTTTATTTCACCTTTGACCAGCCAGAGAGCCACTGGCTTTGAACTTAGAATTATACTAAAACCAAAATAAGGCAAACATTTGTCTTTTGCATTGGCTGCTCATACCTGTGAAGTCTTGTATGTTGGTTGTAGTGACTTTTTTTTTTTTAATTTAAAGAGAATATGACCATATTACTGTTTTCTCTGGTGTGAGTGTTGGGTTAGAGTTTAATTTTTATCTTAGACTCTTTACTTTAAGAAAGAGATCAAACTGTTGGAGGGGGTTCATGAAATAGTTACTTGAATGATGCCTGGGATGAAGGGGTTGTTATATGAGGAGAGGCTTGAAATAATTGAAATTGTATTCTTGAGAGTTAGGGGAAATCTGATTTAAGTGATTAAGATTGTAAAAGGAATTGACATTGTTGATGCTTCATCTTTTTTAATATTTAACAGAGAATAATCAGACTAGGGGATACCATTATATATTTTCAGCTAAGACAATTTCATTTTTCCAACATGGTGGTTGGTCTTTGGAATCGGTTGCCTCTAGATGTCATGGAGGCAGTAAGTTTAAATGAGTTTAAGGAAAAGCTTGATAAGTACATGAATGATAAAGGCTGATTTTAAGTGTTTTTGTTAAAGTAAATATAATTGAAAGTGTGTAAGAGCTAAGATAGACCAATAGGTCCTATGTTGTCCCACAATGTTATGCCATGATTTGTGATCTGTTTTAGTTCCATCAAGTAATACCCTACTGTATTACTGTATACGAGTGATTGTATCAGTGTTTCAACTTTTTTCTTTCAAAATTGTGACTCTTGGGAAGAAAAAACAAATGTCATGAGAAAGTGTAAAAGTCTATGGTAAAACAAATTTTATGGAGTGACTGCCAAATGCACTCTAAGAGAAAGTTATGATCATGCACTATGTGCAGTCATGACCAGGAAGTAACAGGTCAGGTATCTTCAGTGTGATTAAACATGTACAGATATTTGTAAAGTACAACAGTGTCTTGCATGTAATTTTGCAAATGTCAGGGTTGTCAAAATGTAGATGTTGCTTATTCATACTCTTATGATGAAGAGAATTAAATAGTTTTTGTAATATTTATATTGCAGTATATTTGTCTTGATGATGTGACTATTCCTTTCTAGTAATGTATTATCACAATCGTCTATATTCTATTTTTTACTGAGTTGAAGATGCTTTGGCATTAGCTGAACTAATTTTTAGATCAGGTACAGAATATTTAATGACCTGTAACTTCTTTAAAAGGTCATATACAGCTGTTGTGACCAATATGTTTGTGCCTAACAAAACACAGAATTTCAGGTTTGAGTTTACTCTCTTTTTATTATTATGATTAATGTTTGGTTATTGCATCAAGCCTTCAAATGATGTGCTTTTCATATAAAAAAAGAATAATTTTTTAAATATTTTTTTTGTGTGAAACATGAACAAAACATACATAGCCATAACTATCAAACAGTGATGACAAAAAAATGCACTTGTAGAGAAAAATATGTGTAAAAATAGCTGGTTTGAGTTGAGAAAATTTACACTGACAAACACCACACCAACATTATTTATAAAATACAATGTGATAACTGCCATGACTTCTGTATTGAAGAAGCAAGTAGAAATATGGAAACCAAATTCAAAGAACACAAAAAGTCATCTTCACATGTTTTTGAGCACTGCAAATCAAATAAACACAACATAACCATAGAAAACACCCAAATACAAAATAAAGAAACAAAAATAAACTCAAAATTAAAGAAGCCTTACTTATATAACAACTCATGCCCAAAATAAACCAATACAAAGGAACACCTTTATACCTATATTAATAAATATAATCAAACATCTAAGCACAGCCTCTACATTTTTACACTCAGTTACACAACCACCTTCAAACATGTGGTCAGTTATCGGTCAGTTACTTCTTTCTATCTTTGTGTACCTGACAATGACCTAAGAAGGTTGAAACGTTGTTCACTTCTCTTCATAAAATCTTTTCTCAATCCAAACCAGCCATTTTTTACATAACTATCAAGATACAGTTACTTAGTATGCACTTATAAATATACCTTATTCCAGATTTTTTTTTTTTATAATTGTTTCTGTTTGTATACAAACTAAAAATAACACTTTTTATATAAAACTAGTATTTCACTTTTCTCTGTAAAACATCTGTATATTACCTATATTCATCTGAGTTTTTAAGATTTACACACTAGGGTTATGCCTATTGAGACATCAGGTTTCAGTTTACTTTGCTTAATATTTTAATGTTTGAATATGACACCAAACTTTCAAGTGGAATGGTTGTTATGGAAAAATAAATTTTTTCTAATTGTTTTTGTAAAATAGAGTATATGCAGCTACAGATTCCAAGATATGTGCCTCTGAATATACCAAATATTGCACTCTACTTTGATCATTTTTTGTTAGCATTTAATTATTACCACAAACTTTGAAATGTTATTTTGAAGCTTGTCAGCTTTGACTGCTTCTTGACAGAAAACTGCATTTTTTGAAGTGGAGAAAAAGGTTATACTAATGAAAACTGTTGAGAATACTCAGTGTTCAAGGTGTTGCAATTAAAGTTCATTTTTAAGCATGTTTTTTATGTTCAGCCTTATGCTCTATTATACGACTTCTATTCTTTGATAGCTTAGTGACAGAGCATAGGCTACATTAGCCATAGACACCAAGTTCAAATCCTGGTCCTGGAATATCTTTTTCTTTTATTTGCTTTATCACATAAAATGTGATGTTACATATTGTTCCTTCATTGTTTCTTAGTATTACTACCTCCACCTCCTCATACAAAAAAAAACCCACCAAAAAACATTGAGTTAAGCCTTATGATCCAGTGTTGAGCCTTATAGCACAATTTTAGGCCTAGCTGTATCTACAATGATAAAACATAACACGTTATTTCTAACTACTTTATTTTATATAAAGTAAAATAGCTATTCTGAGTTTTAGTAATAAGAAAAAGTTGTATTATCCAAAAAAAAGTATTATATTTACACTGACAAGTATTTCTAGTTTTCCTTACTCAGAGCTCAAAGATATTATATCCATCATTCTTTATAGCTCTGTAGTTTCATGCAATATTCACTAACTTAAATACCTTACTTTGAGAGATGTAAGATGTATGTTTTAAGTGCTCGTTTTTAAGAGTGGAGCATAGTTGTGTTCAACTATTTCAGTAACTTTTTTGTAATGTATCCCACTATTAATTTACCTTTCATGTAGAATTTCTAGCATTGTTTCTTCTCATGAACATGTTAAGGTCTTGGGTTAGCATTCTTAACAACTTGAGACTGCTGCCACCTTATCTTTGGATCAGTGAGTTTTTAGTTGGGATTTACCTCAATATTAGGAGCATGTTGAACTGAGTTTAGAAGCCTTTCATGATTTTCAGAATGTCATGCATAACTTGTTTTTGTGCTGTAGGTCTTAAAGACTTGAACTAATTAGGCTATTGAGATTAATACTGCCTTAAATTGCACTTTTCTGGTAGCTGTGTTATTGTTTTGTTACCTAATGTGTGTTAATGTATTTGCATATTACTACATATGTTGTACATATACTTTGCAAAGGATATCTGATTTTTGATATCTTCATTTATCTTAATATTTTTAGTTGTTTATGAATACTTTGATTCATACACAATACTGTGTCTTGCATGTATGACTTATGCACCAATTACTGGTTATAAAAGTTGTACAGTTATCTGTTAGGTGTGTTTCTTATTAATGTTTTTAAGTATTTTTTTGGAATCCTTATGCCATAAATGTACATTTAATCATTGATGTCGAGAAAAACCCACTTGTAGAGAAAAATATATATGTACATTTACTTCAGTTTTCCATAACTGAATATGTTTTTGGTGTTCATCTAGAGGGAAGTTGTAATAGTTTGCTTGCAGGAAAAATTGATGCGTAAGATGCGAGTTATATATCTTGAATTGTCTTTCAGTAAAATCAGTTACGGGTAGTAAGTATAGCATAAGTAAAAGTACTGTTTCATTGAAGTCATTGCACTGTAAATTGTGTGTTGATGTTGCTTTTCAAAGTATTTACAGTTTTATTATGTGGAACAAATTAATTAAATAAGAACTGTTATCAGTGTAACTGTTACATCCTGGTTTTGTTTGTCAAATGTGGAAATAAAAGTTATAAGTAATTACTCTTCCATGAATAAAGATTGAATAAATATACAGTAAGGTGTTTTACTTAGAAGTAGAAATTTAAGAAATAACTGGCTGAGGATTTAAAGGAAAACAATGTTTGGTTACTTAAGAATATTTCTCTTACACATGGAAATTTAAAAAAGATAAATTCCATGCAGCAGTTTTATGGGTGTCAAGTAGTTATGCCATTTTTAAATTCATAAAATTATGAATGTTCCAAGCCTCAGAAGAGAAATGTGTAGGAAAATTTTAAGGAAAGAATTCTTTTTAAGATTTTAACAGAGATTAATTAAATTATGAAAGTTGCATTTTGAAATCACGAAATAAGTTTAAGAACAGTAAATTTGATTCATAAGTAGTGAATAAAAGTGATTTTTGGAAGGATTTTAACTTTTTGCAGGGCTCAGTTCAAAAATGGTATTCACTTTGTAGAACAGAGTTATCTTGTGCAATTCTTGACAAAAGATTTTGGTGAATGCCAAAAGCCTAGTATGAAACTTCTACCCTATATGTGTTAACATTGGCTTATGTCAACCTATGATGTATTCATCACCTGATTATAACCTTCCACTGGTTGGAGGACAATACATACATTATGCTGACACATTAGCACAACAAAAGCTCATTATTTTATAGGCACTTCTTGACTTCAGACATATTTAATTGTGGTATGAAACTTTAATTTTTGTAATAGCATTTCTTGACTTTTGCTGCTCTATTTGTGCAATTTTCACTTGCTACCAACCTTGATGCTTCAACCTACCCTCATGTAGTATGCTGTATTGTATTATGCAACAACCCTCTACCAATAAGAGTATGATACACTCTCCCAGCAAAGCTGATTCCTTCTGTACTGTAGAGCATCTTAGCATGTAGTTGTACCTGGTTTTTGCTCCATGTTTTGTATTATGCTGTGCAGTTTCTCTTAATACTTTATTAAGAACTTTAGATTGTTGTAATTTTTTCTTTTTTTGAAAAAAAAATCAGATTTTTTCTTTTATCCTCCATACAATTAACTATTTGTGGTATTAATACAGTGGCTTCTGGTATGGAACCTGCTAGCATTGAACCAACAAAAATTACTACTTTTGTTGCTTTGGGTTCTACATTTTCAGTGGAAGATGTCTCAGCCATTCTGTTATAGCCAGCTACATCTTCATTACCTTTACTAAATCTCCCTTTTCCTAGGGACTCTCTTTCTAAAGGGGAAGATTTGAACAGCCATTTTCCACCATGTGCCTATCCATTGTAATGTTTTTGATTTACCTTGTCCTTCATATGCATTATTTGGACATGATTTTCCAGATAGGTTACTTCTTTAATTTCCCCTATGCATTATGATTCCTCTACCTCTCATCTTCATTCTACCTTAAAGTTAGATTACTTTGTTTTTTTCCCCTTGCTTGAACAACTTGTACTTGGGGGTGAGCATGCCTTAGCTTCCAGATATGGCTAATCGTGCTTTTTTATAACATGGGTTAGAGTTTATCTTTTTGGATTCTCAGACATTAGTCTGATTTAGGTATTGAGCTCTGATCCTGCTACAATGTTATGATTTTTTTTTTGCTCAGTTCTCTTATCTACATCTCATTTTTACTTTTGTCTTTCATTATCTCTCATCAATTCACTTCCTTTACAAAGCTGCTCACTATTCTCTGATGGGATTTTGGACAGGTCCTCTACATCTTTTTATTGTGTTGGTAAGTATATCTTTCTTTGCTTTGACCTTTCATACATGGCTCATTTGTTGATGATTATAGTCAAAGAGACAATCAGCTCAAAAGGAAAGAGGCTATCACTCTGCCTAGGTCTTGATGACTAAGAAGGTGGAGGATGAAGCAGAAGTGCCAGATACCTGGCAAAAGCTTTTACCTAGAGTATTGGTAATACTCCAGGTATCAGCTACTTCTTGTCTTGATAGAAGCACCTTACTTTCACATGTGAATCTGGCTTCTTTTTTGCACAAGTCAATTTTGGAGTATTTCTGAATTTAGAGTCTCAGGTAGAGGCTGTACATGAACGTTCCTCTTTTTTCTTCCTTAAACCTCTCCTGCTTCTGTTATCCTGTTTCCTCCTATTGCATCCTCTGCTTTACTGGTTTTACATTCCTGTGTTTTTGCAGTCAGTTACTAAATTATCCATAATTGCATTTTTGATTCCTGCAAATCCAGGAGTTGACTTGGCAAACTAGAGAAGTTCCATATCAATCTTACAAAATATCTTATTCTTTTGACATCTGTGTAAGCAGGGTGCAACTTTCTCATCTTCATTTGAAAGTGATGAATCTCTTAGATTCCAAAGCCATGTCTTTTTTTTTTTATGCAAGGTTCTTTCTCTCTTTTGAGGTCCTGCATTTCTGTGGAATTGCTCATCCCTTCAATGCACAAATTCACTGTCTTCAGTGGGCACTTCACAATCAGTGGAATCTCGTTCAGGATCCCTTGGACTATGGCATCTTCCTTCCCCATAAGTGGACTTTGCCTTATGGCTTTACAGGAACAACACCTCAACAGGTGTTTCTTATCCAAGTTTGCATCTCTTTACAGCTGCTTCTTTTGTGGGATTGGGAGAATATTTGGATTGTCTGTTATTGGTCAGTGGTTGAATCTTCCTTATGTATCAATCTTTTGGAACTTCTAGCTGTTTGTTGGGCTTTGGATAATTTCCTACCAGTGGTATGGGGTCAACTAGTCATGATATATTCCAACAATTTGCCTGTTGTCTATTGCATCAAGAGAGTGCTTGATACTGTTTGCTTTCAAATGCTGTATATCATTTTTTGAACTCTTGTTCAACTTGTCCATCTTACGTTTCTGAATCTTGTTACAGATAACTATTTTGCCCCAACAAAATTCTGCTTGTAAAGTTATTTCAGTCTTCTAAAGTCTTTTAGTAGTTATGCTTCTAGCTAGGTTCCCATCTTTTTGTCTGCTATTCTGCATCCTTCAGCTTTAGTGGTGGATGTCTTTAGTTAGGAATATATTCTTATTTATCTGTCTTATTCCCTGTATTCTGCCTCTTATTCCAACTACTCAATGTTGAGTCTTTCTCATCATCCCCATTCTGGCCTACACAACTATAGTTTGCATTGTTGTACCTCCTTTGGTTATTTCCCATACCACTTCCCCATTCCTTCTCTGGCAACCTCTATCCTTCATTTCACTGAAGCCACACTCTTTCTTCATGCATGGATTTTTGTCTAATCCCTACTAAGACTGTCTGTACTTTTTGCATGGGTAGACTTCTTATTTGCTCAGTCTGCTTTTCTTTGATGCTTTACTGCCATTTTCATTATTGGTCTTAAACCTCTCACATTCCCATCTGCAACTTGTCTACGTAACTTTTCAGCACTGGTATATTTGTTTCTGCTACTGCAGGTTTTAAAACAGTTCTTATCCAATACCTTTTATTTCTTCAGCTTCCATCATATATTTTTTTCTTCTGTCTTGCACTTTTCACCTTATTCATCCGACCCAACCCAGTTGTTCTATTATATTAGAATCTCAGTGTTGTTTTTCATGAATTTATTCTTATTCCCTTTGAATCTTTGACTCTTTGTACCAACTCTCCCTCAAGATGTATTTCTTCCTTTTTTTTCACATGTGGATGTCATAGGTCTGATATCTTTGCTATCAACATCTCCCATTTTTTTGTTGTTTAGTTTTTATTACCATACCCAAGTCCTCCTCTATTCTAGTTTTTTTTTTCTCAAGACATTTTTGACAGTTCATTAAGGGAATAACACTTTCCTTGCTATTTTCCTCCCTTCTGTATCTTTTTTTGTATTTCACAGATCATCATTATCTATTATGGTATCTGTGTTGCTATGTTACCAGCACTGCATTTATTTGTGGCTTTTATTCCCATTTATTATACTCTAGGACTTCACCTTTACCTGTCATCTTTTTCCTGCCA
Source organism: Carcinoscorpius rotundicauda (assembly GCA_011833715.1). Classification (NCBI taxonomy): domain Eukaryota; kingdom Metazoa; phylum Arthropoda; class Merostomata; order Xiphosura; family Limulidae; genus Carcinoscorpius; species Carcinoscorpius rotundicauda. The sequence goes on along the minus strand of CM022393.1, from coordinate 19,232,917 downwards.
TCCTTAATATAACTTGTGTTGTTATTCAAATATCTCACTTCTTATTCCATTTTTGTTCCTTTCCACTTAATCCATCATCTCACCTTTTCTCTGGCTATTCACTTCCATTAGCTATTGGAAGAGATTATGTAGCCCTGGTATGTGGACTACACCTCACATATTTATTGCCAGCTACCTGCATCACTTAGCTATCTCCTCTTCATCTGGCTATCACTTACCATCCATCATCATTCTTCATACCTCACTACAGCTCTGAACATGTAAGTTCTTACTTTTTTATTTCTTCCCTTTACAGTGTCTCTTTCTTCTTTCCTGGAACCCGCTGTGTGGCGAGTTGTGCCAGTCCAGGTATACTTAAATGTAAGGCTTAATCATATGGCTGTATAGGTCTATAATGCTTGCTGAAGAGACAGGGTGTGTTCCATCAGAGTGCTGGAGGTTGCCTTATATTTTAATTAATTTCACATGAATATTGAATGTTTTACTGTAATTTGTCCACTGGAGGTAATTACTTGATTAATTTTAAAAATATTGTATCTAAAAATCTGTTCTTTGGATATTTAAGAGTAATATTCACCAGAATGAAAAATTCTGCAGTGTTACATTGTATTTTTGTTTTAATATTTGCACTAGTTACAAAAGTATTAGATTAGTAAAGGAATAATCCCTTAATGGTTAACCTCTAAACAACATATTTCTTTTTTGGTAAATAGTATGCTTTAAAATAAGTATTAAGCTGGTACCACCATAATTAGCTTTCTTATTGTTTAATCAGGATTTGTTTTGTTGTTTTACAGTCAAATTCTTCAATCCTAGTTTAAGACCATGATAAGCTTATTTCTTTTTAAGAAATCATTTTGGTCATTCTCCTTATTCCCAGATTGTTTATGAATAATATTCCAACACTTGTATGAATTGTCAGCAAAGCTGAAAGAGTTTCTGCTGTCAGCTATCAGCAATTTGAAATGTTTTCTGTGATCCTTATGTACTAAAAACATTCAAAAACCAAAAATGTAATAGCTTCGACCAAAACTTGTAAGTGCATGGTACTTAGCACTGACACTGTTTATATTTATGAGTATTATTAAATTTGGTGTATAAAACATAAAAAAATGTGCATCATACAAAACCTGAAAACTGGAAAATTTAATAAATGTTTATAAACTTGTAAAAACTTAAGAAGTACCTAGGTAAAAGTATGACATTGTGATTGTATAAATATTATGTAGCTAAGACCGACTTTTAACATTTTGTTTTTTCTTCTATAAGGATCAAGATATTACTTTATGTGATACTTAACCTTGCATCTCCTAGATTTATATTTTATGACTGTATAACCTATCTCTGTGCTGATGTTAATATAACAGGACTCAGTCCTTTGGTGTAAAAAGTTAATAGACTTGTAATTTACAACACAACCTCCTGTCTTCTCAAAATCTCATTTCTTTCTGCTTCCCGGGATTCATATAGTTAGAAACACATATAATAATTTGTTAATAGTAATTCAAATATCCCCTGGTTTATTGGAAGATGTTCTCTGTAAGTAAATCTTCTAATGATAAGTTTTATCAATTAAAATTAAAATACTTTTATCAATTTTACATTGTTATTATCAGCTAATTCTAATTGTAGATATATGCAAATCCTTTGCTCATAAATAGCTGTATAATTGTAAATATTAGTTAAAAGGCTACTATTTTTCCAGACCATAAATAAGGATATTGTTTTATTTCATGGTATAGACAAAAAGAAAATTTTCCACCATGATTTTTGCAAGGTTTTCCTTTGAAAATATTCTAAATTCATTGTTGCAAACTAGTTAAAAAAATAAATGTATTTTTGCATTGTATTTTCATGTGTGTTAGTTTTTCTTTTCTTTTCAGAATAGTGTGTTAACTTATACTGTTTGGTGCATGCTAAGTAGGTAAATATTTTCATTTTATTTGAAATTGTTATTATTACTACATTCCTAACTAACAAAATGTACGAGTAAAGAGAGTAATTTAATCATCAATGAGTGTCTTGTTTCGTTGTTAGTATCTAAAAACTTAATTCAGACATTTTGCCATTGTGTTAAGATTTTCCTCTTTATGTAAAAATAATTTAATGTCCATTCCACGTAATGGCAAATAAGTTTATTTCTTCCTTAATCTGTAGGCTACTATCATTTGTACACAGTTCTACATGTAAGCCTAACAAAGCTCACAATCAAGAGATTTTTCAGCAGATATATTTACTAATGATGCTACAACTGATGTACAAATGAACTTACATTTAAAATTTCATGACCAGTGACTGAATATGTACAATGATTAACACTGATCGACATACTTTATTGAACAAGTAGCTTTCTGCTAACTTAAAAAAACACGTTACTAACTGTTTACTCTTATTTATTACTAATGTGTCCATTTAGATCTTAATTAAATTTACTAGATCTTAGCTCCTGCACCCTCAAGCTAACATTTTAAATTAAAACATTGAAAATGTAGCTTATAACAGTGTACTGTGTGTGTTTTTCATTGATAAATTGTATTATTAGCATTAAATTACTGCGTTAGGAAGAAAACATTAGTTTTCACTTACATCTTATGTGTTTTTTATTGTAGCTATATACATGTCATTAGCTATTTATAGTTTTGAAAATAGTGAAATATAATGTGACTCTCTGAATACATTAAGAATATATATAGCCTTCATGAAAGTAGCATTTATTTTATTGAGATTGGATAATTCTGTGGTTAAATTACTGTGTTGGAAAGAAAACATTCATGCACTTAGTAGTGATAGCCTGTGCTTGTATTTGTTTCAAACTACACTTTATGTACACACATGCCTTTCAAAGTACTATGCAACTTGTAGTTTTTTCCATCATAATTGAAGACCTGGCTACATTTCATTTACATTGATGGACATTTTGTATATACCAGGTTTTCACATTCAAAAGCTAATATTTATGAACTACCACATATGTATAGTAACAGCACTGATATTTATTTAAAATTATCACTCATTTATCTTCTGTGTTTCATAAGTAATATTTAAATCTTTTGAGTGACAGACAGATTAAGAAAACACTTTTCTAATGAAAATGAATCAGTTAAGTATATAGTAACACACATTTTTCTTGATAGTTTTATCAAATACATTCCTAAAATGATTAAACAGATCAAATCACTTTCTGTATTTTATTGCTTAACCTATTAGATTTCACCTCACCTCTCAACATAGTGGAATCATAGTTTGATTTTAAATTTTGAGTTATAGTAAAAACATTCATAAAAGTATATTCTCTGTCTTAATGTTTATTTTCCCAATCTGATTTGTTGAGATTGTTAAGGTGATGGAGGCCAGTTTGAAGGTCCTATAAAAAGCAGAAAAGAAAATTCTTTGCTTTTGTTTTTGTTACTGTCTTATAACAGATATGCCTAATTAATTTAAAATTTATGGGAAAGTTCTACCCTTTTAAGAAGAGTAGATATTTCCTGATATATACTGTAATTTAGTATATTTTATTGACTAATTACAGAATTCTGATTTTTCAGTTTTTTGTCCTAAATAGAACATCTACCATTGCTGTAAAATGCATTATTAGGTACTGCCCATCTTCACTCAGAGACCATTCTAACTTACTGTGTAATTTAATGGTTTTATAGCTTACCTTTTCTTGGAAATCTGTTAGTGATTTATAATGGATTAAAGAACCACTGGGTATATTGGGTTTTCTAAGTGTTTATGATATCATTAATGGTTATTAGGTCTCATGCTGTGTTGAAGATCAGAGGAGAGATGCATTTTATAAATAAAAAATTTTGGAGGTAATTAATGTTTCCCAACAAATTTAATAAAATAAAAAGTATTAAAATAAAAAAAGTGGAACATAACACACATTTTGGTCCTTTAATGTACAGCTAAAAAGGCTAAAGAAGAGAACAAACCATAGGAAGTAAAAATATAAACATGCCAGTACCACTGCTACATTTCTTCTGAGATCTTGCCTCCATAGTAGGTTATTTAACAGAAAGAAAATAACTTATTATGTAGAAGCTTTGCATTCATAAGATTTGGTTTTCAAACATTATTACACTTTGTTTATGTTAACATGAATAAATATGCTTGAACTGGTGTTTACTGAAGGTTATTGTAATACAAAGTTACACTGATTTTATTTCTCCAGGGAAGTATATATTGGGCTAAACAACATCAAGTATAGAATTATTAGAAATCTAGACATTAAAAGAATGCACTTAGACCATTATATTTTATATGAATCATCAGGTTAAAAACATAGTGTCATTTAACAAGAGAAAAAAAAAAGTAAAGTTAAAAGTGATAATTTCGAAGCTGGATAAAAATAACTTTAAATTCATCATATTAGTAAATTAAAGGACAGTTAATTGTTTATAAGGTATAACATTATAAATGTTTATATACTTAAAGGCTATAGAATCAGCAACAATAAACAAATATCTGCCAACAGTATTCAAAAAAACAAGTGGCACTGGTAAGTATTTGTAAACTGGTGTCAGAAGAGCAAATATTTTTTGACTACAGTTTAAGTTGGTAGTAGACTGTAAACATTATAAAGTTATAATGATAATGAAAATGCCATCTAACAGTTGATAAGCTCATGACAGTAGATTACTAAGTGTTGTCTGGTTACAGTGTTGTAATTTTTATCATTTGTTAACAATGCATAAATATCATCTGATAACAGTATTTAAACAACTTTAATCTGGTAACAAATTATGTAAATGTCATTTGGTAACAGTAGATAAATCTCACCTTGTAATATTGCTTAAATACAAAACTTTCTGGTAACACTATATTAAAAAGTGTCATCTGGTAATGGTAAATGAATGCCATCTTCTTACAGTATTCAGATAAGGATATTCTAATAACAGTAGTTTAGAATGTATTATTGAACAATGCAATGCCATCTGGTTATAGAAGCTTTATCCAAACTAATTGATCATTATAAATTTTTTATGAATGTGGTACATTTTATGCAGTTTATTTTATTATGAGATGTAGTTTTTAGAAAATAAAAAGCTGTAATTACTTATGTTTTGTTCATTTCCAGTCAATGGAACTTACCATTTTAAGATTCTGGTGCCCTCTGTGGCTGCTGGGGCTATCATTGGTAAAGGTGGTGAAACAGTTGCTCAGTTACAGAAAAAGACTGGGACTCGGATAAAAATGTCCAAAGCCAATGATTATTATCCAGGTTTGTGAAACCTTCATAATACATCTTTCATATTTCAAGTACTTGTAGTGTTACAGAGTATCCATAAATTTTTGAACCACAAACAGAAAAGGAACAACATGAGGTAAACAATTTCAGTTCATGATACGTGGGAGCTTAATATTAAAAATCCTCCCACTAGTTTGAGTTAGGGATATCTAAAGGATATTGTTAGTGGGACAAAGATACTGGATATGGCAATGTTGCATTGTCAAATAACCATTACTGTTGTGATGGTAAGTCAGAGATCTTAGCACACAAGTTGAGATTGCTTATCACTTGAACATCCTTCAGTTCAAGTTATAAATAGTACAAATGATAGTCTTACTAATTATGACACTGACCATGGACAAACTTGATGTTAGTCTCTGTTTTGCCACAAACTGAAATTATTTATTATACATAGCTCATTCTATTCAATAAATAGTGGGTCAGTAATTTTTGGACTCCCTCAATTTTAGATTTCAAAAGTTTATTAGTTACTACAAATTTAATTTATATATTTTATGTTTATAATGTGACCACTTAAAGTTAGAGAGGATTTGTTAAATGGTTACAAAAATTAAAATTATTTGAAAATATACTTTCAACAACAAGATATACAACATATTTGTATGATTTACAATCACTATTGTACATCATTTTTTACAAAATACAAACAAGAATTTGCCACCTGCAAGTACAGATTAGTTGTATTCATGATATTCATGGAAATTGAAAACAGTTATTCAATAAAGGTCAAATAAACTATTTTTAATGTCATAAACATAACAGATACATAGGTACATTAAATAGAGAGTAAATACCAGATGCAGTTTTCAAAGATACTAAAAGAAAAATGATTTAATTTATAGTGGTTCTAGAAGTTATCAAATGCAAATTGTAAGATGAACAAGAGTATTTTTATTTTTGGGATTAATTCACCGTGCACTTTAATTTGTCAGAGTCTAACATTAGCAAATCTCAAACACATCTTAATTACAATACTTTTTCAACATATCTGTAGTTTTTTTGTACAACAAACTTGTACATTTGACGAGAAGATTGCCACCCTTCATCTGTATTTCTTCTTCATTACAGGGTTGGCACATTTGGTCATTAATAGTAATTTTAAAAATTATCCTACAGTTTCATCCAGTGATGTCAAAGTTTTATTTGCTTTTCCAAGTGGTATTTAATGAGTTAAAAAAGAAAGGATACTGTCATATTCTGTTTTGTAAACGTTCCTTGTAACGTTTAAAGATAATGTTTATACAGTAAATATTTGCTGTTTAATTTGTGCATGATGGGTTTGTTCAGTAGGGGTTGGCACATTATTTATGGAACATTTAAACAAATATTGTCAAGTTTCTAAAATTTGATGTGGTAACTGGATGGTATTATGTGGGATTATATTTAATTTTTGTGATTGACTTATAATTAATTATTCTATACTAATTAGCACATATACGTAGTGTGGGTTAATAAATACTTGTTCTTTAAATTCCTATTAAATGTTAAGTGTAAATCAACTGCAGTTACTACTTTCCTACTGTGTATTTTTGAAAACCGATCTAGGCAACTGTGTACTTTAGTGTATAGCCTTTCATGGGTCATATGTTATAAGAAGGAATCAAAATGACACATTTACTAAATTAATAGATATAAGAGTTGAATTTTTTTAATAACTTAATTCACGAGTTAACAGAAATATATAAAATGCAATTTCTTTTGATAATTGTGTGCTACAATGCAGTGTAATAATGTTTAAGAAAATATTTAAATCCTACATACATGCAATCAATTTTTGGTATTGTTATCACAAGCATGTAATTAATTTTAGTTTTGCCTAATGTGTAATTACAAATATGTAATAAGAATAGATATATATGGAATTAGTGTTTTACTGATGCAAAATAATGCATTATTGGCTTAATCTCACTAGAACATTGTGTACAAAGTAATGACTAATTTTATACGTTTGGTAATTTTGTTCTCTACCTCCGACAAGTGAAGTTTATTGTCCTTCTGCACAGTGATGATCCACGTGCCTGATTTTGTAAATGTAGTTGTGTACGTTTGTTTCCTTACATGATTTATTGTTTTGATATACTTACATTCATTCAAAATCCTAAGTTTTATTCTGAGAACTAAGCTGATTTTCATCTGCACTTATTATCATCTCAGTGGTTGCTGTTTAGTATTTTGCTAATTAAAAATTAATAGAAGGAAGTATTTATTTTCATTAACCATAGTGTACTAGTTTCATTAGGTTTGTGTAAATGTGTATGGGTAAAATTCATGGAACACTATTAATCATATTTTTAAGTAGTTTCATATATTGTACTACATTTAGTGTATGATATATTTTTAACAGTTTAGCATGATTTTATGAATTAATCCTAAATTGTATTATTTTTTTCCTATCACTTCAATAAAATGTTTTGAGTCACATATTTGCAAGTCAATTTTGTGTTACATTCTTTCTTTATTTTAGTTTTAATTCAGAATATTTTACAAATAATGTTTTGTCATTTTCTAACAACTATTAAACATGGTTTATAAAAAATACACACACCTCAAATTATCATTTCTGCCAGTCTTAAGGAATTTTGGTTGTTAATAACCTACTTATCAATTTCTTTGGAAGTTTTATTTCTGCTGAGAAACTATCACTCCATGAAAATATATTATCCATTCTTTAATGTTAAGCATTTTCATAGTATTTTGTCCACTGTCACATCAAGTGGTTTAAATATTACTAATGGAGTATAGCTTTGGAAACAGCTGTAAAGAGAATTTTAGCTTAATTGGATAAAGAAAGAACTACACTTTCATGATATAATAGTGAATAAAATGGTTTGAACAGTAATTTATGGTTTTATGGGAAAGTTTTTGGTGGACTTTGGGTGGACTTGCAAACTACAGGGCTGGTAAATTTATATAGTTTCTTTAAATATATTTATATATATTTGTATTTATTCTGTTCTAACAGTACACATGAATAAATTGGCTAAATAGCGACTTGATTACTTTAAATTGTGATATGTTTTAAATTAAAACAATTATATGTGATAAACCTTCCCCATCAATCCTGTGTGCTACCTAATATACTTTTAAGGTCTATTACCAGTACTATAAACTCACCCTGCAATCAACTAGTTACGTTTTTGGTGTGTATCATATCTCCATCACATTCATAACTTTACAGATTTCATAGAACAACTTAAAAATGCTACACATCAGATTCTAGAATATTCTGGTTGGTTTTGACATCAAAAACCCATTTACCATTGTTCAAACCTCAGAAAACATCTCTACCTCTTTGGTGTGGATTTATGTATGTGGTGAGGGAACCTCCCAGGGAAGGTTCTGTTTTTCCAGTTTACCTCCTTTGGGATCTAAACACTTGTGTAGGGGAGGAGAGGATCCTGGTGGTTGAGGGGTCCAAGCATAACCCACCACTTTGGCCTTCAATTCCTCTAGATGGGTGGTTTTGGGGTAGCCTCCCTTGGGTCAATTGGCTGGTCCACCTGGGCTATGGTCAACCAAGTACCAGTGTTGGATGTTTTCAACATGTGTTGTGGACATTGTATCTGATGCTGGTGTTTGGGTTTAGTGCTCACAAAACCCTGGTGTTGCTGCAGTCTCCTTGTTTGACATTGTAGTGTATCCCCTTCATAGGGCTCCATGGTAGGGTGAGGTCAGTGGGCACTGAAATATTTCTTTCTTTCTTTTTTTTTTTGTCATCATGGATCCTCCAAATAAAAACTTAAATGAAATAGTGAAACAGCAGGTCCATAGATAAATGACCACGTCCTGAAGATTCTGAGCAGCCATCTTCAACATCTGTAACACCTGATGCACCTCATTTTCTTATACTACATTTTCTTTCAGGCAAACCTTTTGGACAAATATCTCCCTTTTTCATTCAGAAGGAACTAGAGGGACTTGCTGGCTCTCCAAAGTCAGTAAAAAAGCTTCATTCTGGTGAGATATTGATGGAAACATCCATATCTCAACACAGTGAACTTCCTCTTGCATTCAAAAACAATTGATTATATACCTATTGAGGTTACACCTCATGCTACTTTGAATTCATCACAAGGAGCTATTGTTGAGAGGGATTTAAAGAACATCCCCATGTTAGAGGTTCTCACTGGTTTCTCCACTCAAGGAGTTTCTGCAGTGAGGCATATCTCCACCTGCAAAGATAGAATTACAGTGTCGAACAGTGTCCTCATTTTGACATTTACAGCCCACCTGCCACTATCAAGGTAGGTTATCTTAATTGCAGGGTGTGGTCATACAGTCCAAACCCTCTCAGATGTTTCCAGTGTCAGCAGTTCGGTCACTCAAAGACATCATGTCATGGTTCCTTGACATCTGCTCATTGAGGTGGCAAATGACCAAGATGCCTATCAGTGTGAAATGGACCCTCTTTGCATCATTTACAGTGGCTCTCATCCATTTTACTTTCATTCTTGCCCTAAATGGTTGAAAGAGGTGTAGCATTTGAAAGCAGTTCATAACGTTACTTATCCTGAAGCTCAAAACATGCTGTCCACCAATTCATCCCAAATGTATGCTGCTGCACTTTGTTCCACTACTACAGTGAGATTGTAGAAAAATCTCTGTGCCTCCAAAAGAATCATTCTTAAACCAAATGAAAAGTCATATTACTTCCATGGTTACAAAAGTTGATGAATCAACTTCAACACCCATCTCTGTCCCTTGCATACATTCCAACAAATCTCATGATCCACTTCCTTTGGTTCTGGGTACAGGCATTTCCGTGGATTACATATTCTTCTCCCACCCCAAGAGGCAAAATGACCATTCTTTCATGTCCTCAGTTACTGGAATCCTCTTCCAACAGCAAAGACCTGCTCAATCGACCTAGGGTAGAATCCATGGAGGTAGATAGATATCCCTGGAATAACTGACAGTACAGAAAAGACGTGGTCATAAACAGAAGGGTTCTCTACTCAATTCACGTATGCATAAATAAAAATGGCCACCTTGATACAATGGAACTGTCGAAGTTTGCGTTCTAATCTGGATGACATCTAAATGCTACTGTCCTGTATCTCTTTCCTTGAGGAAACATTTCTGAAACCTGCCAATACATTCATCTTTTGGCAAGCTTTCTTTGCACAGAAATGACAGGCTGTGATCACACAAGTGAACGGAGGGGTGGCACTGTTGGTTGATGAGCATGTGCCCACCCTATTTTTGCGCCTTAACATACCCTTGGAGGCTGTAGCCATCTGTGTTTCCTGGAGTTGTACCATTGCTGTTTGTTCTCTACCTGTTATCTGGAGAGACCTATGATCAATCAAACCTTGATGCTCTTATTTAACAGTTGCTGTCTTCCTTTTTAATCCTGGGGGACTTTAATGGACATCATCCCCTCTGGGGAAGTACTGATATTGATAGGAGGGGTTGCTCTGTAGAGCATATACTCTCTAATCACAACCTTTCTCTTTTCAGTACTGGTTCTTCTACTTATTTTCATGCATCTAGTTAGTTCTTTACTACTATTGATCTCTCAATTTACTCCCCTTTACTATTTTTCCAATTTTTGCAGAGGGTTTATAATAATTCATGAGGCAGTGATTATTTTCCTATAATTTTGAGAGAGACTGGCCTTGGTCAATGCCACCCCACTCACGTGACCTGATGGAAGCTGGATCAAGCAAACTGGCCCTCCTTCACTGTTCTTGCAGAACTTTATCTTGCGATTGTTTGTATGCCATCAATAGACGACTGTATGGCAGCAGTAACTGAGTGTGTTATACAAGCAGCTGCTCAATGTTTTCTAAAACTTTGACACGTTTTTCCATGATCTCCTCATCCATAATGGAATCCTGCCTACTACATGGCACAGAAGGCTCAAAAATGGGCCTGGGATACATTTCATAAGTATCCCACACTCTTGCACTGCATTGCTTTCCAGCAGGTCTGCGCATGTGCTCGATGGGTAAGACGTCAAAGCCAGAAGGAATCTTGGATTAAGTTCACAACCACCATATCTACCATTTCAAAGTCATATGGGACAAGATTCGAAAGGTCGGTGGGCAATATAATTCTGCACCCCTCTCGATCTTGCCCTCTGATGACCAGAAAGTAGCTGATATCTGGAGTATCACTTATACTCTAGGTGAAAGCTTTTGCCAGGTATCTAAGACTTCTGCTTCTTCCTTCACCTTCTTAACCATCAAGACTCAGGCAGAGCAATCACCTCTTTCTTTTTGAGCTGATTGTCTCTAATTGTCTCTTTACACTGTTGGAATTCAAACTGGTCCTTCATTGATATGGCAGTACATTGCTGTGCTATCTATCTCCTGCTCCTCTTGCTATTCTTCTGATTGTTTTTAACCAGATCTGGCAGGAGAATGTTTTCCTCATTCCTGGTGCCAGGCTATTGTCCCACCTTTTTCTAAGCCTGGGAAGGATCCCAAGTTTCCTTCAAACTACCATCCAATTGCTTTGATGAGCTGTCTCTGTAAGACCTTAGAGAGGACGGTGGTTAATGCTCATCTCATTTGGTACGTCGAATCAAACAACCTCCTCTCGCCTATCCAGGGTGGGTTCTAGTGACAGCGCTCCACCTTGGACCACCTGATTTGACATGAAACGTCAATCAGAGAAGCCTTTCTCAAAGGGTAACATCTTTTGTCAATATTCTTTGACATTGAGAAGGCTTATGGTACAACATGGAGGTATAGCATTTTGTAAGACCTCCATATATGTGGGTTACATGGCCATTTGCCTATTTTTAATAAAAAATTTTAATGGACAGGAGATTCCAAATTCGTGTGGGTTTTTATACAGGAACATGGAGTCCTTCAGGGCTGTGTTTGGAGTGTTACACTTTTCAGTATAAAGATTAATGCCGTCACCAAACAACTCCCTCTTACTGTTGCAAATGGGCTCTTTGTCGACAGCTTTCACATCTTATGTCAATCGTTAAACATGAGGTATTATTGAGTGGCAGCTACAGACTGCCCTCAATTGTTTACTGAAGTGGACCACAGCTAATGGCTTTAACTTTTCCGTACCTAAAACCGTTTGCAGCACATTTGCCTTCACTGGGATATTCAACCTCATCCTGAACTGGGTATCAGTGAAGTTGTGCTGCCTGTGGTCCCTGAGACAAAGCTCTTGGGCTTATCTTTGACTGTAAACTGATCTTTATACCACACATCGAGCAGCTACAGATCAAAAGTACAAGAACACTGAACATCCTCTATGTCCTATTTTTCACTACTTGGGAATAGAATCGATGTTCTAAGCTAAAGATATATCGTGCTCTTATTTATTCAAAACTCAACTGTGGATTACTGGTCTATGGCTCTGCCAGGACTTCAGCCTTAAAGATGCTGGACTCTTCGTCGTCAAGGACTTTGGCTCTGCACTGGGGCTTTCCACACTTCCCCAGTTCAGAGCTTATACCTAGAGTCTCATGAACCTTCTTTGCACTTCTGCCATTTGCAACTTTCTTCACTGTATGCTTTGAAACTTCATTTCTTTCCAAAACATCTCACTTAGGATTGTGTTTTCCTTCTTCAGTGAGCCATACTTTATCAGAACAGATGATTTGCCATTGCTTCTTTTGGCCTTTGTATCAAGGTGCAATTGGATGAAGTGGGTCTGTCCTTAGATAACATTGTTGAATCCACTGGTCAGCCCATCCCACCATGGCTTTTTACAGTCCCCAAATGTGACCTATCTCTAAGCCATCTGAGAAAAGCAGACACTCCTGATTGGAAATACTGTCTGTTATTTGCTGAAGATTTTTCGAACCATCCTTCCATTCCCATTCATACAGATGGTTCGAAATCAGGTGACTGTGTGGGCTCTGCCATGTTTTGTTGTGGTTTGGTAGTTGCTTGCAGAATTCCCTGTACAGCTTCTGTGTTCACTGCTGAACTGTTCACCATTTCTCTTACCCAAGATCACATAGAAACTAAGCAGTACTGATACTGTACTATTTATACTGACTTGCATAGTTCTCTACTAGACCTGGAATCATTTCATGTTAGTTCACACCCTGGTTTTGCTGATATTCAAAACTGACTGGCCCACTTTGTTTAACATTCTACTTCTATCCAGTTTTTCTGGATACCAGGCCACATTGATATTTGCAGGAACGAGCTCACCAATTCTACAGCTAAATCTATCTGCTCTGGCACTGTCACTGCTGTGCCTGTTCCATACATGGACTATGGTTCTGTATTCAAGACTTGGTTCCATGCCAGTTGACATTTGACTTGGAGTGACCAATGTGAAAACAAACTTTTCCAAATAAAATTTCATATTGGACTTGCTTCCATAAGGATCAGAAAGAGGAAGTTGTTCTAACTAAACTATATGTTTGTCAGTTTTTAACTCATTTTCTTTTATCTCGGGCTGATGCACCAGTGTGTTGTCTGTGTAACACTTGTGCTTCAATAAGCCATGTTTTACTGTTTTGCCGTCGTCATGACTATCAATGAGGGCATCATTTTAAACATGTTCTGTCCCAAGGTTTGTCCAAAACATTAGACAGTGTTATTAGTGATGGTGACATTCTCCACCTCAAAAATGTTTTTAGTTTTTTAAAGGCCATTAATCTTTTCAATGCCATTTAAGTTTTTTAATGTATACATTAAACCTTTTTTAATGAGATTCCATTTTAAGAATGTGTGTGTCCATCTAGTTTTGATTAAAAATTAGAAAATGGCCGTAACGTCAGATAACTCGGAACCAGGACTGGAAAGGCCGACGTCATGTGACTAACGGTTTTTTTTAACTTACCTGTTAGTCTTCATGGCAAATTATGATAATTACAGTTATGCTACAGAAAGTCCTTTACAACTTGTATTACTGTAGTTTTTCTCTTACCACTGTAGACTAGATGTAAACATTGGTTTTAATGCTATTTGTGTTTTTTTTAAAACTTTGTTATGTTTACTTTATTTTTTCCCCAAATTTTAATAAATTTACTTTAATTTTAACTTTTTACTGGGTATTTGGTGCAGATAGTCTAGCTGCTTTGTGCAATGAAACACCAAATCAATCAACCAAGAACTCTACCACACAGATTTGACATGAAGAGTGATGCCATCATGGAACTAACAACTGTTTCCTTACAGTCAACTCATTTCCAATAAAACAAGAAATTCTTCACACAAACAGATGGTCTAGCCATGGGATCACCACTCTTTCCAATTATAACACACATTTTCATGGAAGACTTTGAAGAAAAAGCCCTCTTGCGCACGCACACACACCTAAAACCAAATTTCTACAGACATTATGTTAAAGACACCATTATCTGGTTCCATGGTTTTGAAAAACTTGCCAACCTTCCTAAAACATCTTAATTCTGTTGACAAAAGAATCCATTTCAGCATTGAAGTAAAGGATCAAAACAGCTTACCATTTCTGGATGTATTCATCAGCAGGTGAGAGAAAACTTATCCATTCTAACAGGTGTACATACACTTCCAGTCTTATCATCCAAAGTCGATAAAACATGATATAATTCAATGCCTAAACAAGAGAGAAGAAATTATTTGCAATTAGTCATCCATTTAAACAGAATGTCAAAAGATCATAGAGTGCTTTAAAAAAATTATTATACCTCCTCCTCCTTCAAAAAGACCACCATAGAAAGAAAATATATGGACAACACTCCCACTACAACCATTTACTTCCTGTATGTTAGGGACAAACTTAAATTTTTTAGCCACTAAGATAACAATGGAAATCTTACAAGACATTGAGATCCATTCTGGTGAAAAACAAAACCACTAATGAGGAGTACATAGTTTTCATTTATGAAATTTTGTGTTCCTGCATTGAAATATACATTGGAAAAATTGGACAAGACTAGCGACAAGAATAAAAGACTTAAGAAAATATAACATTTTGCCATTGCAGAACATACCATGTAAACTAGACAAACTTTAAAAAAAATAAGATGGATTGACACAGACAAGTTTTGGAAGACAAAGATAAAAAACCATTTGGCATTTAACGCAATAAAACTTTCATTAAAATAGATATTCCAGATTAGAGGTGAGTAACCTATGGTTGAATCAATAGGAAATTTCTCCACTAATCAAAAACATGGATAAACAAACATAACACTTTCCACAGTCCACCGATACAGTATACAGACTGACCTAAAGATGAATGACAGAAGACTTTCAATACATTTTCTACACTTGTTTTTTTGTAACATGCAGTTTCTGTCCATTCATCTTTCATCATGAATACTCTACCAAAACAATCTGACAGAGAATCATTATTGTAGTGGCAACTGCACACAAACACACGTGCACGCACATACAGTGATGGTCAAGGATATTGTTGCCATTAGGATTCAGGAATCTAGACTTCATGTTTCTGTTACATGCTCCAGTCTAGTGTTTCACGTTTGTTTTCATACGTGCCTTTGCTTCTACTTCCTCTTTTTTAGTTGTCTTTTAGTGTCTGTATCTTTTGTTGTACTCTTTCTCCAACACTTTATTGAATCTTGGGCTCCCTTTTTGTATGAGACTTCACTTCAATCATTTCTTTTAGTTAAAGGATCTTATCCTTTTCCTTTATTTTCCTCTACTCATCTTCACTTGTTATTCAAACTTTTGCATTCTTTCATTTGGCAGTTTTTTCATCATGAACATTTCAGCTTTACTTGGGCAACTTGCACTTACCTGTTTTCAAATTTACTTTTGGTTTTCTTCCATTTTTGCCCAATTACCTTTATTTCTTTGTTTCTGAGATGTAAGTTGTCAGATTGTCTTAAATCCTGATTTTTGTCTCCTTCAGTCTCTTCTTTAGGACCTCTGTCATAAACTTTTTCTTTGTTATGTGGTTTTTGTTGGGTGTTTCTTCAATACTGGCATCTTTAACATATAACAGTTCTTCAGCAGTCATCTCTTCTCACTTTGGTTTCTTGCCCTTGGGACTAAGGGACCCCACAAGGTTTCTCATTGTATATTGCATTGTGGGGTCAGCTGTTCTAATCCTTGTCCTCTTCTTACTATCCACAATACCTTTCTTTGAGAGTCGAATATCATGGTTCTTGGAGGTGATTTGTTTCTGGAGCCACTCCTTAGTTCTGGTCCTATGGGAGCTCTGCTTTCCCACTTTGTCCACTGGTGGACTTTCTTTCTTACAGCATATTGAATTCTTTAGGGGTTTATCCTTTGTTTTTTCTCTACACCTCAACTGTTTTAAATGCTATGGGACAATTTCTGAACCCCACTTTGAGATTTTAATTCTAGCTTTTATCATTTCCACAAAGATAGTTTTCCCCCTTTCTAGTGGATGCTATTTCTGTTAATGGAATGATCCAGTTTAAGGCTTAGACACTCTTTCTGCATCCCACTTTCTCTGCTCACTACTTGCTTCATTTGATTTGATTGTGTATGGTCCATCTTTTTTTATTTGATTTGGTGAGATTTTAATCATAAGTTACATTCTTGAGATTTACTGCTACATTACTGTATAAATATACAGCTTGTACTTGCATTTTCCAATGATTCATTTGGGACTTGTCTCATTTGGGGTGTCTGGATCTGCTATACATTACGGTCTCCTTTTGTTTCGTGCACTTTGGAGTCTCTGTCTCACTTCATAAGTGAGGCTGGCTAACTTACTTTGTTGTTTTTTGTTATGGGGCTTTTGATATCAGGACTTTCATATGAGAGTATTCTTTATTGCATGATTTTTTGTGTGTAGAGGAGGGATCTCTTATCTGACTCACTAACTGGTTTTTAATGTGTCTTATTAGTGTCCTCGTTGGTCATTTCTGGCTTGTCAGTGCAGGTATTTCCAGAGATACACGATATTCTTTTCATCTCTTATGGTATATTACTCAATCCTATATGACTGAATGTTCCTCTTCCCTCACTGTAATAACATGTGCATCTGTTTGGAGCTCTTCAGGCTCAGAAGTTAGTTTGTGGGATCTTTCTACTTATATGTGGGCACCAATATTCATGGTGAATGCTTTCTTTGCTTTTAGCTTGATGATAGCCATTCCTATGATCACACATTTCTACTGTCTTTGTTCTTGTAACGTGCAGTTTTGGATGGCTGATACATTTGTGACATCTGTTCTTCAGGAGCAAGTTATCTATTTTTAAGCCTTTGAATGGTGGCTACTCAACAGGCTTATCATCTTCTGTTTTGTCCATCTGGTCTTACAATTTGTTCAACCAACTCTTCTATTGTTCCAGTGACCTCTTTTCCTGCTTCTGGTACTTTTCTTTTGAGCCCACAATCACCACATACAGTTGGTGATCTATCATCTCTAAAATGCTTAGGCTTTGATATCAGATTGATTATCTCACCTAGGCCTGGACCCTTACCAGAATAATGGAGTTTTAATTGGTTTGCTCCTAATGTGAATGTTTCATCATTAACTTTTCACCTCCTCTCCATTCCTTGTCTCTACTAGTTTGTTATCCATTCTCATACTGTACAGTTCTGTGTGAGGATCATCTTTGTCTGGTGTGGTTCTTTTCAAAATGCTTTTTCCTTTCTCCCCATTTTGAAGCTATCACTCACTTTGTTTTTGCCCTCTCACACTATGAGGTCTGTTCAAAAATTACGTGGAATTTTTTGAATTGCACAGCTCCAGTTGGTTCCAGGGGAATCCGCTTGGTGTCACTAGGTTTGCACAGACCAGCTGATTACAACGTCATTTCCCGATTGCAGATATCTTCATTTGTGTATTAGCTACATGGTTTTAAGTGAAGTGCGATTTTTTCATTTGGTGGATTTCAGAATGAATGACCTGAAGGAGCAACAACTTGTGAAATTTTGTGTTAAACTTGGAAAATCTGCAACTGAAACTTTTGCTATGCTTAACACGGCTTACGATGATGTTGCTATGAAGCGTACAGCATGTTTCAAGTGGCATGAAAGTTTTAAGGATGGTCGACAGTACATTGAAGATGGTGAGCATCCTGGACATCCTTTGACGTCGACAAAATCGATACCCTGGTGCGGGCAAATTGACGTCTGACTGTCAGGGAGCTTGCTGAAGAGTGTGGGATATCAGTTGAATCTTGTTACGAGATTTTGACCAAAAAATTGAAGATGCACCACGTTGTTGCGAAATCTGTGCCTCAGAACTCGTGAGATTTTGGCCAAACACTCGATCACTGTTCTTCCCCCCCCCCTACTCACCTGACCTTGCTCCTTGTGATTTTTTCTTGTTCCCCAAACTCAAAAGACCCTTGAAACGATGAAGATTTGAGATGATTCCCGAGATTAAGGCAAATGCGATGAAGGAGCTGGAGGACATTACAAAAGAAGCATAACAGGACTGTTTCAACAAGTAGAAACACTGATGAGATAAGTGTGTGCATTGGGGAGAAGAGTACTTTGAAGGTGTCCCAGACCTGTAAATTCTAAATAAAGTACATTTTGTTTTATGACGTCAGTCTGCTTATTTTTTTAACAGCCCTCGCATTTAGTATAGGAGCGGGTTGATCTTTTTTGGTGTCTTGGAAAGGTGATTGGATATTTTATTCTTTCATCCTTCTTATTCTTTTTTGTTTTCCCCAATGGTCATTTCAGCTGAGTTAATCTGCTTTGTTCAGTGTGGTGTATTCGTCATTATCTTTCTTTGTCTCCCCCAGTGGCTCAGCGGTATGTCTGCGGACTTACACGCTAAAATCCGGGTTTCGATACCCGTGGTGGGCAGAGCACAGATAGCCCATTGTGTAGCTTTGTGCTTAATTCAAAACAACAACAACAATCTTTCTTTGTCACTGTTTTTTAGGACACTTGTCAGTACTTTTTCCCATTAGCAACTTTTACTTTACCTGGTTAGGTTATAGGACTGTTTACTCTATCTAGCCTCTTTGTTCTACCATAAGTGATGCCCTATCGTTTTTGTCATCTCATGGCTTTTTTTCTTCTAGCCATTGATATATCCTGTGTAAGGTTCTCTAAGCAGAGATGGGGACAACCCCTGACTTATTCTGTTTCATTATTTACACCTCACGGAGGTGTTATTTACTATGGCTTTGTTTCTTTCCATTCTTCATGGTGGTGCTGATAATGAGTTGTGAATTTCTTTCTTTTAAGATCCCAACTACATTATTTAATAAATATATGTATACATATATTTCAAAAACAATCAAACCTACTGAATGGTCAGTGTTGCCCTGCAGGGAATGTTTCCTGCAAATTTATATTGACTTGGTCAGTATGAGTATGTCCCAACTCAGTGACTTTTGTTAAAATGAAGTTTTCTGCAAGTGATGAACAATCTTAAATTTTGGCCACCTTAATAACACTTAATCACCATGCAAAATGTTCTTGTAACACTTTTTTTTTTTGCCCTATCTTTTTTCATAACAATGAATGCCAAAATAAAATTGGGTAAATTCCATTATTTCTAAGAGCTGCACTTTTAGCTTCCTTTACCCTTAGCCTAGTAAATGTAACCCTCCATGGTCTTTCCCCTTTTTGCTACTATTTTAGGAAGGAGCTTATGTCTATTTTTTTCTTTCACCTTCATTGTTAGATTCTAGCTCTTTGGTGCAGAGAAGTGAGCAGTGTTTTTGTTCTTTGCACTAACCAATCTTCACCTTCATTGTTATATTTTAACTCTTTGGTGCAGAGAAGCAAGTAGTGTTTTTGAAATTATTTTCCTTTCCTGAAAATGTATTTCATACAGATACTCACCTTTCTACACCACTTCTTATCCCTCCACCCTATTTGTTCTGTATTTTGTTTTCCTTGTCAAGAAAGAGCCTTTGTTTAGATGCTAGTGCTCGCAGGGATTATTGTGCTTGAAGGATTGTTGGTGAAGAGTTGAATACTAATGATGAGTACGTCATAGGCTGGCAGCACAATATGTTCACACATAAAGGGTGTGACCTGTGTTGAAAGTTTTTTGGCATGTGCAGGAATTTACACGGCACTATTGTGATGTAACAACTCTGGTGCAGAGAGCTATCTCTATGAAATATATTTTCCCGTAAGAAGTATTGTAACTTGCACGTTGTATAATAATCGAATGAATATACAATGGTAATAAGAAATACATTTGATAATAAGTGTTATCATGCTCAAAATAAAATGCTACTTCTGGTCATTGAAGTCAAATGGCATTGAACCTGTATAGTATTTTGATGGGTAACTTCTGGGGAACATAAGATGCTTAATAAATATGTACAGTTATATCAGTAGTAGTATGCATATTAGGTGTTGGATTTATAACCACCATTAATTATTAAATAGTTAAAAAATTAATGAAAAGCCTACCTAATATGATTTTTTATGAAGTTATCAAATAGGACTACACACAAGTTGTAATGGTTTTCAAATGAAATTGAAAAGTCAAGTGCCTTTGAATAGTTCACTGTTCTTCATCAGGAGAATAAAGAATATTGAGAAGATATGCCGAGAAAGCCAAAAACACAAAGTTTGGCCATGGATGCTCTGTCACGTGATAATATTATTGTGGTGAGAAATGAGTTCATATAACTTTACAGTTAGATACATGAGAACATTAAGTATATATAATTATTTTCTGTTTCTTGAATAATCTGACAGACCAAAAAATTTCATTGACCAGCTCAATGAAATCAGTGAAAATTTACATGAAATTTAGTTTTCATTCTTTGCAGATCACACAAATTCACTTTTTTGACCTTTTATTAGTTATATCAAGTGTGTGTAAATTTTGTATATCTCTCCTATAGGCAGGGTTATAGGCGTGAATGTGAAGAAATTACATGCCCACTTTTTGTTATAGTGTACACAACATTCACAGTGCTTAAGTACACAAAGTTTGATCCAAAATTTCACCCATGCTATATCATAATATAACTTCCAATTAACCTCGAGTCAAATCTAGCCTTTTTTCTGTAACCTTAACATTTACTCTAAACTTCTGAAACTTCAACACATTTCTTATAATTGTGATAAGGAATTTTTATACTGTGCAATCTAATGGTTTTTTGTTCTTTAAATACAAGTCAAGAAATAAATTATTTGGATACTGTAATTACTTGTGACATTTGATTGTGCAAGTGTTTCAGTTTTTTTGGGTTAATGCTGGTTAGAGAATTGTGTCAGGAGTTCATGAATTTTTACACAGGTATGTTGCTTCTACAGTAAAATCTACAAACAAGTCAGTTTATGCTACTGTTTGTATGTCACACCTTTAACTGTTTTGATTTTCTTCTTAATACTTAAAATCTTGATAGTGTCAATAAAATATTAGCTGAGTTTCAGAATTTCATTAGAATTAAATAACTAGAATTTTAAACGAGGTTTCTAGTATATATTTATAGGAACTGAAACAACTGAATGTGCTGTTGAAATGAACCCCTTCAATTTTACTGTTTTTGTAAGTACTGTAGCTCAGCATGTGTATAATTCGTGTCATCTCATTTTTTAGGAACCACAGAAAGAGTATGTCTTGTTACAGGTAGTGTAGATGGAATTTTTCAAGCTCATGAGTTCATAATGGAAAAGATCAAAGAAAAACCTGATCCTAATGCTAAAATGGCTATTGATTTTGATCACAAGCAACCTGCAGAACGAGAAATGCAGGTAAAACATTATGTGTGTATAATAGTGTCATGAAGTGTGCTGAACTATGTGTCTTTGTACATGTTAAATTGAAGGAGTATAGATAAAAACTGGTTAACCCTTAAGTTACTGACTTCTTTTTATACTGGTTCACACCATTCATAATAGGCTACGCTCACATATTGAGTATGTTCATTATTGACGATATTTTATTCTAAAGTTATTAGGAGGTGGTGGATCTAATAACACAGGAATTAATAATTTTAGGCTATAATAATCTACATGTATTTCAAAATAAGTGTTTTGGAGTATTTTGGATGTGAGCCACAACAATTTAATAGTTTCAACTGAATCTGTAAACAGAAGGGACTTTCTAATTTAAAGTAATTAATCTGTATATTTTTCCTTGTTGTAACTTCAAGGATATAAGAATACATACAGAAATAGGGAGTAAAAGATTGAAAACGAACTATAAGAGACAAACTTGTGAAAGTGTTTTGGATTTAGATTTCATTCTTGGACAATGTTGAAAAACCTTGTTGTATTATCCAGATAAATTGGAAAGGGTTCTTGTCTTTTTGTATAATTATTTGAAAACATAAAGAAACAGTAAAGACAAATATTGTAAAATAGTTAATCTTAAAGTTGTATGTTTGTTTGCTGTTTTTTTAGAAGTAATTGAAAGATTTTTTTTCCAAAGTAAGTAAGTTGGAAGTAAATGAATTTGCAAAGTTTGCAAATACCAGAACAATAACTTAAAAAAAGATTACAAAATATAAAATGAAATGAATGAGATTAAAAGACAAGTACTTTACTTTTTTATTATTTTGCAAATATACACAGTCATCTAAATGTTGTTGTGAAAAATGTTAAACATGCCTGATAATCTAAAGTATTCAGAAGATTTTTTTCAACAAAGTTCTGAATATTGTTATAACATGATGTACATGCAAATTGCAAAACTCAAACTATCTTTATTGTTTATCTTGCTGGGTCCAGTACAGTGAAATTTCTTTTGTTACTTCACTGTCATGGATGTAATTTTTCTTTCATCTATTGTAATTGCTTAACCAATCATAAGTCAGTTGTAAAAACTTTTTTTATGTCTATGAAGATAAAATAGCTAAATGTGCAAAACATATCATATACAAGTACTTTGCCTTATGAAACTCTAGTGAGTTCTGTATAGCTTTTTTACATGTATATTTGTGCAAGAAAACCTGTAGAGTCTGGTGTGAGTGACACACATACACACACACACACCCACAAAGTTGTGCTTACAGATAATTCTTTGATAATGTGACTAAGTTTAATAATAAAAATAACATCACTTCTGGCAGCTATGATACTGACCAAGGTTGCATTCCAGTCATTAGTACACAACTAGTTGAATAGTCAACCTCTCATTTGCAAACCAATTTCAAGAGTAATTAGGTTTCAAGGTCTGATCTCTTCTGCTCATTTTGTGATGTTATGAAAATTCTTGAGTAGATCAGTTAAGTTCAGGTTTTGTCTCTTGATGTGCCAAGTCAAATTCTTGATGTCATTTTCAAAAAAGCTACTGGGTGAGCATGTTGTATGAATTGGTATGTTATCATGATGAACAAATGGTGCTCCTTCCTCACATACTTTTACTGTTGCAGTATTAACTGGAAAGTTAGAATATAGCAAGAAATTAATCATTTTCTGAACTGTGATCAGTGGTTTAAGTCCATACAAGTTAAAATAAGCTTGTACTATGTTGTTAACCCTACCATTCATCATGGTTGGGATGCTAAAGTCACATCCATATCTAAATTGCTGTCCACCTGAAACAAATATATGTAATAGTATTTATATTTCCAAATCATAATACACTTGTGATTAGCAGTTTAAGAACTGCAGTCTTATTTTGTAAAATATAGAAGCTTGAATCTCTTTAAACTAATAGCTGTACTTGCCTGTAGTTGTACACTCTCAATAGAGTAGTGGTTATTCAGTTCAATGCCAGATTTGAGTTTTCAAAATATTTCAGTTTGTGTGGGTTAAAGAGTGATTAGTCGATCTTTTGTTTCTTCATCACAACCCATGGTTGATTTGCTTCAGTAATAATTCATCTCAACTTAAACTCGGTGTGTGTAGTAGTGAAACCTGGGGTTTACACACAAATTCATTGAAGGCTGGCCATTTTGAACAAAATATATTCTGTCCTATACTTTGGGTAACATAATGTGTGTGTGTGCTGTTAGTAGAATATACCTACTCGTGTAGAATAACATCCATGCCCTTAACAATCATGAACTACAATTTTGAGCTGTAGTAATTTTATAATGTTTTTAGCGAGTAATATAATGTAAATTTTGTATAATCAAAAGATGATTTAACAGAATATTTTCATCTTTGGTTATAAGGAATAACAAATGTAAGAGATGAACACTATGTACTTTAATCTCAGTTTGTTTTCTGAAGGTATTTAGTACATTATCAACAACTTGTTTCAAATATAGTTTTGTTAATTTGCTTTATTCCTTAAAAAATAAAGTTCTTGAAATTTAATAAGTATCTGTATTATTAAGAATGTAAATGGCCTTTGTAGTTACTGATTTAAATAGTTTATCTGGATTTAGCTCCTTGAAGAAATGTAGTTATTTATTAATTATTTATCTTTGTATAAATGACTGAAATATATGAGAATAATTAAAAGAGAAATGATCATTAGGCACATTTCACTTTGTAAAGTAATTTTGTATTAAAACAACATATATTCTTTTTATCAGAATCCATTACCTGATATATTTCTTTTAGGACTAAAGTCTGACAAGTATATCCCTTTCCAGCAAATAATGCAATATTCAAATACTTTTAGTAGATGGTAGTATGTTGAAATTCATCTAACTGGTAGTGAGGTAGAGGTCCTTCAGTTTCTTGTGTTATGTTAAGCTAACTGTAACTGTTGTCAGTAAACAGTGATTGTTGAGATTTTGAAGTATGAAACTAATTTCAATAGGAAAGGTTAACCTACTTTGAAAAGCTAGATGTAAAGGAAGGTAAGTATTTAAACTTTGGCTTTCATGTACACATATTAAACATGTTTTTGTGTATAAAACATGTTAATCGTGTATAATTTCTGATCAATTTTTATGTGCAACTGTATATTAATAAAGATAAAACAAGTATTTAAAAAGAGATTGCCACCTTTATTTTAATACCCTTATTATTTCTTTCTTTAGGTAAAAATATTAGTTCCCAATAGCACTGCTGGAATGATCATTGGAAAAGGTGGAAGTTACATTAAGCAGATTAAAGAAGAAAGTGGTGCCTATGTGCAAGTATCCCAGAAAGCACAAGACCATGCATTAGCTGAAAGGTGTATTACTGTCATAGGGGAAGTAGAAAATAACAAGAAAGCCTGTGAAATGATTTTAGCTAAGATTGTTGAAGATCCTCAGAGTGGTAGTTGCTTGAATGTTAGTTACGCAGAAACATCTGGACCTGTGGCAAATTTTAATCCTACTGGTTCTCCTTTTGCTGCTGCTGGTAATATTCAAGGAAGTAGTGGAGTGAGTGCAAGCAACACAAGCTACAGTTCTAACTGCAGTCTAAATAGTCTAAGTCCAACTATTAACAACAACTTTGGGAGCCCCCAGGGAGTAGGCAATCCAACTGGAGTGATGCAATTTTCAGCTGGTATGGGAATGAGCATTGGAACTCCAGGTAGCATTGCTCAACTGATTGAAAATATTAAAGCAATGCTTGGAGGAAATGGATACTCAGATCAGGCTACTGCAGAGATCACTGCAGCAATGCATACACTAGCAAGTTATGGAGTGCTAGGATTAGGACTCAGTTTGGGAAGTATGATAAATAACATGGGTGGAGCACCAATGATGAGTGGCATGGGAATTAGCACATCTGCCTCTAATAGTTGTGCAGCACTTCCGAGTGGTTTGGCCAGTCAAGGAATGTTTAACTCAAGCACAGCAATTTCTGCCATGGATGGTTCCTGCCCTGTAAGTGCTGCCTCTTCTGCATCCATGGGAGGAACATCCAACATGTTTGGTACACTTAGTGGTAACATAGGGAATGGCATATCAGGATTAGGACTTGGTCCAAATTTCTCCTCACCCACAGTTAGTAAATCAGGTGAAAGATATCTTTTTCAAGCAGACCAGGCAGTTTATGATCCCTTTCGAAGAAATTCACCTGCCTTGGGATCTCCAGGAGTGCCTAACTTGCCCATCAATAACAATTCCTTTGGACTTGGGACAAGCTTCAGCCCTGGTTCCTCATTTATTCAGAAAAGCTCCACTCCCAGTGATCGTCAAATAGGATTTGAATCAAGTAAGCTAGAAATTGAAGTAGGTGAAAACATTGTAGGTGCCATTCTAGGTCCTGGAGGAAAATCACTGGTTGAGATACAAAGATTTAGTGGTGCAAATATTCAGATTTCTAAGAAAGGAATTTTTGCACCTGGAACTCGTAATCGAATTGTGACAATAACGGGATCCCCTAGTTCTGTTAGCACTGCACAGTATCTTATTGAGCAGCAGATTACTGAAGAAGAAGCTAAGAGAGCTCGACAAAATTCCATGGGGCCTCTCCATTGATATATTCAGTCAATTTCGTCCATCGATCCTCCCCTGTTCTCCTATGTCGTAAGTCTGTCACTAATGTGACTTTTCACCGATCTGGTTCATCAGGGTTGTTGCAAGATCTCCTACACATCCACATTATTTCTCACAATGCTTCCCCAAAAGAGACATGCTAATTAATTTGCTGTTAATTACATATACATATTAGAGTTTTTATCATTGAAAATGTAATATATATATAGCATTTACTATCTTGTTCTTGTCCCCCTCCTCCATGTGGAAATCACATCAAGTTTGGTTACTTTGTTGGTATTTTGATGTTTAATGATGTTATAATCCATTATATACATAGATTAAGAGTGTGTGATTAATTCTCACTACTAGTAAGTGTTATATTGCTGTTGTTTGACATCTGTTCACTGTCGATTTATAACACAGCAGCAGTGTTTAAGATTTTCAAGATACGTGTATACAACTAAACTGATACTCTGTGTTGTTTTCAATCCTGTTGTTAAAGTTTTGTATACTATTATTGTTGAATGTTCCTGAGCAATAGTACAGCTCACCTTAGAGTATATTGACCACAGCAAATCATGGCATAGTGCTCATTGATAGAAACGAGTTCTATGTTATTTTTAAATACATGTGAAAAACATTTATATTAAAGGAATACTCTTTCAAGATTTCGGAACACAGAAAATGTTTTTTAATAGTGTGTTTACATAATTAATTTTTCAGTGAACACATTATGAAAAACGATTTAATTTGCATAAGGAAAGCACTTTTTTTTTCTTACTTACTAAGCCTATTACAAAAATAAATAATTTTATTTTTTTTATTATGTAAAGCTACATTTTTTGGCATCTAAAATTCTTATGTTTTACATTAAAAAAGTACCTTTTATTTTTATATTTTCTATCAAATAGGATAACTTGTAAATCTTAACTGACTTAGAACTTGTTATAGTTCTGTTGCAAGAAAGATGGTGTAAGTACAAAGAAAAGATTCTCTCGTATGTTAAGAATTTCTCTCTGTGAAATTTCAAAATCCCACTGAGCTTGTTGAATAAAGGAGTTACTGATCTGTAAATATTCCCCTCAGTAAGAATAGAAGAAATATGTACAGAACTGTTTATGATTAGTTAGGTAACATGTTTTTAAGAATTTAGTTGCAAAACTTTTCCATGTATCAATGATTTTAGCATTCCCCAAAAATCTTGCATTTTTTAGTTTTGTCGTTAGATTTATTTTATAATTACAGATGAAGCCACAGAAATTTGTAGATTGAAATACTTAATATAAACCGTCCCTGCACGAGGATTTTGAGAATGCTTCCATCTTTAAAACTCATCATTGATTTTTATCTGTTGATATTTTCAAAAGTACACACTGAAAACCTGAATTAGGTTAGGTGTATGTACAGTTTATTCTGTTCCGTGCTGTGGATTTATGTGTTAAAACAGATCAAATCTGTACTGAAATTGGTTGATTCATTATTATAAATTTCAATCAATGAATTTTAATTTAATGAAATCATGGATCTTGTATAGATTTTTCATTCCTTATTTAGTAAATTCACTATACTTTTAAACTTCACAGTTTACTTCCTCACAGTAAATATATGCTCGCATAATTCTAAATCCATTCATTAAATTTTTTGTCATTTTAAAATATCACAGATTGTTGATAGACACTTTGTGTTGTCAAAATAGTAATTTGTATACTTGCAAAATTATACATCAGCACAGTCATTGTTTTACATGTGGAATATTATATGAAATTTTATTGATAAAATTAAGACATTTGTAAATGCTTCTAATTAGTTTTTCTTTCTCTTCTAATAACAATATTAGTTTTCTAGCTTTTGGAATTCATCTGTTTTAACATAAAGCACATCATAGAATTAGTTTAATGTGAATTCTTAAGAGATTGTTATGTATCTAAAATTATAACCATAAGGCACTCAGATTGCTATTTTTGAAAGTAAGTGATGATATTTTCTCTAGTCCACCATTGTGTTTAGAACGAACTTTTATCTGAAAGTTAATGAAAGAACTATTGAGTATAAACATGCTTTCAATGTTGTATAGTTATGATTAACATTTCTTAAGAGGAGTTTGGATTGAATGATGAGCAGAGATTCTCATTTTTGTATATGCCTGTGATATTAGACAAGAATTGTTGAAATAAGTGGTCTGTGGAGCGTAAATAGATATTTCCTTTGCTGTTTAGCTGTTATACTTGGGATGCTAGGAAGTCAAAGGAGAAATGGAAAATTTCATTTTGAATTCTGACAGACTTGGATTAAAAATCAACACTCCCTGCTAACCCTGAAAGTGCTTTAATAAATATACTAAAAATGTAGCTCACTGATTAAAATAACCTTTCTAATTAGTAGGTATGTTGGTTTGAATCCTGTTCCATTTAATCTATTTTCATAAAATTCAATGATATACTATAGGTAGAATCAAAGCATTTTAAATTTAAAATTATATATATGAATATAATGTTCAAAGAGTTGTTTGAGAAATGGACAATAGGATATAGTAAAAGTCAATTATTTAAGAATATTTTACCAAAACATCACAGCATGATTAAGTCATCTATTCTCTTGTTGAAATTTTTTAAAAATAATTGTTGAATTTTAAGTGAGATAACAAAGAGCTGAATGTGGAGTAAAAACAGAATCTTGTGATAGTCACATAATTTATTAAAAATTACTTTTTTTTTTTGCTGGATATTAACTTTTCATTGTGGTTTGACTTTTGATAAAGAGCCTGATATAAATTTTTGTCACTAAATTCTTAAATTTTCTAGTATGAGAGACTAGGGTAGATAGACATTTCAGTTTGATTATTGAATTGTAAAATCAGTAAACAGAATATAAATATCTCTGCTCCATAAGTATGATATATGTTACTGATCAAAATAAATTTGTATAAAACTACATTAATGTTGATCTAGAAGTCGCGTATTAGAAAACATGGAATCTTCATTGTCAATGCTTGCATCTATTTTGAATTTTGTATCTCTCTGACTTTTGAGTTAATTTTTAGTTCTAGTTGTTCTTTGCATCAGCATTTCAAATTTCTTATATCCTAGTTAATTTTAGATTGATGCTTCTGTCTTGGAACATTTTTTGTTATTCTTGCTTTTAACTGCTTTGTTTTCTTGTGATTTCTGTGTCAACACATCTGTCTTAAGTTTCATTGTGGATTTTTTTGTCTTGGCATTTTTTGATGTCTTTTTATTCCTTCTTTGAGAAATCTGTTACAATGTCATTTTGTGTTTGGCCTTGTGCACTGTGTATTTATCTGTTACCGTTTAAATTTTATTTTGTTTTTCTAGTCTGTACTAAGAATTAGTATTAAGTTCTTTATAATTTTCTGAAGATAAAAATTTAGGCACGTTTCAGAATTACAAAAAAGAAATATACTCTAAGAAATAAAAAGCAAGTAGTGTACCTGAAGTTAATACTGTTCATAATTAATTCACAAAGTTGTAATTAAAGCTCATTTAGAATTAATATTGCTTGTGAGAGTATAGGTATTATGGGGTTATATTTTTAATTAAGCTGTTTCAGTATTTCAAAGTAAAATAAGTGAATTTTATTGCTTGTAAAACATGTTTATAAGAGATATTTATTTAGGAAGACATGTCTTGATTGGGCACTGAAAACTGTCATAATGTTTCTTAAATATTATATTATAAATGTGCCCTTTTGAAAATTTTTTCTCATCAATTTGAAGTAAAAGGAATCTTGATAAATTATTTTCCTAGTTCTGTGTATGTGTGTATGTATATACACACACATGCACGAAACACGTGTTAATGAAAAAAAAGCTTATTTCTTTTGAGCCAAAAATAAGTACATTAGAAAATTATAAAACATTTATTCTAATTTAAATTTTGAATATTACTTCTCTGTTTATGAGGATTTTATTCCTTTGTTCACAACTTTTTAAAATAAACAGCAAAGAAAAAATTTGTTTTGTTAAATAATTAAGTCATCTATATGGAATACATATACCAAATTTGAGTTCTGCTCTAGTATACTATCAGAAAGGTACTTCTATGGATTTATTAAAAAGAATTAAAGCTATTAAATTAAAATGTTTTCATGCAGGATATTAATATGATGATAGACAGATAAGTCACAGCACACTTGGTTACAGTTAAAATAGTGATTTATTGTTTAGTTAATTTTTTGGTCTTTGACACCTTGAAAGCTGGACAAGTGGTACAAACATGATGTATTAATAGTAAATTTGATGCTGTCTTAAATCTTGTAATGAGGAGTGGTATTACAAATTGGTAAGTCAAATGAGTGGTCTTTTTTTTTTTTATTACAAGGAATTATTGAAAAGTTGTATCTGCAAAGTTTTGTGTAGCTTTGATCTATATTGTTACGTACACCTTTAACAGAATGGATTTGTGTACCATCTGTTTTAGGCAACTTCCAAAATATATTTTCGGACATGAGAATAAATGTCATTGTACAGTATCTCCTTAAGTCACACCTCTTGTGATATGGCTTATGGAACTAGTTGAAAACAGAAAGTGTATGTTGATGTTGACTGAAGTCATTAGTTCCTGTTTCATACAAATTCTGTTCAGATGTACATTCATCAAAACTCACAACAAGGGAAAACATGAACATTTTCAAATCTTTTGAAAAAAAGGGAAATATATATTTGAACATGTGTTCAAAATTCCTAGAGAACATGAAATAGATTGTAAATATTAGGCTTAACGCTATTTAATATTCTCTGAACTTCAGAATCTCAAGATTTTTTTGTGTAGAGTTGCAGAAAGAAATATTATCATGAACATTTTAATTTTTTAAAAGACAAATATAAAATGTTGGACAAACAGGTTTGTTGTCACAGGCCCTATATTTTCAACATGCAACAGGGGGGGGGACACAAAGCACCCTGTTGCATGTTAAAAAAATAGGGCACTTTTAACAACCAAATGGAGTAATTTTTAATATATTTCTTTGTGTGTGAAAGAAAGTGAAAATACAGTAATTTAAAAAACTGGTCAAGTCATTCCTCCTAAAATAATAAATCTAAAATTACATAATTTTGAAACCAGTTTATACTTTAATATGAGAGGAAGACTTTCAGAATAAATTGTATGAATTTGTTTGTTTTGAAACAGGTGAGATAATGTGAAGTTATGAATATTTATGACTATAAACTCCTTTGTATAGGTGACTCATGTGCAAATGTACAGGTTTAACATGAACACACCTTGCCAATGGCACTGTTTACAGAATTGAAGTTTAAAAGTTTCATTTTGTTTTTATGTAAAGTTTTAGGCAACTTCTATATAAATTATATTGATGTTTGAGAGTTTAGTTTCAAGTACAAAATTTTAACTGAATAACTATATAATGCAAGAAGAAAGTCATATTTATCAATAGAACCTTGTAAACTTCCTATTTACCAACATAAATTTTTGGCTCATCATTTGTTCTCTAAAGAAATTATGACAAAAGAAAATTCTAATTTTTGTATACCTTAGAAATTGTATGAACAGGGTTATTCAAAAATCAGTCAGGTTTGTCATAACCTGGAAGTTAAAGCACTCGACTTGCATTCTTAGGGTTGCAAGTTCAAATTCCTGTCCCACCAAACATGCTCACACTTTCAGCCATGGAGGTATTATAATATTATGGTCAATTCCACTTACTATTCAATCATGAAAGAGTAGCCCATGAGTTGGCAGTAGGTGGTGATACACTGCTAAATTAGAGATGATTAGCGTGGATAGTCCTTGTATCTTTGCTCGAACTTCAAAACAAACAATCAAAAGTCAGTTAATAGAAAAATAAATGAAAAATGGTGAGGTATAGGAAAACAATAGTATTATTGTAAGCTTACCTTGTGAAAATATCATTGAGTTTAGTGAAGGTTATAGCTTTGAGATATTTTGTGCATTATACACCAGATATCAAAGGTGTAGAAAAAAATTACAAAAAAACACTCCTCAAGAGCAATATTTATTAGGCATAGATGTACTACTTTCATTTAAATGTTATGCAGCAGATTAAAATTCATCCGTAGCAAGGTTTGTTATATAAACCTAGATTTGAGTTATAAAGCCATAATTTTACATACACAGGTAATGGTGCCTTTGAAGTAGTAAAATATATAAGGTAGCACACAAGCATTTTCAGCTACTTCCATAAACATGTAGATAGTGATGCAGTATTTAGTTTAAAAACAGTTTAATATGCTATCAGACTGTATGCCAAATGTTCATATCAGCAGCTGTATACAGCTTATTGGTTTATGCATACATTCTGTGCTGGCAAGCTAGTATAGCAATCAGTACTGCCGGTGAACATGCCATGTTGGTATTTACCAAATCTAAGCAACATTTTGAACACAGTTGTTGCTTTTTTTTTTGCTACCATTTAATAATATTTTTGTGACATTTATTGTGTTTGTTTATAATTGTGGGATTTGAGTGAATTAGAAAATTTTTGGTTCAATATGATTGTCTACATGTTTGTAACTGGCACTTTTGTATTGTGGTGTATGCACATTAATATATTTTTGCAGTTTACCTTGAATGACCTCAATGGTATTGCTACAGGTTAGACCTGTTTACATGGTATTTTCTACTTCTAACAATTATTTTCCTATATACTCCCATCTCTGAATTGTATTCTTTTTATTGGGTTTCCAATTTTATCAGTTTGTATACAGTATAGTTGTATCACCATTGGTTTTATATAATGTTATTGAAGAAGTAACAGTATTGTCATGTAGTTAAAGCTGCATTTCACAAATATAAACATAAATGACAATAAAAATAACATATTTCTGATGTTTGTAAGATCATGTTTTTCTGTTACTACATAATGTACTGCCTCTTCTTAAGAAAAGCACGCTTGTATCGCATACTTTTGAATATACTGTCACACCACAGACTGCTAATAAACTTTTAAGGTATTGTGGTATTCACCATTAGTTGAGTATTTTTTGTGTTAAAAAAGGCTTAGATTGCTCTGAGGCTTTTGGCAACTGAAAAAAGATATTGTGTTTCTTGTTTATTGCTTTTGACTTCATTGATATACAATAGGTTTAATACACAGTGATTTATGGACTAGTATTTTATAAAATTAATCTTCATATTGTCGACAAAATTAACTTGAAATTTACCACCATTGTTTACTATGATAATTTAATTTTACATTGGCAGAATCACAAAATATATAAAGAATGAAAGAAGTAATTGTCTTCTTAATATATTCCTTCAGTCTTCCTTGGAGAAAGTGGATTGTTTCAAAGGCTTTGTTACTTAATATATTGTGTAGTATGGTTACAAGTGGTAACATTGTGGAAAAAAATCGTTGGAATGTTTTAATCAGTGTTATTTACAGGGAAGTAATTGTATTCAAGCGAGTATCATGATTTCTTAACCCATTTTTTAGTTGTCTGCAAACACGTAATTTTTGCAGAATTTTCATTTTCTTACATATGAAGTTAATATTGCTAGTCTCTTAGTGTGTGAAAGAATATTCCCAATATTTTATAAGTAATTAACTTGTATTAATAAATTTTTGTAACAAAGACAATAGTCAGTTATTGATAGTGAAGTTGGCATCTTTCAGTCAAACCTCGTAAGTGATTAATCTCAGCTTTGTTTTATTATTAAGCGTTTCGTGCACTTGTCTTTATACAAGACTGTTGAGAACCTGAAGTTTAAAAACTAGCCATAACTTTTACACTTCACATTAATTTTGTTCGGTCTCGCTCCAAATTCATGAATGGATAATATTAATTTTTTGTATTTTTCGATACACACATACATATGCTTTATTTAATAGGGACATGGCTTTCCGGGTTTTGTTATGTTGCAAGTTAAATACATACAAAATACTTTTTTGCTGTTAAAACTGTGGAATATTCTCTTGTACCAAGTTTAAGCAGTTGTTGAGCCTGAAAGTTTGAATTATCAAAGAGAGTGTATAAAAGTAAATGGAGTTAGAAGTCTTATTACCTCAAATAAATTATTTTGCTGAATATGTGTAATCGTTTTCGAATTAACATCATTTTTGAAAATGAGTAATATTAACGTAACGTGTAGCAGAAAATAAACTACGATTAATTTGGAGTAGAATAAATTTAATTAGTAAAGTTACGATAAAATCGGAAGTTATGGCTTTTTTGTAATTTATGTATTTTTACTAATGTCAAGTATTGATTTTAAATATACTTCATTCACGTACAAGGAATTACGTTCATTATGTGACATGTGTGTATGATATACTAGAACTCTGTTGAAGTTTAACGCACATTACGAAGTATGGGTGGAAAAATACCAGTAAAATATACATTTTCCTTTTTTATATATATATCTTTTTATTTGTCTTGCTTTCATCTTATATTATTTAGACCCTTGTCGAGTGTACTAAATCATTTAACTTTCTAAGTTTCTTGTTTTCAACAAACCATGTCTTCCTTTCAGAATAAATAAAACAATTTGATTTCTCGTACGCCAAGTGCCTCTAATTAACATAGTACACAGTGATGAATGATAATACGATGAACGCCAGTGAAGCGTTTTGTGTATTTGTACATATGTAGACTCGAATTACCAAGAATGAAAATAAATATTACATTATAAAATGTATTTTTATTTAAGTTTTCAATTACTTCAAAGTTGTATGTGCTCCGTTCCAAGTTTTAAATTCGTTGAATTTTCGTTATCATTTAAACTTAAATCTGATGTCCTAAATATTACAATTTTAAAAACTGCCCAAAGAACTTAATCTTTTATGAATTAACAAAAAATGTAACTATATCTGGAGCAAACATTGGACAATTAACTATTTCTTCACTTTATTTGTAATTTAAATTGGCTTTGATGCTCAGCTGACTACTTCGGGAGGAAAATGGAGCAAACGATTTTTATTGCCAAATGTAACACCGGCATACTTGTTATCGTATCTCGCTGTTTTTCGCTAACCTTGATAATGTTCTAGGCGATATATTTTACGTATTAAAATAAATTTTGCGAATAAATTACTCAAATTAAAGAAAACGGTTTAGTCATGGAAAAGTGTTTCGTGAAAGTGGAATAAAATTTGACTAAGTCTGATGTGTGTGTATAAAATAACGGTGAATACGTTTGTATAAGCGATATCATAAATTTAAAACATACTTTTTGTAAAAATATTGAATGGTTAAAGTAAACTGCTTTCTGTGTAGGTCTTGAAATTCCATTTTTTTTCTGAGTTTGTGTAACTTCATTTATTTAAATACTAGATACGCAAATTGAAGAAACAAATCTATTCATATTAGTTAAACATTATTTCGCTTTTGTTAGTTGATCGTAATTCTGTAATTGTGTTAATATGAAATAAATTTTGTCTTTTTAACTTTCTTTGTATTCAAATAGTTCAACTTTCCTAGTATATTATATGACTATCTGATTATTAAGATTAATGTGACACGTGCAACAGCTCTAAGAATCTATCAGCTTGCCAGTTTAATTATAGCCATACACGTATAATAGAATTAAAGTTTCGTTTTCTTTTGGGTCTGGCATGGCTAGGTGGTTAAGGTATTCGACTCGTAATCCGAGAGTCGTGGGTTCAAATCCCCGTCACACTAAACATGGTCGCCCTTTCAGCCGTGGGACTTTAAAATTGCGGTCAATCCCATTATTTGTTGGTAAAAAAGGTAGGCGAAGAGTTCGTAATGACTCGCCGTCTCACACTCCGAAATTAGAGACAGTTAGTGCTCGTTTAACTTTGGGCGAAAATTCAAAACAAACCAAACCAATCGTTTTCGTTATCCTGTAATAAGGCTTGCCGGATGGTGGGTACTAGTTAAAGGGAAATCGTACCGTGTATTTGATTTAGGCTATAGTATTTCAACAATATAATTTTGTTAAAAAGTCCAATCTAATAATTTAAGCCATGCCTCCGGGAACAAGACGGGGAGGGGGGCATTTATTCCAAATATGCCATACACGGAACAGCTGTCGGGTGCTCATGCGGGAACTGATAAAAAAAAAAAGAATAACATCGTACGTTTAACTGGGTTATTTATAAACCAAACTATTTGTTTGTTTATTTTGGAATTTCGCACAAAGCAACACGAGGACTAGTGTAAGACTAGAGGGAAGGCAGTT
Organism: Carcinoscorpius rotundicauda; assembly: GCA_011833715.1. Lineage (NCBI taxonomy): Eukaryota > Metazoa > Arthropoda > Merostomata > Xiphosura > Limulidae > Carcinoscorpius > Carcinoscorpius rotundicauda. The sequence goes on along the minus strand of CM022393.1, from coordinate 19,196,411 downwards.
AGTCTTCACCGCCAACTCTTGGGCTATTCTTTTACCAACGAAAAGTGGAATTGATCGTAACATTATAACGCCCCCACGGCTGGGAGGGCGAGTATGTTTGGCGCTTCTCGGGAGCGAACCCGCAACCCTCAGATTACGAAGCGCACGCCTTAACGCGCTAGGCCATGCCAGGCCCCAAACCAAACTATACTTAAAACAACTGGTAGAATAACAAAAGCGGGTAGTTAAATGGCTTAATTGGTTAAAAAAAAAATTAAAAAATGGTTAAAAGAAACAAGAGGTAATCCTCAGTACCCGCGCCACGTGAAATTACTTTAGGTGGGATGACATCGAGTTCATCTGTGACCCCTCCCACCATTTTTTTTAACGCAAACATTATTTTATTACTCATCAAGATGTCTGCCAGCCTATCCTTAAACTGAAATTTGTTTAGGCAGGATTAGAGTAAATTAATATATGAGATATTGGGTATTGTTAGATACATCAGTCGAAAGGATTAGAGCTTCTGAATAAAAACTAATTAGTTCTCATATCAGTCAAGAAATGATTGAGGTATGAGCTAAATGTTTGTACTTGAAAAGAAAAAATGTAATTCTTTGAGTCGCTATTCCGTACGGGAAGCTCAAAGGTTTGTTTGCAAACCTCTGCTGTAAATCTTAATCGAGCAGACATCTGAAGAATAGTGTTTAAAAACTTGCTTCTGGACAATAGTTCGTTTACAAAAGGTCGAAAACTGCAGTTACTTAATGAAAAGCTTTAAGAATTTAGACAGTCTTTCTTTTTAAGTGAAAGAAAAATCTCCAAAATTAAATTTCTCAATTAAATCATAAAAAACTATTAACAGACTTATCGTAGTACATTTATTTTAGTGCTTACGCTCCTTTCATTACAGTTTTCTTTTTTGCTGTGATACGTATTCTGAACTGTGTATTGTGGAAGTCCCACCTGTTTTCAAAACTTGTGGAGAATGATTGAGTAAGGATCAACAGTGTACTGTTATTGTTCCAAATGGGAATTTACACTCTCATTATTATGCTAATTAATTAGATGATTAGAAGTGAATGAAGTATTTAATAAAATATTATTATTGATTGTACTTGGACTGCATATAACATAGAATTTTATTATTAATGATAATATTACTGATTTTTGTTATAAGCAAGCTAACTACTATTTTCAAGTTTATTTTTAGATAAATATGCCACCTATAAAAATATAAAGATGGACTATCTGAACCTAGATATTCAGAGAGAAAAGAAATGTTCCATCTAGACCACCTCATTGCCCATTTACCACAAAATAGATAGCCGACTCTAGGTTTTGACATTAGGAGGTATTAATGGGTCAATTGTCATTTTCAAAATATGAAGTGCAAGTCAATCAAAGATCAAATTTCATGTCCATAAACACGCAATTCAAGTGGTCTGATCTGTCATGACAAAAACGGTCGTTGTGAATCAGCCATAGGCAATTCATAGTTTTGTCTTGTAAAAGAAACTAATTATTTGGGAGTTGGGAGGCCTTGGAACAGGTTTTACTCTGTCTGAAGTTATCAGAATTAACTTTTAAATTAATTTTTTTGGATGTGAAAAAGAAGAGCAGGAGAACTGTTAAGGTGAACACCAACCGAAATATGATGATACTTCTGTCCCACATGATGAAAATAAAAGTACTGGTGAAAGTGGCAGTTCCAATGAAGAATATCATACTCCTAAAAAGACAAGGAAAAAATCTAGTAATAATGATTAAAATAATTTTGGGGACTTCTGTCAATCAGCTCATGGAATATGTCATCCTGATTATCACTAAGGCTGGAATCGAAGGGTGATCTACCTTTAAACTCATAGGTACTATCTTGGAATCCAGTAAAGTTGACATTAATAATGTCAGTTTTTCTCAGCCAAAGGTTTAAAGAAAGAAATGGGAAATTGTATAATTTGAAGCTGCATCAGAGAAAACATATTAAGTTAAATTCATTTCGTTAATATTGTCTTTCACTTCGACACACAGGAGAAGAGAAACAAATACTGTCGGTGTTTAGAAGCTTGCAGTCAGTGCTACTAATTCATTCACAGATCCACTTGATTTCATTATAGGAATCATCCAAATACCTACTTCAGTAGGTTATGAGCAGGCAGTTAGTCTTTATAACATTCTTGAATATTATGATATCACAGATCAAGTCATGGCAGTTTCTTGCTATATCAGGTCAGTACAAATAAGCAATTGACAACATGATAAGAATTTTAAAGAAACCTATACTGTGTCATCACGTTTATGAGGTACACATTTCTCATGTGATGGAAGCTTTGACAGGGCAAAAGACTGAAGGTCCATGAAGAAAAATGTACTAAGTTTTGAAACAAATTTGAAATATGTCATGATGTAAATAATATGGAAATTCTTATCAAGTTTCCTTGACACTTGAATCAAACTGGTTTGAGCTAACACAGAAAAGTCCAAGATTTTATACCTATGCACTCAGAGAAGACGTATCTCAGAGAGGAGTTTACAAGTATATTTGTCAGGTTGTAAGATGTTTCTTAGGAAGAGATGTGTCCAGTTTTAAATTTCACTAGACTGGAGCTTATCATGAAACTAGATTTATGGCAAATTTCATATACCTGACTGTAATTTTTATGACACAGAGCTTCAACAACTTCCCTTCTTCATATGATGAGAAATGGCTTACAACTTTTGTTGTATTTGTTCATGCTGCCATATACCAAGATACTTTAGAAGTTGTGTATCATTCAAGCTTCAGCTCAAAATCTCTAGGCTTTTAAAATTTGATTTGACCTCAGATATGATCCAATATTTGGTGATATTGCAGTAGAAATGCTTGAAAGTTTAAGGCAGAACACATGATACCTGAATCTTCAGCTGGTTGTCTTTTCTCTAAGTGATAAAGGCTTTCTATCTGAAGACAGGTTAGCTATCTTGCAATCCCTTTTTCAATATGTTCCTAATGAAGTTTCTCAGAAGAAACCTAACTCTAAAAAAAATTAAATAGAATCAGGCACTAAACTGTCTGATCTGCGTTCACTTGAGTCTTCTTTTCCGTAATTTTGGAATTGAAAGAGTCAACTAGAAACTTGGTAAGCTGGAGGCAAATCAACATTTGAAGATGAGAGGTGTGAAATTTATGAAAAATTATGCACAAAAGTTAAATAGCTTAAAATGGTAAACGGCTCTGCTGAAAGATTTATTAAGCTAGTTCATGATTATATAATGGCAACCTCTAATGGGAAAAAAGGCAAGATATTTTTCATGTGACTTACCATAAAAGGCAGCTGCAACGATTACAAAGAATCTTGTCAGAAGAAAAAGATGAAATATATTATTTAAAAATTATATTTTTAGATTTTTTTAATTTATGACATTTTTCGTGTAAAAAAATCAAAAATTATATTTGTCTGATAAATAATTATAAGTGTTAAACTGCTTATTTCCTTCAATTTTAGCATTATGCGGTACGTTCGATATTTCTGAAAATACTTTATTCTATTCTTATGGTCCTAAAACCATAACATTTTCTTAATAGTATCTTTATTCCTCTATAAATAAGAATCAAAAAGTGCCCAGAGCTTAATTAGAATTTTATCCAATTTGAGATACCGTAATGTATATAATAGTAATTGACAGTATCGCGCGCGAAAATATTGGTGAAGGTTCTAGAGACTTGCGTGATTTGTATGACAGTAACGCGCCAACAAAAGAGATTATTGTTGGACAGATACAGTCAGTACACTATTGATCTTGGATGCTATAATTGTCATTAATGTCAATTAGTCGGAAAACTATAGGATTTGAACAGGAAAGTTATAGATTTCCTATACTACCAACCGTTCAACTTCAGTGAATTACTTCGGACGTTATTATTTCTATGAGGACATTATTTATCTCCCTCGACGGAAGAAGTTGACTTGTAAAGGTGTGAAACTCGCCAAAAAATACACTGTTAGGGAGGTCAACCAAACTAGCTACCTTAAGCAAGGTGTATGACAATATTAACTCAAAATTAATTTGCCTGCGTAGACGTGGATCGTCGATAAAATATTCAGTTCTAAAGTAGATATAAGACTCAGTACCACTTGTTTGCAAAACTTTTGTGTGTAAACTATCATTTATAATAACTATTAGTAATTGTTATTTTAAACTGTATCGTTTTAACTTGATTAAACTGAAGTATTAGTAAGTGGGTACAACTTTCAAATCTCAGATAACTGCGTACTTATATATCAAAACAAATGCGGTTAATAATTATAATTGAAGATTACACATCCCTTGACTTTTGCTCTCAGCTGAATCTTTGACAAACCAGAAACCGTGCAAGCTTTGAATCTGAATCCAGACTTTCGGTATTTGACAGACAGTCTCTAATTTACCTGCAAGTAGTTTTCCTGTCTTTTTCTGTTTGGAGGAGTTTCATTGTTGGTACTGACCCATCAACCTTTTGTAGTTGTGAATGTGTCGGGTTCCTAGAGGATGTACAATAATTTTTCTTGAACGAGAGATCCCGTGATTCTGCTGAAAATGGTGGTTCAAGTTTGATCTGAATTACATGATGTCTGTATCTGTAGAAGAATATGCATTGCTAGCTGAAGTATTTGACATAGAAGAGCTGTAGTATCCAAGGGCTATATTACTACCTTTAGTGCCAAACGATCTTACAAGTACTGTAATGAGTATGTTCCCGCACCCAAGGTTCTAACAATGACAATGCCTGTCAAAACTCCGGAAAAAGCTTTTTTGCAACTTCTGACACTGTTAAGGGTAGATGGTGTTTAATTTCTATAGAATTGGAAATTTCTCTGACTTCCAGATGGCGCCTTTATGACTTAAAATACAATATTAATGGATTCTACTTCTATTGTTAACTGCAGAGCTTCCTTTAAGGATGTACATCTGTTTTGGTTCAGCCAAAGTTTTATAACATGGTATGGTATCTGTGAATTAATCATACGCCAATGAATCCATCACTTCACAAGGGGGTTTCCAGGTAAGATAATTATATAAGCCTTTCCAAATCTTCTGGAATCTTGGCTAAAGTCTCTTCTTTCCTCTATATCTGATTTTGGAACTTTAGATTCTGGTACAGCACTTCAAAGCTGTTCGATAAGTCAGCTACTAATGCTTGGTAGTTGTTACAGTTATAAGCAGAAAGGTTATTTAATGTCAAATATAGCTCTTTTAAATGAGAAACAGCTATCGATAGATAACTTGTTTATTATTCCACTCATTCACTGTTAATTATTTAAAATTGAGCTTGGTATGATTCCCATGGTAACTTTACACCATAATCTGTTGTTTTTTTATTGGCTGATGTTGCTCTGGCCAGTGTTAAGTATGCAAAATTGTTTGGAGACAGAGTTATTATTTAGTTAATCTAGTGATCTAATATCTTGTAATTGTTGAGTTTTTATAACAAGAGTGTTAAAATAATTGTTTTAAGGGTTATATTTATGACAAAATTCGTTACGTAACTTCGTGAGAGTCGTACATTGCCCATTACGTAATTCACTTGTAATTCGATGATACATTATTTGAACCTCCTGTACTTTTCTCATTGACTTAAGTAACTGTTGTTACATCATAGCCTTGTTATTTGTAGAAAGCTATAGGTCTCAGATGGGCAATATGTAAAGGCGTATAAGCGAGCGCAAGTTATGTGGACGGCCCGGCATGGCCAGATGGGTTAAGGCGTGCGACTCGTAATCTGAGGTCGCTGATTCAAATCACCGTCACACCAAATATGCTCGCTCTTTCAGCCGTGAGGGCGTTATAATGATACGGTCAATCCCACTATTTGTTGGGAGAAGAGTAGCCAAGAGTTGGCGGTGGGTGGTGATGACTAGCTGCTTTCCCTCTTGTCTTACACTGCTAAATTAAGGACGGTTAGCGCAGATAGTCCTCGTGTAGCCTTGCGCGAAATTACAAAAAACAAACAAACAGCAAGTTATGTGAAAATAAAAAAGTTAATTATTGAAATAAAACACGAAGTTAGCCACAGAGTGATCAACCTACCTTAAAAAGTGATTTCTATGTTTTGCAGCTGTATTGTAGCAACAGTTAAGAAAAATAATTCATTCTGTCAGTTGGGTTCTAAAGTAACTGAATAAGCTTGTGTAGACTTTCAAAAGAAAAAGAGAGAGATTTATTTAAAGCTCTGGATACAACTACGGCAAGTAGTTAAATTAGTGAAAGTTACATTGTGATTGTTAGTTTAGTCACAACAGGCGATATTTTACAGTTAGTTACACAGTTTAACAGAGATAAGGGAAGTAATCGTCTCGTCAAAGGGTGTTATAAGGTAATTGAATCCATGTATGTGGACTGTGACGAAAATGGGACAATTATTAAAAGTTCTATATACAAAAACAGCAACCCACAGGTAACGTAAGTGAATATATTGCAGACTGAATAATAAGAAACATAAAAGAAAAAAAATGTCTTGTGAGTTGCGTTCTAAAGTAACTACCAGTCTGTGCGGACGTTTGACAAGAAAAGAGGATTATATGTAGTTTTGGATACAGTTTTGGCATTTGTACACACGTTTGACTTGCTTTGAATACATATTACTTTAAAACAAGTGGATTGTGTGTTTTCAGTTTATTATTTGAATTTATCGCTAACAATTCGCAGACGCCTACTGTAAGAGAATCCTAGCCCATATTTCTGAAACCCTGACACCTAGCTAAGTTCTGGAGATGGATTTGGCAGTGTTATGGTTCGAGTAGTACAGTGACATATGGCACAACCACAATGGTAATAAACGTACTCTAAATAAGCTTTCTCATTCTATATGTTATAGTAAGGTAATGTTTTAAGTTGGAGCTAGCTTACTGGAGCTTTTCTTTGACAAATTTGTATTGTTCTGTCAATGATGTCTTTTCTATCTCACTGATGTCTTTCTTTACTTCATTCATATCATTTTTACTTTGCTTTTAACTTCGTCAATGTCCTCTTCTATATCATCGATCTTGTAGTTACAATCTTTTCACGCTTCTTTAATCTCATTGTATATCTTATTTAATATCTCTGTACATTTCCAATAGCCTCACCCATCGTTTTAATTTTACCGTAAATATTGTGTCTTTATTTTGACTCCTTTCTTAAATTCTTTTTCACGTTTTCATGTATTATTTTGATTTTTATGCCTTTTTTTTAAAAAAAAAATCACTTCCAATTGCTTCACCAGAGGCACAGTGGTAAGCCTGTGGACTTATTAAGAGTATCTGCATTATTTACTCCTTTAATGTTTCTACATTGGTTTGGTTTGCTTGAAATTATGCACAAAGCTACACAATGGGTTATGTGTTCAGCCCACCACAAAAGTTTCTACAAGCTTAAATACTTGTAAACTATCATATACGTACTTTTCAGGTAACGTGAACTAAAGTAAAATAAATATACACAGTTGTACAAAGCAGGAGCGTAGATCCTGGGAGGATGGGGTGATACACCCCCCCTTCATTTTAAGTAGGGGTATGGTGCATACAATTATCCTCCCCTACAGTTTGGTCTGTTGAATTGTTTTGTTGCATCACAGGCCTACAAATTGTGTGTTTGTTCTTGTGATTCTCGTGTTTTTACCAATCGAATTACAAAATTAGGCCTAAATGTAGGTTTTTTCAGTAGCCGAAATGTACATCTTTAATATAGTGGTGCTTCTATGCTTTTCGATCTAAGCGATAGTTCGTAAGTATCAGTCAGTAAGCTTAAGTATACATGCAAGGCTTGCAAGCACTATCACATAATCTACCTACGTCTTCTATGTAGTGTAAGATTAAGTAAAATTTTCATCACAACTGATTGAACAGAGCATGAAATTCGAAAATATTATCCCCTAGCGTAAACTCCTGTGATCTAGATCTGGCAGGCCATTTGTAGCTTGTAGCTGCATCAATCTTATGTGTATATTGTGCTGTTTTCCTACGCCATATATTCTTATGCATGTCTAGCCGGTTTTATTGTCGAACGCCTTACTCTCCTTAGCTGCCGAATCCGCTGACCATAGTGTACGTTTAGTGTACAGTTAACGACAGGTTCGGGCCGCTCGGATCCAGACGCGCCCTACATCACCCCCCTTCGCTTCCTTTAGTCTGAGCCCCGATTTTACAACAGGGCTCATTAGACCTGTGTTTGTGGCCCTCATTAATCCATGAAATTTCAGATTATCACCGCCGTCTAATAAAGTGCTAGTGCTTTATGGTAAAAAACAATATGTTCTCTTATCGTAGATAGTAAAAATATTGTATTTTCTTGTATAATCAGAACACAAAAGGAGCGATTTCAACGGCCTGTATTCGAATTGTATTGCTTGTTTTTGTTTAGATGTTTTTATTTAATAGACATGCTTATAGACATTATATCATAACGTGGTTGCCTTTTGATGAGCTTTAACAGAAATATAATATATTTGTGATTGTTTAAGTGTTTTTCGAGAAACTTGCAATTATTTGTGTTGTAACTAGCACACATTAATGATCCCAGCGATGCCCAGGCGGTCAGTCGGCTCGGTAGTCACTGTGAGGTTCACGCGTTCGACTTAAATATATTGTACAGTTCATTCCTACTTCCATTCTGTTCTATCTTCGTTCGTTGTAAGTTAGAGTTTTTCAATAAAGACTATTTTAGCCTGTTGAGTCATCTGAGAAACAGATTCCAATTATGACAAGCAAGTGTCTGAAACTTTCCGATATTAGACAGTTACGTAAGCCAGTTACCAATGCTACAAGTGACAATGCAGATAATCCAAAAATTTCAAGCAAAGGAATAGAAACAGAGGAAATATCATGTTCATCAGAGGACGAGTCTGAAAATGCTTATGCAACTATTGCACATCATGAACCACCAGATAGTTGTGAAACAAATTTGTGCAGTAATAAAAAATTTGACACTCCACAGATACAGTGTGGAAAGTCATATCATCTAGACGCACAACTAATACCACGACAGAAAGCAAAATCTCAAAATATCAACTTCCATGGCAAGTGGTCTGATGAGGTTCCCATGGCTGCACTCCAACAATCACTCAAAAAGTCATATGCTTTCATTGTGCAAAGGCGGAAAATAGAAGCCTTTTCACAGAGAAATCGGAGAGGCCAGTGGAGTGTACCTTCATATCCAACGGTTTTTTTCAACTGGAAAAAGGCAAAACAAAAATTCAACAAATACCGGTCCTCCTCTCAGCACAGATTCCCTATATCCCCAGAAGGTTCACTTGATGTAACTCCAGTGACTGTCCAGCTACATGATAGAAAAAAGAAGCAGCAGGAAGAATACAAAAGAAGTCTAGCCGAAATATTTAGAAGTTTACATTTCTTACTGCGTCAAGGTTTAGCATTACGTGGACATACTGATATGGAGGAGAACTTCCTACATTAATGAAGCTCCTGGAAGAGGAAGATCCTGAGTTGATGGCCTACTTGTCAAAGAAAACCACATTCACATTACCCCAGGCTCAGAATGAAATAATGGAGATGTTCAGCCATCAAATACTGAGGAACATAGCACACGAAGTGTAGCAAATTAAAATATTTGCATTAATGGTTGACGGCAATCAAGATGTTACAGGTGCCGAACAGGAAGCAAATATGTGTACGATACGTAGATGAGAACCTTGACGTCCATGAGACATTTCTTGGTTTGTACAATGTTTCCAATACAACTGGTGAAACAATATCCTCGACTATACTTGATGTACTGACTAGACTCAATTTACTACTGTCAGGATTAAGATCACAAACTTATGATGGAGCCGCTAACACGAGTGGTGCGTACAGAGGATGCCAGGTAAAAATAAAAGAGAAGCAACCGTCAGTTTTGTTTTTTCACTGTAGACCACACAAGGCTAATTTAATAATGCAACATGCATTATGGACCACAATGGTCCAGTTAAATATATCCGCTCACTGTGTCCAACACGCTGGTTGTGCCGTCTATCTGCAATTACATATGCTAATGATCACTACAGTGACATTGTTGATGCTTTGTCTGAATTAGCAAATGAAAATTCAGATGTTGTAGTGAAACCACGAGGTCTGCTGGACAGATTTAACAAAGGAAAGAGTTTTAGGATTGTTGATGGCTTAGCATCCATAAGCTGCATTAGAGGAACTAAACGTGCATTACAAACAAAATCAGCGACATTATCTGGCATGATTGAATAATCTACAATGACAGTAGTTGGGCAACTGTGGGTATTGCAAACAGAGGAAAATTACAAGATATTTGATGAAGCTGAGAAAAAGGTAACTTTCCTAGATCTGGTGCCTATTGAACTGCCGCGCATTCGCAGACCCCCCCCAGAAGGATCACAGGCGATGGCTCAGCACACCATTCTGCAACAGTTAGAGATCACTACAGAAGCCAATATTTTGAATTTGTGGACACAGTCATAGAACATCTGACCACTAGATTCAATGCAGACAACAACGACTTGAGGAAATATCTGGCACTTGAGAACATGATCACATCTGGCAAGATTGACACCTCGGTTATAAACTTCTATCCAGAAATGTCTGCACAACGACTCGAGTTTCAGTTGCCCATGTTCATAGGAACAACAAAAGAAGTATCTCTGAAAGGTGCGAAGGATGCGTATTATAAAATGCATGAAACAAGTCAGCAGATGTTTAGTAAAGTGTTTCTTCTCATAAAAATTGTGCTTGTATGTCCAGTATCCAGCTGCGAATGTGAACGCAGCTTTTCTCCATTAAGACGGTTGAACACATGGTTAAGGTCAACTATGTGGCAGTTTGTCACACTCACAAAGATGAGGTCGACAAGATAAATATAGAAGAGCTTATGAAATAATTCATAAACAGATCATCACAAAGGAGGTCTACGTTTGGGAACATGTAGACTAGTTGACTTAATGAATCTTACTTCAATGAAAAGTATGAATAATTATGTGCTACATTGTATTGATGTGTAATTTTCAAGAGTTCGCAAAGCCATTTTAATTATTTTTATTAAACAACATGAACAGTTTTTCAGTGGATATAAACTTATCAAGGGTAATTACTAATTTTATTAATATTTGAAAACGTAATTCATGCAATGAAGGTTATTTGCAACCTTGTCAAGTATAATTGCCATCTTTTATACTGTGCAGTGTGCTGGAATAAATTCATGTAACAGTTAATTTGTAACACATTTGTCTTTATTCTGTTAACATTTTAAAAACTATCCACAACACCTCACTTATACAAACCTACATGGAAACTTTGAAGTATGGTGGCAACAAGATTACTCTGTGATTGCATGTTTACAGCTTTCAGGTTCACGTAATCAGATATTACCAATTTACAAATTGAACAGTCTACATCAGTGGTTGCAAAAATCATCCTCCCATCGGGTGTAAACAATTTATGCCCGTGGTGCAAAGTATGTTTGTTTTACAGCAAAGCCACATTGGACTATTGCTATGCCCACTGCAGGGAGTCGAGCTTCGTATTTCAGCGTTTGAATACTTGTTCTGAGAACCCTGCATGTTGTTGTGAGTGGTGTGTTTTGTATTGTTTGCTTTTTATTATCTTGTTACTTTCATTAATCCAAGCCTGCAGCTGCATAGTTAATTCCTGGTCTAATATATGTTTTGTAAATTTTTAATGTAGTCTGTTGATGCTCCACTGTTGTTATAAACATACATAATAAGGTTTGGTTTGAATTTCGCGCAGCTATCTGCGCTAGCCGTCCCTAATTTAGCAGTGTAAAACTGGAAGGCAGATAGTCATAACCACCCACTGCCAACTCTTTTACCAACGAATAATTGGGTTGATCGTATCATTATAATGCACCACCATTATAAAGAGGGAGCAATTTTAGTGTGATCGGGATTTGAGCCCACGACCTTATAAGGATTTATAAAGACTTAAGGTCTTCCCAGTCTTTTTATTTGACGATTAAAAACAAATAATAATGTCCCATGATACTCTTTCGTAGAAAGATGTTTATATTCAATACCACTTTATAAAGTCGTGTAAGTGACAAAGGCTGTAAGATAAAAACTTGTTTCTTCCTATGGCACTAAGATCATTCAACAAGTAAAGGCAGTTGCTCTGGTAATGGAACACGCAAGATATTCGAGTTTATAAACGTGCAACATTGTGAGTGTATCTAAAGGAAAGTGTCCATCGGTGTAAGTTTTTGCCCAGATATACAAATTATGCAGCCTTATTTTCAAGACTTGGTTAATACAATATTTCTAATTCGGTTTTAATCAGCCCAGCATTGCTTTTAGTAAATTACATTTTTCACAAATTTATAGAATAATACTTGAAAAAACAAATATATATGTACATATACTTAAAAAAAAACACACACATTTGGACCATTAAAACAGAGAGAGACATTGAGAAGGAATACTAACAATCCCTAGGTAGGAACCTTTTCTCAGTTTACACCTTACTCAAGTGACTTTAAAATTACTGCTGGTTTGAATGTGTTTTACAGTGAACTTTAGAATATTAAAGGTGGGCTAGGACAGAGCTGTTTGCTGAATTTTATTAACCAAGTGGCTGATTCAATCTTGTAGTGTCCAACAGAATAAATTATGTCATTACTCAAATATGAAACTAGTTATACTGTTCGCATACATTTAAATTCAAATATGCTTTTAATCAAAAGAGAGCCGACAGAACTTCACATTTTCTTTCCAGCTCTAAGATACATGTGAATATCACAAATACCCTTAAATATAAAGCCATTCCCGCAATGTCGAGAAACCCACTTGAAGTAAAATTTTTTCCGATGGCTGGTATGGCTATTCATACTTTTATAAAGCAGAGAACAACATTTCAAACTGCAAACTCTCTCCCTGTTAATCTGGTTATAGCCTAAGAAGGTCGAAACGTTCTTTTCTGCTTTATTAGTAAAAGTGTTAATACTCATACCAACCATCCTGAGATACAAAGCCCTACCCAGTTTTCAATGTTATTTTAAAACAAATAGTATCAACTTTTACATATCCTTACTTTGAAAATCACTTGCAAAGAGCAAGAACAAAGTTTCTGTTCCTTTAATGAAGAATTGTTCAAATCAGTACTGTTTCTTGGATTGAAAATATGACTAAATTAACTAATTTAAACTTAGAGCAAAGTATTCAAAAATAGTAATACTACAAACATCACAACATAAATATCCAGAATACTAATTCTAGATAAAATGTTTTCTTTTATCCAATATCTTTATAATTGTATGGTTAGATTTTTAGGCATACCAATATTTTTCTACTCGTTTTCAAAAACACATCCATGGATACATAGAACAGTCAACACACTGGTTTTGTGTAATATATATATATATTACCCTTATATATATATAAATATATATATATATTTATACATATTCTTTTTTTTTTAAATTAAGTAATGAATTTTACAAGTGTGGAAAAACTTTTACTTAGATAGAATCATTTTGCTTAAAACAATGCACATTTTCCATTATTACGTTGGGTTATAGAACAATCAACAAGACTAATATCCAGACTGGTCTTGAGAAATCTACAACCAGCAGTTGTCAACTTGTGCATAAGAAAATGTGACCAGATTTTAATGAAAATAATTCAGTTATGTAAAGGTATATATATGAAATATCATGAAAAAGCTGTACGTGGTGGAGAAAAATGGTTATAACTTACAGATTCAGCATAAAGAAATTACTATATGACCACTCACTATGGAGAAATGACCCAAAACATTAGATTAAGTCTTCCATTTTCTGTGTACAATAGAAAGGAGATTGTAACAATAATTAATGAGATAAATTACAATGTTACTGTAGTATTAGTTAACATTTCTTGCATGAATTACCTACATTATTACAGATCCTTTAATCAGCATGGTCTTGAACCATTAAATAGTTGGTGCATTAATATTTTAAAAGTTGGTATTTAAGTCGTAATTCCAGCTTAGGCATAATTCATACAATGACGTATTTATTTCTTTGTTTCAACATTATATAATTAAACAAATATATTGGTCAAACGATTTTATATAAATTGAGATCATTGTTCTCTTCACTTCAATAACTTGTCATGGAATGGTAACTTTGAGCTTTTACAACGCATAAAAATTCCCAAATTTGAGTTTCTAAGCTTAATTTATAATGTTATATATTTAAAAACAGCTGGTATGGGTAGAGAAAGCACTAGAGAAGCGAACAACGTTTTGACCGTCTTTGATCATCGTCATGTTAACTGTTTTTAAATGTATAATTTTCTCTACAAGTGGGTTTTCTCATCATCACAGATTATAAATTTACAATGATTTTCATTTGTGAAAGTGTGCATTACAAATTCATGATGCCAAACATTTCTCGAAAGCTTCTTAGAGTTAAGAAGTAAAAGAAAAAAATGTAATTACAATACAACACTCACTACAGCAGAACAGTGAGCTTTATTGAGACAAAAGCACTACTGAAGTCTTGTTCATACAAGTTTTAAAACTGTACCAATTATCATTTACAAAAATTAAGGCATAATTGGGGAAAAAAAAATGCGATACCAAAAAGTCATACTCTACATAAACAACAATAAAACAAAGTTTTCCATAGACAAAATAACAGGCTACAAGTACAGTACTTGAATATGAGAAATAATAACAATGGTGAAACTGAAATTTATTTTAAAGGCAAAACAGATAAAATTTTATCAAAAAATACAACCAATCCTGATACTTCAGTTGTTGACACAGAGACGGGTTCCTTTTACAGTAATTTTCAATACCCATATGACAAGACAACATGGTCAGCATACATTTTCAAATGAACAATCTTCATAATGGAAGTTGAGGCGGTGACACTACAAAAATAAAAATGAATATAATTGGTAAAATTATATGGTAAAGCATAATGGTATAATTTAAATTGTTAACAGCATTCATTATCCTTATCATTAATAGCATTCAGAATAAGTGACAAAATAAAACTTATTTTATTGTCCAAAATTTTTTAATATCATATTATCAGTTAATATGAAATACCTAAATATAAGACAAATACAACATTAGATAAATAGCACAAGAGTTGGAGTTGATACACAAGTCCTGCAGTGAGAAAAATTATCTTTTAGACTTCTATTTCATTATATTTGCTATAACTATGAGTGTAAAAACATTTTTTGAACTAGCAATACACAATACTTTCACAACCCATAAGAAAGGTGCAAAAAATCATTAAAAACTAGTTTATCACTAACTCTCTACAAAGATACTACACTTTTAGTGATTTTACACTTTTGCTACTTTAAAATAATACAAAACAACTCCCTGATGACTTATCTATGTAACAGGAGGTGATTTAATGAACTTGTTTGGAGATGGAGTGATTTAATAGTGTAA
Organism: Carcinoscorpius rotundicauda; assembly: GCA_011833715.1. Lineage (NCBI taxonomy): Eukaryota > Metazoa > Arthropoda > Merostomata > Xiphosura > Limulidae > Carcinoscorpius > Carcinoscorpius rotundicauda. Next base: position 19,181,064 of record CM022393.1, on the reverse strand, counting down.
AAAAAAATGATATTGTTCACGTCTTTGCAAAAGTCACACAATAAACCCATGGTTGTTTTGAGTGTATAAAGATGACACTAAAGTAACATCTTCAACATCAGGGAACAGTTAAATGCCTCCCTAAATTCTGATGTAACCCAAAACACAAATATGATGAAAAGCCATTATGATTCAAATATGAATATTCTTTCAGTAACCTTGTGAAATCCCATGACCTGGTGTGGTTCCACTTTTGTAATATACTCTTTTTATTGTCCTATACATTTTTGTTAGCTTCATGAAAGGTACACTTTCACATGGAAACCTTTTTACACTTTTTTTTAAATAACTCATGTTAAACTTATTAATCAAATTCAAAAATCAGTTAATTTAAAACAACAAATCTGATGCACAACAAAATGTGAAACAAACAAGAAACTACCTGATAAGAGTTGTAATTACAATTTTCAAGGCGTGTATTGAGAGCAATGGATCTAACTGAATATTCATTAGTATTCTGAATTCTAACAAATCTTATTCATTAGTCTGTCACACATTCAAAGATTTAATCAACATTAATAATGTCAAATTTCATTGAAAAGAAAAGGTCCTTTAGTTAGAAACATTAAAGTAGTAATGCAAATTAACACTAGAGTAACTGTGTCACCAGATTATACTTCTAAGCAAGATGCAAAATCAGGCTAAAATGACAAAGTTACCTTGAATACGATAATAGACAAAAAATGATGTACATTACTTAATAACATTACTTTCTTATTTGTTCTCAATATTGGTTACCAATAGTATTCTTTGTGAATCTTCCTTGAAATGTAATACGTCTTTGACACAAAAAATATTAACGTGAATAGCTAATCCTTCTGTTAGGGCAATGTTCTTCAAACTTTAAATATTGATAATCCAATATCACATCAAAGTATCTATTGCACCCCCTATTTCACATACAAGTAATTTTTGCAAGTAATAAAAAGAAATATCAATATTTTCTTTGCCCTCTTTTTAATTAACTTTTTAAAGTAAAATAATACTTGTAAGAAGTGAATAAATGAAAGATCAAAAAAAGTAAAGTGATAGTTTTGATAGATTATTGTCTCCAACTCTATTGTTGGCATTTTTGGGCTCCTCTGCCAAAAGGCCATGCCCCCCTCCCCTTAGGGGCACACCCCACAGTTTGGAATCACACAAAGGAATCTGATATTCTTTTCAGGTTAACACTTTCAGTTCCTTTATTTTTTTAACATTTCTTGTTACATCTTTGTTGCCAAGCATAACAGCCCAAAATAATTAAAGTTTAACCATTACTATAATTGGTATATTTTACTGACAACTTTTCTAATATTATCATAATTTTCATTATCAATAAGTACAGAGGTTGAGTAGTTACTATTTTGGAGCCTTACTAAATCCTGTCATAGCCTGACAACTATGCAATAAGAGTATCTGTACAGTAAACAGCTTCATCATAAGACTGTCATGTTTAACCCTACTGTCTTCATGTTTTCTCATAAGTTGTAATGAACAGTCTCTCAGCATCCATTTTAACAATGATCATGTAGAAATCTGTAAATGCTGTGACTAGTGTGTGTTCTTACAGAATAAAATAGCTGCTCATTTCATTATCCAGTTGGTTTAAATGTGTGAAAGTTGAACAGATACGTAGTGGAAGCACCTTGCACTGCTTTTCTATACAGATATTTTTCATAATTTTGCTGTGTACTGTTATCTAAGACACATGGATGGCTTTTGCCACTGATCTTTATGTCCACAGGTTCTCTAGTATTACAAAATGCCATGGCTGGATACGACTTGTTACAAGCTAACTCTTTTGCTAAGAGTTAAAACCCGTGTCATTGTGTTTGTTGAGTTGCTTTCAAAATTGTATGAATTTATGTCAAGCACTTTGGTATCAAATTGTAGATTATAATTCAACTTTTAGTATTATATATGATTAAGTTTCTTAATTAAAAAAAACAAACAAACAAACAAAAACACTTAAACATTAATTTTTGTATGTCACACGATATACCAAATGCAGTATTGGTTCAAATTAGATGCTTGTAATGTCAAAATAAAAAGTCTATAATTTGGTATGAATTACAAACAAATTACTGATATTAGTAAGTTAGAATATAAAATAAGAACCTGCTATCTTTTCTACTTCCTGAAATGTTCATTATGTACCAAATAAAACACAATGGCTCCCCACCTACCTCTTTCCATTTTTGAAAACAGTCCCTTATATACAACTACTTGTGTATATGACAGGTGAATACCCAATCAAAAGCTTAGAATATCCCCCTAGCGGCTTTCTCAGCCATTTTATTGTGTAAGAATGCCATCTCATTCTTTTGAAATAGAATTTCAAGGAGGTAGGTTGTGTCTTTAGCCTGCTTGAAACTTCATATTATTTGAGACCAAAGCACAGTTTAGTTATTAGAGTTGATAAATTATAATGATATTCTATGGTATCAATACAGCAATTTATAATTTTTTTAGTTATTCAAATATACATTTAAAACCCCCAAAAATGTTATTTCATTTCACATTCTCCAAGAAGAGATAATTGTTAACTTCACTTCTTTAAAAACTAGTTTGTAAATAGTAATAATGTATATACATATACAAGTTACTATAACTGAAATATGACTATTATACAAAGTACTAGAGTCCAACAAAGAAAACAGGCCACTTTGTACAGACTAAATATCATTTCTGTTGTATTGGGTGTGGTAACGTGACTGCATGTATGCCATGCCACTGTAACTTCTGTATTCTAAGATAGGCATAATTGGAAGGTCAATATAATAAAAAAATTAATATGCTTTTCAAACAAAGAAATGCAAAAGGGATATTTTTTTTATTTCAAAAGAGAAATATGTGTAATAACGTTACGAGCTCAGAGTATGTGACGTTACACGTGTTAAGGCACTGATTGTTAAACCAAAATGACAATAAAAGTTGTGCACTTTGAAAATGGAGGAAAACCATCAGATTTTTCGCCAAAATGCATGCGTGTCCAATAAATTTGTTTGAGAGATCTGCAAGTGAAACATCTGCAAAATCCCTATAAAAGTGATGGGTTCTCGGTTTCCATAGCTCAGTGTTAAGCCACTGACACGCAATACAGTTATGCCAAGACTATCTGAAGCACAATGCAAAACACCATTGGTCGCTTGAAAGCAGGTGAATCTCGATCAGATGTTGCCAGAGCTGTAAATGTCCACCTAAGCACCATCACAAGGCTATGGAATCGTCACCAACATGAATCAACTCGTGACCATCCATAACCTTGCAGACGTTTTGCAGCAAACTGTGTGCAGGATGTTGACAGTGTCATGATGTGGGCTGCCATTGTCTACAATGCCAGAACAGATTTTTTACACATGCGAGTGTATCTAACAGTTCAACGATACGTCAACGAGATTCTTAGGCCCCATGTGCAACTAATCATGGTGAACGTCAACGATGTTTCTCAACATGACAATGCCCATCCTCATACAGCCCGACTCACCACTGTCTTCTTTCCTGGCCCTCCAGATCACCAAATTTAAACCCCATCAAATATCTTTGGGACGAGTTGGACTGACATCTGCGACAGTGACAACCTCAACTGCAGACTCAACCTCAGCTTGCAGCAGCTTTGCAGGCAGAGTGGACAGCCATTCCACAGGATATGGTTCATCATCTCATCGCTTCCATGGGCAGGAGATGCCAAGCAGTTATTGATGCTTACAGGTGGTATACTCGTTATTGACATTGAGGGACTTTAAACTTCAACTAGTGAGCATAGACTTCACCTTTGCAGCCTTTGGATGTTTAACAGTGAATGTGCAAAGTTTCACACATGTCATACAGAACTACCCAGAATAAACTTAATATCAATATGTCTCAAGTTTTGCCTTTTTTGTTTCTTTTTTTGAAAAGTATATATACAGATATATAACGTTAAAAGTTTTAAGCTATTTAGACCAAACATTTATGTTTTCACTTTACAATCTGTAGTCATACTAGAACAAAAAAAACATACTTCATGTTAATTTACTTATTTTTTATGATAGTTACAAAACTGGTCAAATTAACAAACCTTGTACAGTTACGGTAGAAAACATAACAGATAAAATATAAAGTTTTACTAAAAACAAACATTTGAAATGTATTTTGGAAGCACCAGAGATTACACAAATAATATCTGAGATCTTTAGGATGAATAATGGTTTTCAATCATAACATGATAAATCACCTTGCACTTGACCTAGTAACAAAACAGATTTGATAATCTTCGCAAACAAACATGTACTAAACATACTTAATTTAAAAACCTGATTTTTTGTGTAAAAGACTTGGAATCATTACTAAAAGTATACTAAATTTTGTGAAGATGCACATAGCGTATTAAAAGCTGTAGTGTAAATATTGAAAATGTGCAAATATGTATACTAACTTGTATATTTTATATCGACCCTGTCACAAAAGGGTTAATACATATTTTCTTTTCTCCCAATGCCACTTTGTACAAAAGATATTCTTCTCTACAAAATTTTAAACTCTTGATCAAGGTGTGTGTATATTTTTCAATAGAAATGGCTCTTTATACCAAAAATTTTCAACTTTTAGTGAAATTACAATGCTTAAAAAATCCAAACAAAGTCAAAGTGTAGTTTTAATACATGCCAATCCAGCATTACTTCATAATGGCTGTCATTATCACATGATTTGTTGACATGCATCTTAAAGATATATTTAATATAGCATACTCAAGCTTGTAAACAGGCTAACTTAACCTAGTGAAAAAACCTTCATGCTGCAAAATGTAACTTTATTTGATGGTTCATATTCTATTCAATTAAGAAAGTGATTCAATAGTTATGGATACACTGTACATATCAACTAATTGTACAAAACAGTGTTCTTCAAACTTCAAAAACACATAACCATTAATTTGGTTATAGAAATATTGCCATACATTACCTTTTTCGAAGTAAATTTTTTCAATATCTTCTCTCACCAAATACTTGAGGAGCTAGAAATAAGAGCAGACTTTTTTTCATTTCTTAGTATTTTATGAAACTCCAAGATAAGTCAATTTGTTTTGCTTTATTCTTACTTTTGTTATTTACATCTCTTTAGTAAAAAGGTTGAAAAGTAGGCATTTATAAGTTAAGACAGTGAATGCATATAATATGTAGTCAGTGAATTAAAAAAAAAAAACACTGAAAATTCTTCACTAATGAATCTAAAGTATTAGTAACAAACTGAAGAGGTTCTACAATTTTACACATGTTTAGAAATTGCTCATACATTCTAGACCACCAATTCTCAATGTGCGAGTTGAGAAAAGGTTAAATAATTACAAAAAAGCAGTAGCTTACTGTGTATATCTTATTTGATCAGGTGCATTAAACAAAAAACAATTCAGGTGATTGGTGAACAGAAAAGTTTGAGAAAAACTGTTCTAAACTATTTAGCTAGACTTACCTCAAAAGTTCTTTGGTAGCATATTCTACAAATGATTTACTTTAAGCTTAAATAATGGATTTTTTTTACGATATATTTCAACAACAACTCTTATGGATGTACAGGAAAAGTAATTTGTGTTAATACAATAATTTCAACTAGATTCTATACAAATAATTACTTACACAATATTTATTTTTCTAATTTAACTTAATGGTTGTACAAAAAATAAAATGTTCATTCAAAAAGGAAATATTTGTTCTTTATTTCTCAGTAGCTGAAAATGACTATTACTTTCTTAACCCATTCCTACATTGTTTTAAGATGACCAATTAAAAATTACTTAATGTAAAAATATTTAAAATTCTTAAAATGATCGATCATACTTTAACCATTAAAATGGTTTGAATTTAATAACAAAGGAAATAACTGATGGTCAGATTAGCTAACTCATGTGTAAATGTATTGGCCTCTACTCATTAATCTACATAAATATGGTAAGAATAGACTTTTACCTTTTAATTGTATAGTTTTGCTATAAGTCAAAGTTAAACTAAGTTAAACACAAATTTTCACTACTGTACATGGGAACTGCACATCAAAATAGTGTTAAAAATACCAATATAAAAAACTAGCAATTCTGGTAATTGCAGCAATTAAAAAACAGTACATGTATTTTGATGCATTTCTTAAATTTTTCAATTTAAAACCACAATCAACCTGTAGGTAGATGAAAACATGGCTGTAGGAGAACGTCTTGAATAAAGATAATCTGATGACACACGGCCATTGTAGATATCTTCATCATCGAGAGGTGGAGGAGGTGGTATCCTTCTAGGATATGGATCATCCCTAGGAGGTGGTGGTGGTGGCGGTGGCAAAGATCTTCTGTATGAGCTATCTCGAGATGAAGTCAGTGAAGTCCAATGTGACTCGTCTCTATAGTCTCTATATGGGTCATCTCTGTATGACATATGAGGTGGTGGAGGTGGCGGCGGTGGTGGACGCCTGTCATACAAAGACGAATAGGGCCGAGATCGGTAGTAAGAATCTTGTCTGTAATCTTCATAGTACCTGTCCATATAATAATCTCTTGGTATGTAACCATTTCTTGATCTTCCATACCTACAAGAAACAAAAAGGAATACACGGCTCTGATACAGAAGTTTAGTTGGCTATTGCCCAGTTGCCGCTGAACTGTAATAAGCATAAACCAAAAACTTTAAAGAAAGAACTATAATAAAATTCTGACAGGTAATACCAGGAAAGGAAAAGGTTCAAAATTGAATAAATACTGGGAAAGTCAAATTAGAATGATGAGTAGAAAATGTAAGAATCTGATGAACCCAACTAGCATGAAGGAAAGAGTCCATAGGTAAGTGTATATCTGATATGATTTTTAGCAGTCTGGAAGAAGAAGAAGTCATCAAGAGTGAGTCTTAAAAATTTATCTTTCTTAAACTGATGCTAGGTCATACACAGTATGAACCACATGATAACACAAAATTAGCAGGGATATCCATAGGTAATGGAGATACAAAATAAGTGATTCTGATTAAATTAATGAGGAGAATGACAATGATTAATGATGGTTCAGAAAAAGAATGTCTCAAAACAAGACAAACCACACCATGCTGAGTATAGCTGACAATACCTCATGGAAGATCTCTCACTCCCAAGGATCAAACTCAGAGAGTCACAACCTTGAGAAGATACAGTAGAAAAATATGAAGTGCATTGAAACAGGACTAGTTTTGAAAAGTATCCACAGCATCAATATCACAAAAATATGCAACAAATGAAAACCTAAGAAGCACATCATTTCACATGATACAAGCACTTATAGTTGTAAGAGATACAGATTTAATAACATGATATGCTTGAGAGAAAGAAATAAAACTGGTAAAAATGCCATCATGACTATGATTAGTACTGTAGCTCACAAATCCGGCTGAACCGGAGAAAAATATCCTTCACTACAAACAAAGGCAAATATTGTTTTGCATATTAAACATCTAAGTGATTGTTGTACTTTCCAGGAATATCAGTATTCAACGACAACTATTTTGAACCTTCAGAGCTGACAATGCAGCTAGAAATTTATCCTGCATGCTATACAGATGCGTGCATAAGTACAGATTCTAACTAATTTACAGAAATAGTTGCTTCAGAAATTACACTGTAGAGAAGTTTACAGCATGAGAAAATTTAAACTGTAGTAAGAAAACAAAGTTTAAGTGAGATAGTTTATGTATGCTCGCACAAGTTAAGTAGATGGTGGGGACAGTGGACGATTAAAAGTAACTGATGAATGTTCTACAAAGTATAAAGGACATTTAGAAACTTTAGTTATGTTTTACTGGCAGTATGAATTGAAACTCAACAAGGAAAAGCTTTTCGGTATTTCTGATGCAAGATTACCAGAGTTGAAATAGCTATTTTAAGCTTTTTAATTAGTGTATGTTTACATTACAAAATACAAAATCTAGCACAATTTTAGAAAAATGAAATATAATTTACTCCCTTTTACAGATTAAAGGTAACACTAACCACGTGGATCCTTCACTCTTGGCTCGTCCTGGGGCACCAGGTTCTAGATGCAGCTTGCTTGTGGAAGGCTTAATGAAAAAGGTAGAGAGACAAATGTATACACAATGTGAACATAAGATTATTTATTACAATCAAAGATAAAAAAGGTACGTAGTACAAATATATGAAGTTTTAAAATTCATATAGGATTTAAATCTGCTAAAGTGTCAGCTAATTCCATTTCCATTGTTTAATAGGGTATTCAAACAACTATGATACTAATGTTAATAGAAACTAAGAAATTAGTATATTTTAGTAAGAATGTTAGCCACATTTTCTAAATATTCAGTGATGTATTTCAATTTTTGTTACAAATATAGTGCAGATGTTTTATGCTCAGAATTTATAAGTGCTGAAAAAGTTAAAGGCAAAAAACTGCAAAAGTAGCTTGTAATTGTAATGAGAAACTGATACTGAAAAAAAAATTAAGGCTAATAATAAAGAGATAAGAAAATTAACTTTTCATCAATTAGATTTATAGATCAGGCTATTGCATATCAAATGTCAGAATTTTAAAGGGAAATGTGCAACAGTATATCTTTTTGTTGTTTAATTTATTTAATCAAAATAAGCTCCTTTAGACTCAATACACTTCTGCCAACAAGTTGTAAGTTTATAAATGCCATCTTTAAATAATTTGACATCCTTTGATGCAATGAAACCTTCAAAAGGCACTTTCAATTGATCTTTAGTTTGCAAACGTTTTTTCCTTTAAAAAAATCTCCAAATGTTTAAAAAAAGTGATAATCTATAAAAGGAAACATGTGGTGGACAAGATAATGTTTCATACTCAAGTCCGTTTAGTTTTTGGACAGTAACTCATGAGGTATGAGGCTGGGCATTGTCATTAAGCAATATGGATCAATTTTGATTGATTATTACTGGATGTTTTAGCAACAACTTTTGAAGCATAATTTCAAGCTCACAATAATATTTCTCTGTCACGACTGTTTCTTCTGGAATTAAGAATGAGTAATAGATCACACCTTCTGACCATTAGCTTCTTAGGGAGAAGAACTTGTTTTGGTGCTTCCCTAGAGTCAACCCACTATCCAGATCACCACACATTGTTGCAAATAAACCGTTTTTCATCACAGGCAACAATTATGTGGAAAAATACATCATTTTTGTGGTAAGTGAAGAGTGAGGAACAAATTTCAACACATGTTGTTTGATGGCTTTCAGTCAATTTGTGACTATATTATTTACTGAGTTTATCACCATACGAATTGTTTCAAGATATCAGGAAACTGTTGAATAATGAAGATTAAGCTTGTTGGATGTTCTTTCATGGTTTGGCAGGGATCTGATTCAGCTAATGCATTCAGTTCTTCCTCATTAATGGCTATCTGAGGGTGGTTCCGAGGATCATTTTCTAGGCTTGTGACCCCAGAGAAAAATGTCCTAAACAAAAACACTGTACTGTTTGCTCATTAGCTGTACCATTACCACACTGTGACCAAGCTTCATCTTGTATAAAAAAAATTACACCCAAATATAAATTTTATCTATTGTGACAAAATACAAGTGATTTTTTTTTCTGAAATAAGAAAAATAAAGTGAACTTGAAATAAAACAGACAATATATTATATTATTTTGACAAATTACTGTATTTTCCAGTTAATAAGCCGAATCACTGAATAAGCCGAGGGCAATTTTCAGCTTTGAAAATAAGGGTTTTTGCTTATTACCGCCCAATAAGCCGAGGAAAGAGGTCCGTGCCAATAGTTTATTATAATCACTTTTCAACACAGAAAAGTCTTATTAAACATAATAAAACATCCCAAACATGCAGCTAGTAGCTTTAAAATCAAGATTTTCCAGCATTTGGAGAACCTACACTCAAAATTAAATTCTAGAAAGAGAACAGAATAACTTCACAACACAGTCTTCAATATTACAGATAATAAATAATCAAAGAGTAACCTTGAAATTGCCTTAACATTTAAATTCTTACAAGAAAGGTTGCTTATTACACTTTTTGCACATTTTCCTTCACAATAAAATATTTAAAAAGTATATAAAAAAGTACTTAAATTATTATATTTGCTTTACCATTAATAACATAATTTACTTAACTTTGATTCACATTTGATATTGAAATGTACTACCACATATTAGTTTCTCTTTTTAAGAACTGTCTGGAAGAAGCATCACTGGTTTACAAAGTAACTATGTTACTGCTGATGGTAATATATATCATGAGATTACATGATAATTTATTGTAATTCATGAATTATTAATGTCTTCATTTATTAGGTAGTGAGAGGTACTGCATGTTGCTGAAAGACTGAAGATTCAATTCTGGATCTCCTTGTTAGAGTGGCACGTGCTATCCACCCATCTACGTGGTTATAATTTACATCTTCAAGTTACCAACATACTTTCTCATGTACACTTCTCTAAGTCTTACAAAAAATGGGAGGGGAAGAGGGGGGAGTTCATCATATTTTGTCAGTAGTTAAGTTTACTACTTAGTACATGTGGAAAATTTCATTACTATAACAGTAATTATACAGGTTAACAATAAAAACTTCAAAGAAACTGTAAATATTGTGAAACAGAACATACATATAGCAGTTATCAGTTGTTTAAGAATATTATAAAAAAATACAAAATGATTAGCCAAAAAAGTTACAATTTTACCATGTTTGAATAACACTATGAAACAAAATGTTTACTTTTTCTTGTTCCTGGGCAAAAAATGTTACTTCCAAATTTCTTATGACTAAATTAAACGAAAGAAGGACAATTTTACTCTTCAAACTTTGCTTTTGTGACTTGGTAATGAAATTTTCAAATTTACCCATTTTCCAGAACATTCCAGGTAGATGCAATGCTGAGTAACTGATAGAGAATTTTGTAGAAGAGGAGGTAGACGTTGAAGATTCAGATTACAAGTTCAGAGGTGCAGCTGGTGAGAGAAACCCATACTACCACATCCAAAAAGACATCAATGATTTTATGAGATCTTGGTCTAACAAAGTCAAATGCCAAGTTTTGACATATAGGCTCAAGGAGTAGGATTTGTTAGATGAAAGCATGCAAGTTGCAAGTCAGACATCAAGCATCACTGACATTTTTCAAGCTTCTTCGCTTGTAAATATGAGCTTTGCTTCTGTCACAATGTATCCGGTCTGTGCAAAGCAACTGGAATTGTCTGTAACTCAAATGAGTGGCGCCTCTTTACTGATAGCTCAACCACAAGCTCTAAAGCTGTGCTGCTCCATGAGGGGAATAAGTAACTGTCTCTTCCCCTAGCTCATTTGGTGCACCTCAAAGAGGAATACAACAGTGTCAAGGCCTTGCTAGAAATCTTGAAGTATGATGAGTGTGGCTGGGAAGTTATCAGAAACTTCAAAATGGTGTCATCCTGATTGACCTCCAAGGAGGCTTCACCAAATTTCCGTTATCTTTGCCTTTGGAACAGCAGGAACACTGCAGCTCACTACAACAGGAAGCACTGGCAACAATAGACAGAGCTCTCTGTAGGAATGCACAATGACAAGTGTGAGCCACTTGTGAACCTTCTGAAGGTGTTGTTCCAACCATTACACAAAAAATTGGGTACTACAAAACAATTTGTCACAGCTCTTGATAAGGAGTCTGCATCCTTCAAGTACCTTTAAGACTTTTTCTGAGGCAAAGGTCAAAACTGGTGTCTCTGTTGGACCACAAATAAAGAAGATTCTGGAGTGCATAGAAGTCCCAAAAAGGCTGAGTAGAAAGTGAAAAAAAGTTTGGGACAGTTTTGTTGTAGTGGTTCAGAGCTTCAAACAATCACAAGGCTGAAAATTATGTGGAACTGGCTGAGGCTCTGGTGAAGAGCTATGGCAAAATGGGATGCAAGATGTTCCTGAAAGTCCATATGCTTGATGCTCATCTTGATAAATTCAAGGATAAAATAGGAGCATACTCAGAGGAGCAAGGCGAGCTCATCCACCAAGATATACTGGACTTTGAACTCTGCTACTGAGGAACTTATAACAAAAATATAATGGGAGACTATATTTGAGGGCTGATATGCAAAACTGATTTACATTACAGTCGCAAATCTCGAAAAACTACTCACTTCTAAACATTTCTGTGTAACATTAGTATAAATACATGTAAACCTTGATTCATATGTTGTTTTATTCAGACCTCATATAAATGAAAATGTGCAAGTTTACTCAATTTTTCATAGAAAAAAGATTAATTTCTAAATTTCATTATCCAGATCACAAAAGCAAAGTTTGAGGAAAATGGCTATTTTCTGTACTTTTACAACATAAGCAATTAGAAAATAACACATACTATCTGGGAACAAAATTTGTCACAGTGTAATTGTATTTTTCTTAGAGATTAGAAATGAGTCGTGTTTCTAATATAAAAACTGGAAAGGGGGGAATTGTCTTTGTAATAATTATAAAAACCCTCAAAATTCAAACAAACAATTTCTTTTTTCTAAAGCCTGCATTAATTTGCCACAAAAAACTTACCTCTACACTTATGTTTGATCCTCTTAAATTATAATTATTCAATTCTTTTATGGCTGTTTCAGCTTCTTCTGGTGAGCTCATATGCTAACAAAAATAATATATGAAATATACTCATGTTTTAATACACATTTATCCATGAGAAATAACCACATGAATGATTTTAATTTGTACAGTAAATCTATAAAACAATATCAAAAGACCAATTTTAGAACTTCAAGGTTTAAAAGATGACAAGTACTGTTACAATTCTGGTAGTCACTGGTTAAAATCATTTTTTAATGACTCCAAAGTAACAGTTCATAATTTTTTAACATTTACCCTGTATCATACCTTTAGTCTTTTTTTGTAATGACTAACTTATAAAATATTGTTCAGTGACTTATAACATTAATACCTTTTGCATAATCTTTAGAAGCATGTATAAAAAAGAATTCTGCTTTTATTCATAAAACCACTTTTATAACAATGTGTATCCATGAATTTTTTTTAACCATGATTTTGTGACTAAACTTGTGAAAATTTATCACCATATTTTAGTGATTCTGAACATCATCAAATGTAACAAAATTCATTTTTAATTTTTGACTGCTTTGTTAAGTTTGGTGTGAAAAAGTCCAAAACCTTATATTAAACAGAGCAAGCTTATTAATCACCAATTAAGCCCATTTATATAAATACTATTAAACACAAAAATTAAGTTAAAAATTAATAATTTATGCAAGTGTATTGTCTATATATATACACAACAAGCTCTTATCACTTGTTAAGATGTATTTCACCATGAATGAACATTCAACACAGTTCCACCCTAACATGTGCAATAGGTTAGAATTAACAAGCAACTTAAAACAAGTCACTTATATATGTATTGTTAACTTCTTATTAGCAAATAACACAGTTTACAGAAACATTTCAATGCTGTTAAATTATTTTGGTTTGCAGGTCCTCTGATTTCATTAAACTGTAAATAGTATTAATCAAATAATTCTATTTCATACTGTTTTAAGCTTTATTGGTCTTTCAAACTGTAGCATTGCAACTGACATAGTCCAAAGTTTAACACAAATGAATATAGTACTAAATTATCTTGCTTTTCTAGAATGACATATTTATTCAACTTATTAAATTTAATTATTAAATGCCACTGCTAATCTTGTAAACAAGAATGTGAACATGTTTATGCAACAATTAAGATGATTATTACTTTAAAATTTTTTGTAGTCTTACATTAATTAATCAACATATTTTGCTTATTTCTGCTGAGATAAGACATTTTATTGTTTAGTTATACAAATAAATAATCATCATTAAGAGCTGAAGTTTGGTATACCTGTAGACATTTGAAAACTGTAAACTTTTGAAAAAACAATAGCGAATAGACTTTGAAGTAATTTTGCACATATAACATATGCTGTTCACTAAATGAAATCAGTGACCACAAATGTATTCTTAAATGGTTCTATTAATTATGTAGTTAAATTAAGTGTTTTGCAAAATACTATATGCAACTGTCATAAGAAGTAGTCACACCCATGTAAGAAATTTGACAAGCATGCTCACTCTCATTCCTTGTATGCTATAATTCTTGGAATCAATATAAAAAAAAATTACACTTTGCAACATGAAAAAATCTAACAATTATTCATGTAATAATCAATACAGAAATATATATTACATAATGAAATTGCACAACTGTTTAGTAAATAAAGTCATCAATTCAATTAACCGTACTTTGATAGGTCACAGTTCAAAGGTCATTTTATCACTTTTTACTTAAAACCTTGTCAAGAGGACTGTGATATACAAGACTTGCAAGAAGTTTTATGAATGTTCTTCAAAACAAATTTTTTTAGAATTACATTTTTAATACTTATACTTACACAGGGTTAAATAATATCTTACTTTGTATTTTTCATGTCTACTTGTTACTATTTTTTGATCAAAAGGTCATGAACAGCAATGCCAGAAGAACTGAAATGAGGGACGAGTGTTTGATTTATTAACTGGCTATTTTATAAATTTAGGTCTGCACCTGCAGTATCAAATTATAGATTATAAAAGTACATATTCAAAAAACCATCTAAATACAATATGTTTGTGTCATGTGATATGTTGAATGCAGCACTTGTTCACATTAGATATTTGTGATGTCCAAGTATATAGTTTTGTAGAGCTTAGGAACTGAAACGATTGGTATAGAGAAACTAGAATATAAAATAAAAATATCCTATCTTTTCTATTTGCAATATATCACAATATTTACTGAATCAAACTCAGTGCCACACTTTCCTAGGTATACTTGCTTATCTCTACAATATGTAAATAAACAATTGAAAGTTAAAAATGTCCTCCTCGTGGCTTTCTCAGCATTGTCAAAGCATTAAGGGTTCAAAGTCATTCTTTTCATACCAGATTTGAAGCTGGTAATACTTTTGTGAGCTTGAAATTTCATATTTTTTAAAGATCCAAATATAGTTTAGTTACTACAGTCGATAAATTATAGCAGAATTCTATGGTACTGTTATACTAATTTATGGTTTTTGTTTATTTCAAATGTATATAAAAAAACTAAAAAAAATTATTTCATTTTACATCCTTCATGTGTAAAATTTCATGAGGCTTAGCAACTTATGATAAGTAGCAAATAGAGTTCATAACTAGAAGAGATAATTCTTTGCAATACCTCTTTATTTACTCTTCTATGTTTTAACAGAAGAAAGAAAGCCACACAAGACTGAAAGGTACATATAAATGTTATGTAAACGACAACCATGTCATGTCGTGTTTGAATTCCTATATCTATTATTTATATTTCCATATTTATATTATTATTTCGAAGTTTAAACCAATAAAATATGTTATTCATTTAAAATAACATTTAGAATTAATTAGAATTCATTTAGAATTATTCATGTAGAAATTTCTAGAACTAGGTAGATTGATCACTGGTATTGGCCTGGTGTCTGTACTCTGGAATTCTGGGAAGTTACGCGATTAGTATATAAACAGACGGCGTGCGAGGGAAGGAGTCATCCGTTTTTACTCGGATCAAAAATTTGGTTTCGTTTGAGAAAGTTTAAATGTTTGCCGTGTGATTATTCAAATTGAATTTGTGAATAGAGCTAGATCAACTAAAGCGGTGAATTTTTTTATTCCGTCAATCTTTACAATTCAGTCGAATTACGGATTATACCGAAAGTCAACACGTACTGGACTGTGAATTGTTTCTGAAATTACCCATTCAAACTCAAACCCAACTACTCAAATCTAAGTTACGTCATGTCACACTCCATAAAACTGACTTTTATTTTCAATAGACATTGTGAATCAGTGTTTTGAAACTTATACAACAGCTAAATATTCCTTACACAATAAATAACTTAAAAAGTGTAAAAAACATACCACAAACCCATATTTCTTTATTACATCACATTCCGTTACATTCCCATATTTTTCGAACAGTAACTGAAGCTCTGATGAGTCACAGTTATCAGGTAAACGTCCAACAAATATTTTTGTTCTCTGAAACATTTTGTATAAAGCATCAGCTATATGAATAGTGCAAAAACCTTAGAAAATATACTGTTCAAAAAATAAAATTGTAAGTTAACTTTACATCAGTTATTAAAAAGATGAAAAAGAAAGAATTTTTCAAAAGTATATGAAAAGGTTACATATACTATATCATGAACAGTCACAAATAAAAAGACAGCTCAATTTAAAAATGTAATTGAAGATAATAAAATAAATTAAATAAAATCCATAAAAACATGTTCCTTGCAGATATAAATGACATTACATATTAGGATGCAAGACCAAAAAATTAATAAGAAAGACTAGTGGCTCTTTGTCTGGAAGTCATTTACTGCATAAGATTTTATTGGGTTACATTAAACATATTACTAACTTATTTTTCTGTTTATGTTATAACAATTAGTATAGCATAAAATCATAGATAATAATCCATATCTTAATACACATAATTTATACGTTCTTAACTTTATAAGGCATTATCTAAAAATACCCTGGATTTTTCCTAGTTTGAGAAATGTGACATTTATTTTTCTCTAGGAATTGTCTCTTCTCTATTTTATTCACAATACCTCCAATAATTACAAACATTTAACATAATGTACCCTATAAAATATTCATTGTTCAGACAAAGCATAGTTATTATAGCCTTCAAATTTGTCTGAAAACATGTTGTTTGAAATGTATTTAGGAGGTTTCAAATGAAATTTGATAAGAAGTATTTTATATATTAACATGGAAAATATCTTTGTACTCAGGCTAGTAAAAAAATGCTCTATTTATAGATAAATCTTTATTGGTTAATGAAAAATACTTAACAAAAAAAATTTTTTGTATGTGTATAATGTTTACTTTTGTGAAAATATAGATAATATATCAAAAGTTAATAGTATCAAAACTACAGACACTTTAAACAAGTACAAAGTGGTCAGACGAAGCTGATGTTGAGAGAATTAAAGGTCAATTACAGTACAGATAAGTGGATGTTCAAATACCATTTGAATTAAGCCAATTATTTTCTCCCTATTAGTGAAAACTTGTCTCTCAAGTAATATATAAAAATGCTATGATAGGTTTCCTGAGGACTGTAAGATAGTTTTTACTTTACAGTGGTAGCTAAAGTTTCCTGGAAAGATTATACATATTGCTATAACAATGTCTTGAATTATCAGAAGAATATCCTTTCTTTTTTTTTCCTTTACAAGGAGAACATGAAAGGATGACAATTAATATTTTCCTAAACTGAAAATGTGTTTTCAACATATTATTTCTCTCCCAAAATAGTTTTTTTCATTAGTAGTGCCCTCTATCAATGTTAATTTTTAAAGCTTGCTTCTGGTCTTCCCCCTCCTGTTTTAGTTGCTGAAGTTGCTCTCCACCAACAGGAGCATGACACAATCCATATAGTTTCCAGAGCCATCTCCACATTTTCACTTGTTTATTATTTCAATACTGGTCATAAGACATAAATCACATTTTGTTAGAAATAAGGAGGCTGGATGGGAAATGTAAGAAGAAATTATTATCTATTGATAATGCATTTTCAGTTTAGGAAAATGTTAACTTCCAATATGATATATTACCTCTCACAGAATAGCTAGAACCTTATAATTAACTGATGGAAGGCCTGTGAAAAAAAATGATCACCCTTTAGGAAGTGTACAAAGATAGACCATGAAGAACAGACCCAAAAATGAAAATATCACACCATAAAAGAAGACTGCATTACATTTGATCCAGGTATACTCTTTGCTCTTTTATGATCATGTTGCAAACATAAAGAGGCAAAATAACATGAAAGAATCCCATAATAAGTATTAGCCATTAATGGGACAGCTGGGTGTCAATTGGTTAGGGCATGACAGACCACAGTGAGGCATGTCTGGAGAGGGTTGAGACTGCATGAAACAAAAGAATGGAAATGGATAAATGATGCTTGAAAGGTTGAGGTAAGTGTTGAAGAGTGGAGAGAAATGGCAAAAAAGAGAGGAAATAACACCAAAAGCCTGCGCAGAAGTGGAAACTATGTCTGAATAGGCCAAAATGGAATCACTGTAAGTGCACAACATGCAGTAGTATAAATCAATGAAAAGACTGGAAGGAATATTAATAGGATAATATACATAAGGGTAACATCCTTTCTAGTATTGACTGAGAGTATCTACAGCTTGAATCAAAGGATGAAAAATGGGAGACCAAAATATTTGTGCATTGAGAATGTGTGGCAAATATTCACATCCAGAGTACCTCAATGAACACACAAGTCCAAAAATATCTTAGAAAGATCTAAGAGGGAACAGTTATCAAGTAACATGTACTGAAGGTAACACACATGTGCACAGCCAAGGTGAATGAGGGTTTTCAGAAAAGTCCACATCCCAAAAAGAGATAGGGTCTCTCATGTAGTAGGAGAAGAAGAGGCTAGCAGACTGAAAAAGACTTGCTATATCCTGTAAATGTAGAGAAGAAGAATATTTCCCTATCTGTTGGGACCAAACACACACAGATGAATCAGATATTGTGTGGGTGTAAAAAACTACTTTTCCACCTTAATAAGCCAACCTACTGTGGCAGCCTCTCGAAAAAGAAAACGAACATCAACAACAGACATGACAGAAAGTCAAAAGTAGTTAACTGTCCATGTGATGGTGGAAAATAAGGCCTCTGGCATGAATCAGTTGACCAAACTACCTGATTACTAAGCAGAAGGCATAATGAACTGATGCCAGGCCAAATGGTAGAGACCAAAACTAATAAACATGCTTCCTCATAACAAAATGGAAAATATCCCAGGATGCCTCGGAATGGAATACACAGATATGCATGTTGATCTTCATCATTCACAACCAGGAAATAGTACAGAGATAATAAATCTGCAAGTCACCAAACTCCATCTTTTCGAATATGACAACTAATCTGAAGTACAACATCAGCTGAGAATGTTCCCCAAGCTCTATGGCCTACTTCTGAAATAAGTACCTAATTGTCTCTTGCTGGTGAAAACATGATACCTTGGTAGAGAGAAAGCAATGGGAAAGAAGAGACAACAATTAAGGGGAATGGAAATGAAAGGCCATACCCTCAGAAAAACCCTGCACGACCCATGCATCTATTTTAAATGGTGTCCACACAAGGCAAAAATAAAAAAGTCTAACTCTCACTGGTCCTGACTCACTAACTCTGTAATCCTCTCAAACAACTTAAAGTAACAGCTATGAATGGATGAAGAACAAAAAGCCAAGACTGGCAAAGGGTTGAACAAACAACCTGATATTTATCAGAGGTTATCTGGAAGGGTGTATTGGTCATTCAAAAATAAAAGAAAAAAACAGAGACTATTAAAAAAGATCCAATTACAACAATATTGATGTACAAAGACTTCAAAATAAGACCAAATTACAATAATTTGATGTTCTTATATCATATTTATTCCAAAAAGTACAATTAATGTTTAGTGGGCAATTTTGCATCTATAATTAACTATTTTTTATGCCTTATTTCCTGGGAGGTTTGATAAATTGGACAAAACAAACTAAAACCACATTAGTATTACATAATATCTTAAGAAAAAAAATTAATAACTTGTAAAACTTTTAACAGGAACAATGATCTTGGTCAAATGAGCTCACCAGTTTTCATTTGGGAATTTGAGCTTTCTCTGCCCTAAAACCCATGTTACAATGTGAATTACAGAGCCACGTGAAGTGATCATTGTGTGACAACAGTTCTTTATTAATAGAGAGTTGAAAAATCTCCATATGTAATAGAAACCCTAATCACTCACACTCTAACTTTATTCTTGAATGAGGCAAGAATAATGTGGAACAGTAGTGGGTAGGAAGGGTAAGAAAGCATACAGAGAGGTATTTATCGAAAATATGTTTTGAGGTAAGGAACATGTTAAGTTACAGAATTAGACTTATTTCTCTGCACACAGTCGTTATAATACCAGACTGATGTGGAAGAATGGCCAATGCAATTGCAAAAACCTAAAAGAGTATCCTTTGAAGAAGGTAATTGAGGAAGAAGTCCATGGAGTGTGATACTCTAAAGTGGAGACTTAAAGTGGTAACACTTGTAGGAGACTACACAGATCTCATGCATGGTGCATTCTTCACACAGATGAAAACACAACAGGAAGAATGCACCATGCATGAGATTTATGTAGTCTCCTACAAGTGTTACCACTTTAGTAAGTCTCCACTTTAGAGTATCACACTCCATGGACTTCCTCCTCAATTCTTCACACAGATAAAAACACGACAGGAAGAAAACAGGATGAGCTCATGTATCACAGAAATGGGTAAAAAAACAAACAAAAAAAACAAAACAAGATCAACTGAGCATTTTTCACACAACAGGTTGGTGAGACTCAAGATGTAGTTTGAATAGAGCAATAATCCAACTATTGCATGAAGAGAACACTTTGCTTCCTTAACTTGCCCAACCACTGGGAAAATGCTATATTATATAATAAAGGATGACCTGCATTACACTGTAGTGGACACCTCTGTCCCACTTTCTGCCACATTGTGCTGTCTACTCAAACACTTTCCAGAGGGATTACAGAACAAGCAAAGAACATTTCAAGATGACCACCCCAGCAGCTCGGAGTTGCTATTGGCAAGGATCTTCCATGCAAAAAGACAAGAATTAAACCCTAGAGAGGGCAAATAACTTTCTTGATAGCTCATATTCTTAAAAAAAAACCACAAAACTAAAGATTTTTTTGTCAAAAACTGTTCATTATTTTGTGTATAGAAGCCACAAATCTCACTCAAACTCTTAAAAGAAATATCAAAAGCAATAATTAATATAAACTTCTGTTTTCACTAAAACAAGCGAGAAGCAATACTTTGCTACATCTTCAAGTTTGTTTTAAATTTAATAACTAGAAAAATGTTTTACTTACAGGAGCCATCTGTGAAGGGTATGTTAATACTCGGAAGACCTATTAAAGAAAAAATAAAATAGTAAATTCTTATTTTCATACAATTATATAAACATCAGAAGAACCTATAATCAAATTTGATGTAAATAAGTGTCAAGTGTGTATTAGTTAAGTAAAAAAACACATATCCAGAATATAAATAAAATTGTTGTCAGTGATTCCAGTTTGTGTATGGTTAATGACCATGTGTTGAATGGAAAAAGCATCTAAAAAAGATTCATCACAATGCATATCTCTCCCTCTCTCTCACACACATTTATCTTTATAAATGAACTCTATAAACATCAAGCTCAAAAACTGAAAAATATAAACTAACATCTGGGAAAAGTAAAACATACACTGCTGGCATTTTTCATAGCTAGATTCAACCACTTATTAGACTACATTTTCGAAAGATTAAAATAAGAAAATGGAAAATAAAACTTTTTTAGCATTTAATAGGGAAAATGCCAACACCATGAAATTAGCCTAAATACTAGTTTGTCAAAAGTTTAAGACCATACTGAAACAAAGAGTTAATCGGTAAATACGTAACAAAATTTAGTTATTTGTCATTTGTGTTTAAGCATTAGTATTGTCAACATCTCTTGTGTTACATTGGGTTAAAACATGGAAAAGGATAAAAAGTTGACAGAAGGTTGAACATGGCAGAATTGTCAAGCTGCAAAAGTAAGGTCTCTCTCAATGTACCATCACTGGTGAGATTGGGCAGAATAAAACTGCTGTTGAAAGTTTTTTACAAGACCCTGAGAGATACGGAAATAGAATTTTAAGTGGTTGGCCCACAAAAATTTTGCCAGCATTGAACAGGAGGATTCAACAGATTGTCCAGCAAGACATCAGCTGATTGTCAAACCAGATTAAGGCCCTTACGAATGCAGAATGCAGCTCAAGAACAATAAGACAGCATCTACAAGAGAAAGGCTTTAAAAACTGTAAATGTCTTCAAAGGCCATGCCTCCTTCCACACCATGAAACAGCTTGGTTAAACTTTGCTAAGAAGCACCAAATATGGGTCATAGAAAAGTGGAAGAAGGTTTTGTTCTCGGAGGAAAAAAAAAATTTAACCTAGATGGTCCAGTTGGCTTCTAATGTTATTAGCATGATAAGGATATCCCACCGGAGACATTTTCTATATGACACAGCAGAGGAGATTCCATCATGATCTGGGGTGCTTTCTCCTTCCATGGAACTTCAGGTTATACAGGGGCGTCAAACAGCAGCTAGCTACGCTAGCATGTTGGAGAGAGCATCCTTATTGGCTGAAGGCCCTCTCTTGTGTGGAAATGACTGGATTTTTCAGCATGACAAAGCTGTAATCCACAATGCCCAAATAATGTGATTCTTTTGGATCATCCAGTGTGTTTGCCTGAACTGAACCCCATTAAAAATGTTTAGGGGTGGATGGCAAAGAGAGTCTATAGAAATTAATGTCAATTCTAAACAGTGCATGATCTTCGTGAAGCTATCTTCACCACTTAGAATGACATTCCAGCCAGCTTTCTGCAAACGTTTATATTGACCATGCCAAAGGGAATGTTTGCTGTTATTCACAATGACAGCTGTGCAACTCACTACTGAGACCTCTTGTTGGGTATTTCCTACCTTGTTTAGGATTTCTTTTTGGTATGTTCTTAAACTTTTGACCAGCTAGTATTTAGGCTAATTTCAGTGTTCACATTTTCCCTATTAAATGCTAAAAAAGTTTAATTTTCCTTTTTCTTATTTTCATTTTTTGAAGCTCTACTCAAATAAGTGGTTGAGTCTAATAATGCAAAATGCATATTTTTTCTTTATGCTCATTGGCCTTAAGATTTTGGCCAGCAGTGTACCTTGGTAACATATATAACTGTGGAAAAAGAACCTGCATAATGGTTGAGATGTACAATCTGCCAGTTTCAGTCTGTTTGCAAGACCCAGATGTTTAAAACAAGAGGATACAGGTGCTTAAGCTCATGATGTTTCACATATGAAACTGCTTTTCACTGTCTACAACCATTTGTGGGAAGCTAACTACTATAAATGAAACCAAGTTATATAAATAAAATCAGGTAACAACTGACAAATGGAGGTAACAATATTATATTAGTAGCCTGTTAACATGAGTTGGTAGCGTGCTACAGATAATTCAGCCTTTCTACAGATCACTTTATAAATAAACATTTACAATAAAATTCATTGCATTGAAATTTCAATGCAATGACCAGATTATAATACAAAAGTAAACATTTTATTTACATCCGGACTTATGTTGTTATGAATGCCACAATTTGTAGTATAAATTGTATTTTGCTAGTCCATCCTTTGAGGGATTGTTGTTGTTGTTTTGAATCAAGTACAAAGCTACACAATGGGCTATCTGTGCTCTGCCCACCACAGGTATCGAAACCCAGATTTTAGCGTGCAAGTCTGCAGATATACCACTGAGCCACTGGGGGGCTCCTTTGAGGGAAAAAGTCTGGTAGATAGTCTACCAAATAAATGAAAATTGGAATGTAGTCTCTAAACTTAAAAACAAAACATAGCAATAAAAACTTATTGAATCACTAACTTTGAACAGTGTAATGATCGAGATGAATGAACCAAAATATCTGTCTAGTACCAAAGCTTTATATACTCATCAGTATAAACAGCTGAATTATCCAATTTTAAAACTCTATAATAAAAGTTTTCATTAGTTTAATTACAATAAACTCCTACTTTTGAACATAATGTTAGAAATCTGAGAATTTTTCTAAAATTGTTTCATTCTGAACAGCTAATCACACTTAGTAAAGCTAAGTATTAAAACATTTATTGCTGAATCAATGTTTTTAGGGGCATGTATGCTACTGATAAGCACAAGCAAATGGACAGTTTGATCTAGGTTTCAGATGCATGTCTGATCTATGAAAGTGGCTGAAAAACAGTTAAACAACTAAACTTATATTTTAAGGGTTAATGTATTTGCAAGTAATATTTTATACAAATCATTAGCAAGGTAATGAACCAGCAAAATTGAGTTGCTAAACATAATTAACAGTTATCAGTGGCACATACAGCCTCACTGTTCATACAGATATATTATCATTACGTGAACAGAAATTCAATTACAAAGTTGACACAGCATATGATTTGGTTGTACTGACCTGTTTTATTTTTTATTATTATTTTGTTTGATTAAGAATAATTACACTATACTTTCTCATGCCTGGATGCATAGTAAATATTTTTTTAATTGTCATTCATTGTTAGCTTGATCTGCATTTGTTTTTTCACATACAAAGTTTGTAAGAACATCGAAGAGGGTTAAATCGAATGTGAATCCCTACCACTGTGTGACTGTCTTCTAAGAACAAAAATACCTCTTTTTCCCCCCACACAGTTATTTGTACCTTAGTTTTATTTGTCTGTCTCTTATAAGCAAGTTTTCTTTGGTGTTGCTGTTTGAAATGTTTTTAAGACATTATTAGGAGGCAAATGAGATGTTTTATACCTTTTCACCCAAGTGTTAAAATTAACATAACTGTTGTGTAATCTTCATATGAAAACTCACACAAGGATACTTATATAGGCCTTCATTTCAATGTTGGTAATTAGAAATTCCCTATTAGCTTTGTTTATGTACATATAATTTATGGAAAACAAATCTATTGGTCCATCTGGAACAACCCACTGGCTAAATTAAACTTAAACCTTTCAGTCTTAATTTTATAGCAGTCAAGACTTTGAAACAAATTGTATACTAAATGGTAACTATATTGGTAAATCCACTTAACATGATCCTTCAGTCTAAGTTCCCCTTTCCATGCACACTGTTTGTAAATGGTTTAGCAATAAATATTCACATGACACACACATGTAAACAAAAACTGACTAAATATGTATTTTAACTGATTTATAAAATATTGATTCAAACTCATGTAACAAATACTGTATAGTTTTAATTAAAAATCTCTTGTAACAATAGCAAAATACTATTAAAATACTTAATCACTCAGTGTTGCTAAAATCAAAATATCTCATGAGAAATTTCCCTTTAATGGCAACATGATGTCTGTCATTTAATTCAAGTAAAACAATAATAAAAATATACATGTTAAATAGAATAAATAATGTTGGATTATCAGTTGACTAGAAATATAATTTGTGATTTACTTAAAATAAAACTGATAATAATTACAATTCATTCATTCAATCTCATTTGCACTAACAGTTGTTGTTCACTATGTAGCCTAAAAAAGTTAAATTTGTGATTCTCTCCATCTATGTCAACGTCCCTCTATCCCAGATACATAAGATCCCTGTTATTCCTATTTACTTTGATATGGTCCATTTAGCACATACAAAACCAGTAATTTCATGGAAGAGCAGGAGAGTGTGAAAGAAGATAAGTATTATTGGTAATATATTCTAAGTATAAGAAAACTGTTACTTTCAAAATACACCTCAGAATCCTGAACTAGAATAAGTAGAGGGGCCAGTGAGGCAAGATCCATAGAGAAAGAGACTACATAGAAAAGAGGTGTGAGAAAATGAAATATAGTAATAGCAAACTAATGAAGTATGCACTACTTCTGAAACATGTATACTCTTCACTCAGACAACATGAAATCTACTTCCTGGGAGGCCAACCAGCCACAGAGACAAAATCCTAACATCATTAGAAAGAATGCAAATTAGTCCAAGCCCCAACCAGGTAGATGACATCTCACATTTCACTATTGTAATTTTGAAGTTGTGAACCTAAATCTGGATTAAAGGTGTAACAGGTAAAGCATGAGAACTGCTTTGCATTTGTTCTTGTTTAGTAACATGTTATTTTTGAAATCCAACCTGAATGTTACATGTTGAGTCACCAGTATTACAAAGAGAAGCAAGAAGTACAAAAAGTGGACAAAATTTCTCCTCAATTTGAAAAAGTGCAAAATGCAACAAATTGAACATGAAATTATGAGACCTGTCATGCTACAATGAGCTTGAAGAAACATATCATCCTGCCTGGAATTACAAAAGAAAACCTTAACTTTCCAACCTGAGAAGCAAAGCAACACATTCTGCTCCACAATGATGTAGTGACAAAGGAACTGATGACCCATGCACAGTATTATGAAAAGTCAAGGACACTCTTCTGTAATCACTGAAATGTAGAGAATGACCAAATATAAGGGCCATGCTAAACTCAATGGGATGGCAGAATCATCTCTGAACTTGAATTACAAAGATGTTGCTGCATGGGCTGATCCTACTTCTATCATATATTTGGGAATAAAAAATATCCACAGTTATTGATAGAATGGCAACCAGCTTTGTTCTCTTCTTCTTGAGTGGAATAATGAGTTCAATACATCACTCAGAAAGAATAAACCTCTGTGTACCCCTCTAGCAACCAGAAACTGAGAGCAGTAAGAACTCCCATGATTCACTGGGAGAAATGGGAGGGATTGCTGATATCGGGGAGCCCTGGGAACAATGCTCTGGAAACAATACAATAGCTGAACTGAGTTTCCTATTTTAGAAAGCAAACCAATCTCAATTTATTTAGTCTATGAGTTAGCAGGAATGGGCAAAATTCCCTCAGGTTTTACTCATGACAGTCCATGAGTATCAGTCCAGCGAGATATTTGATTTTCTGTTATAACTGTTTACCACATGGAAAGAGCACAAGATGGTCTTAATAAACATCCCATCTCAACAGAGACCAGTGTTACCAAACATTTTTATTAGTCAGCTAGGGAAAATTTGGAAGGAAGCATATTTGACCAGACAACACTTGCCACTGAGTGAAATCCAAATGAATATGATATTTTTTTTAAATAAAGGAAACAGACTGCAGATCCAATAATACAGGTCTAATAACAAAAGGAATAATCTAAACCACAGACATAATTAAAGTATTTCTACACTGAAGAGAAACCCGTAGCAAGCACGTAAAACTATCATCTTCATATCCTGCTGTCAAAAAGAGTGAACAGGGAGAAATAATGGAAAGCTTATATAGGGACCAGAAATAGGAAACACACCGAGGCATTTGAGAGAAACACAAGAGTTAACTAACAGTGGGAACAAGTGAGGTAAGATCCAAACCAATGTTTAGATGAGCAGGGAAAAAAACAAACAAAAAAAAGTTTCATTGGGAGGTAAGTGTGTTTCAGAATACTGTTTTGTCTGTTTTATCCTATCCAGTTTTATTAACACAAATATTAAGCAAAGGGCCTTACTGGTACTGGAAATAACAGTTTAAATTAGTGTGGTTGACATATTATAACATACTATTTACTTTCACTCATGAGTGAAAAGAGAAATTTATCAAACTGTACAAATTTTATTAGTATTAATAGACTCATAAGGAGCTTTGTAGAAAATAATAAGTTACTTTTAATTATCTTGAGAAACCAATACCCAATCACAATGTTCAGTAGTTTCATTGAGAGTCTTGTAGAAAATAACAATAAGCTGTTTTTTTATTATTTTGAGAAACCAAAACCCAATCACAATGTTTGTGAAACTCTGTGATAGCACTTCCCTCAAAACAATTGTATACATTACTTAAGTAAATCATCCTTCATCTTATCACTGAATACAACAGACTGTTAATGCTTGAGAAATGTTTAATATGGCATTACCTTATAGTTGGGCACTCAAGTAATGATTGACAAATGTAAACTTGGTATTTTAATTTCAAAATTATGTCATAAAGATTTATTATTGATGCGTAAACATTCATTTATTATTACCTTTTTTTCATACATGAGGTTTGCATTGTTTACCTCGATTTCCAGAGACAATCATACCTTTTTTTTTCTGCAAAGTTGTTTGCATTTTAGTTTTGTTTCTATTTTGTCTGTTATTTGAAAAGTTGTTTTAAGACATTATCAAGGATCAAATAAGATGTTTTTATATTATTTTATTCATACATTAAAATTAATACATCGAAGACAAATGTAAACCTGGTACATTTAATTTCATATTTAGATATTAAAGATTTATTAGTGATGCCTAAACATTCACTATTATTACTGTAACTCAAATAGGAAAGTGGAACAGAAAACAATCTTGATCAAATATTTAATGAATGAATACATCTGATAAAAATAATAAAAGATATTTCAACTGTTTTATCCAAGTTTTGTTTATAGTTTCAGAGTTGAAAAATCAGGTAATATAAACGATAAAAAACTGTTTTTTGCCTGCAAGTGATAAACTTTAATGTTAAGTTAAAACCATTTAAAATTCAAAACACCATGTATAGTATACCAGAACATGAATCAGTTACATGATAAAAAGTAATAATTAAACACAAAAAAACAGAATCGCAGCATGCAGACTTATGGCACCACATGAAAGTAGCTACCACTAAGCAAATGTCAAAAATACATATAAAAAGTGAAACATGTCAACGAATGTAATGATATTTTAGAGTGAGGGCTAACTTGTCCCATAATAACTGAATTTTGTCAGGAGTATCCTGTGAATTGTAAGTTTTTCCTAGGATAACGTTCAATATGCTTTCCATAATATTCATAATGGTCTATTCCGAAATAAAAACCCTGTGAGCAACATTTGTGCTGAATAATGGTCACTGTTCCTAACAATACCCTGCACACTGGCATAAAGTTTATTCAAATCACCAATTTTGTATTCTTAAAAACCAAGAACATAAAAATAAAAACAAGACTAATATGAAAGACATGAGTCTACCATGTTATAAAGATGACTGACTTGTCACACCAATTCAGTTGCCAATAGCAATGTATTGATGGATCCACCACACTTTGAATTTAAAAAAAAAAAAGAGCATACAGACAAAATATTTTGTTCAGAAATTAAAGATTTTTGTAAAATTTGAAATAAATAAATATAGAATTATATTTTCATACAATAACTAATAATGATTTTATTTGAGAAATATCTTATCTTTCATTTAACAGCATTTGTATGAAAGTTGCAGGAAGGAAAATAAGCAATTATCTCAAGAGTAAAACCGGATTAGGTTTTGGATGAGTATTTCATAGTTATTATCTACAGATAAAGTTAAACAATTTAGCTCAGTAAAATTAACATCTCACAAGGGAGAATACAGCAAAACAAAAAATGTGCATTTCAGTGTTTCACATCATATAAACTATTCATTTTTTAAAAATGTATAAATTACATCTTATTAAAATAACTTTTCAGAAACACTGCATCTGTATGCAACACTTTTCTGTTGCAACTGCAAATTAATGCATCGAATAAAGATATTATAATAAACAAAACACTGCACATTTAAACATAGAGAAATTATGCAAAGAAATGAGCTGCCATTGCATTTGTATTTTATTTCCTCAATCCTATACTAGTATTCTAGAATTAAATAACAGCAAAATCCTTTAAGTTTTTTGTTTTTTTATGTGTGTTTCATGGGATTGGAAGATGACAAATAGATTCTTCGAGCATTTTGTCCCTTGGACAAGCAGTTTTTTTTTCCAAATACATCCACTACAACTTTGATGACTCAAGAAAAAGATCTTGATATAGTGGTGGGTAAGTTACTCAAGCCAAGAAGGGAATGCTCGGTTGCTATAGCTGGAGCTAATAATTTTAAGGTGTAGATATATACATATTAAAAGAAAAATAAGATAGTTATCTCAATAATTGGGCTTCATTTAGAATAATGTGTAAAGTTTAGTCTCCTTTTCGAAGAAGGGATATCTTATTGGAGAGTATTCAGAGGAACGCTGCTTGAATGATGTTGGGGATAGAATGATTACCTCAAAATGATGCATTAAAAGATCTATTACCTCCTCTTGAAAAAGACTGATAATAAGTGATCTTAATGAAGTGTAAAATATGATCCACAGATCAATACATACAATTTTTATGAAGACAAGAGGATGTGAGAGTAAAACTTCAAAATTTGGGAAAAAATCTACATTGCAAACTAAGA
Organism: Carcinoscorpius rotundicauda; assembly: GCA_011833715.1. NCBI lineage: Eukaryota > Metazoa > Arthropoda > Merostomata > Xiphosura > Limulidae > Carcinoscorpius > Carcinoscorpius rotundicauda. The sequence goes on along the minus strand of CM022393.1, from coordinate 19,151,152 downwards.
CAGTGTTAATTTCTTAACAGGAATATTAGTTTACGGAAACAGCTGCTATCACCAACAGTGGAGACCTGCACTTTATGTGACCTTAAGAGAGGGGGAAAATCAACGATTTTTCTGTAAAATAAAAAGTTTGTTGTCTGAAGAATGGATATGTTAGAACAGCCTGGAAGGACCAAATGATCCTTGTTATCACTATATTATAATTTACAAACACATTTAGAGGAGTTGACACAAGTTTATGGAAAATAAATAATCAATTAAACGGTGTTTAGTGGTTCCTGTTCTCCAGTACCTGAAGCTTACTTGTATAAAAATTACTAATCCCAAAAAGATGCATGAATTATAAGGGAGCACCTCATGCCATTTCATTTAATGCCTCAAATGAAGAATGCTTTGCTCAACACTGTATCTGTCCCTTTAACAAAAATGTCACAAATAAAATCTAAGTAATACTTAATGTTATCCTATTATGTAGCAAGCCTGAGAAATCCTGAAATGTTATGTATAAAATTCCTTAAAAAGTTACGTTAAGTAAAACAACCACAATGTTTATCATTTACACATTCTACTGAGGAGAAGCACACAGTGTATGGGCTACTACTGAAATGCAGGTTGTTTCTTTTAGGCTGCTATCACTTGCAAATTTCAATAATTTCTGGTCCATGGGTTCAATCAGGACACTAATGTTAAAAGGCATAAACATGGACCCCATGTTCCTTTAAAGAATGATGGGCAGGAGGAGCACTGTCAAGAAGGATGGCCTTCACACCATTTCTCATGACACACAAGAAATCTAGCTAGTACCTGATCATGGCAGGTACAAAATGGTTGTGAAACCAATGGAGGAACAGCTCTTGAGTAAAATGGAGAGTGTTGTTTCCTTGGTAGATTACTGGTAAGTTGCTCAATGTTATTGAGCACTATTGGTTTCTTTGCCTTGCCCACAATAATTAGTTGCAGTTGGTGGATTAATCCACATTTATTCAGCAGAGAATAGAGGTTCAATCCTTTGCCATCTTTCTACCAGGTATACAAGACTTGTGCCTAAGCAGCCCCTAGGATGTTTAGTGGTCCCTGTTCTCCAGTAGTTCTCCTTTCTGCCTATGAATGGTTGTGGTAAAGAGCTACATGTTTATGTCTATATTGATGGGCCCACATAGTCTGTTTACATTGCCATTTCAAGACGTCAATGAGTTACACGAGAAAAATAAATCCATTTTTCATCCAAACCAAACTTTTTGTTTATGTTATAACATCTGAGCTAATAATCCATATTTTAAAAGTATATACAGTTTAAGTTCTTAATTCCATGTGGTAAGATTTAAAAAATTCCTGAAATTCCCCTAGTGTAACAAAATGTAACACTTTTTATGTTACATATTCTCTTTCAGGATTCATTAATAGTTCTCTCTTACATTTAATTATTCATCATCTACAACCAACAGAAAGTCAACATTTTTGTCTAACAAATCACATGATATAATCAATTATTTTCTGAAGAGTTACATGTATATTTCTCTTACTATAAAAAAAAAAAATTATCCCACGAGAAAACTAGCCATTTTCTTATAAATCTGTAAGGACTATTCTTAAGTAATTAGAAAGCCTAAATATTTTCAGGGATGCCTAGTAATATCAAATTTAGAGTTATCACTGAATTGCTATACTAATGATTTTGTAGCACAAGTAAATTTGATTGTGATTTTATTTTTTGAAACATGATTATTCTTACAGTGAAGCAATGCAAGCACAAAATCATTCCCACACTTCAGTGTTAGTAACAACTAGATGCTCACTGAATGGTTGTGGTAAAGAGCTATCTGTTTATGTCTATACTAATAGGCCCACATAGTCTTTTAAAATTGCCATTTCAAGAAGGCAGCGAGTTACACTAGAAAAAAAAATCCAATTTTCATCCAAACCAATCATCTTGGATTCTTCACATAATGTTATAAAGATATAGATTGTTTAACATTTTCTACCTCTAATGCACTTAACATTTTATACAATATTTTGTTCACTGATTTTTTATTATTTAACTATTATTCTTCATAAAAAATCAATTTTAATAAATACTTGCATATTCTCATCAGTGCAACATACTAAGCAATAACAGGCAAACTAACTAAGTACTTTAAGTGAAAATAACTTTTACTGAGAAATGGAATAATTGTATATTTTGGCACCTCTAATTCCATATGTGCATTTTCTTTAAGTTATACTCTGGATTACGACAATTTGTCATTTATTTGTTTACAGTTAAAAATTGTCAATAATTATAAATTAAAATTGCATATAAAAGCATTTTTTTATGCATGATGTCAACATAAACATAAAAAACAATGGACATCAAGACATTGTAATCAGAATTATTTGTCAACATCAACCCTTATTTATCTAAGTTGACATCAAGACAATGAAACATCTTTAACTATAGTAAAGAGAATCAAGAAACAGAAATTTATAATAGAGTCGACAAAGGTGAGATATTAACTTAAGTGGATGTCATTGTACTGCACAGAAAGTATTACTAAATGACAGTATTAATCACCAAACTTGCAGTGGTTACAAGTATTTGAAATGGTTAAAAAGACACCATTAACAACACAATAACATTATGAACTGTTATATAGTGCAGCAGATTACTTATTAATATTTAATCATTACAGTTTTTTTCATGTTGAAATGGAACTAGATTAAAATATTATACGAGGTAGCACACACTTTTGTAATAAGCAATAAAACATTAAATAAACAGGTATACATGAATACTTACTTTCACAAGTACTAGTAGTAGTACTATGTATACAAAACAGTGTAGTTTAAAAATTTGATTTCTGTTTTGTGTTGTACAAAAATAAAAAATGTTATCAATCAAGGCCCAAATAAGATATATATATTCTGAGTGAAACCAATGATACTTGTTTATGAATAACAAAACTGGTTTCTAAGACAATAATTCATAAGCTAAAAATTATACAAGACATGTTTACTACTATAAATATAACACTAATCACCATGAAGCCTAGGGCTAAATAATACACACCTAAACTGAACTGGTTTTTACAGATAATATACGTATATCAGTGTTAATATTACGACGTTGAATAACAAAACTTTGAAAGTTATACAGTGTTTACTTATACTTTATTGTTATAGTACTGAAGACTTTAAACCTGCAAATTCAAAATTTAACTTCCTTAAATTTTACTCTTAGCGCCAAAAACTGGCGAAACCTAATGACAATAGGTCAAATATGTAATAACAAATATGAATATAACTCTTAGCCTTACGCTCTGTCCGATTATATTTTAATTCAATTATAAGCATTTCTTTATGTGTAATACTAACTGGTATCATCATAACAAAATTACTAACATTAGAAATTATTAGTATTACTAACTTAGGCCTATCTGCGATTCACGTTCTGACCAGAAGTACAAGAAAGGATAGCAGAGCTCTACGGAATCTAAGGTAAATAAAACAGATCATGGCTCGAAAACAAATATTTAAGTTACATTGCAAAAATTTCAATTCTGTTAAGTATTTATCAAATACATTAATCATTCACTTACAGTTACACAATGTTGAGTATACAATAGACAGACTATCCAAGACAACGGCTGACGCTAGTTAAACTGCCATCTAGTCTTTAAGTATATTTTATTTAGAGTATGAACATACGTTTTACAAAAAAAGAAAAAAATCTACCTTTTAATTAACAACAACGATAATAATAATAAAGCATAACATTGTCTTTAATTTTTATTGAAGAGGACATATATTTAAACCTTATGTGTCTAAGACAGGGCAACGTCATCATTTATCTGCCAATCTTGTTATTAATATTTTACCACAAACTATATTTAAAAGTCAGTCAATTAAAACGAGGGAAATGTCGTTAATTCCCAAATATTAAATATGCCTGACTTTTATGCTCAATTTTTAAATTTATTTTGTACTAAAGTATTAATTAAAAGTATCTGCCAGCAAATGACGACATTGTCCAGTCTTTGTCAACCAATATTTAAATTTAAGTTATCGTTGACAAAAAATAAGAACAAAATCATTGTTAATTCTTGTTGCGTGAAAGAAAAACTTTTTTTCACGACATAAATTGATAACCTCGATTAAGAAGAACATCTATCAAAAGTAGTTTCGGTAAACTGAATATAATAATAACTAAAAATTTAGTAAAATCATAAAACCATCTTAATCAGCTTAGAATAAAACGTGAAAGTATTATTAATATTGATAAATATGTTACTCTTTAATATTATTTAGGTATGTACTTATTACTTTTACTAACTTGAAACAAAAAAATGCTTTGCAGAGTCTCAATGAAAAACCGAAAGGCACTGTTGAAATATATTCTCAGGACTGTATTCAAACTACTAAATACAAAGTCAATGTAGAATTCATTGATTAACAAATCACATTTAATTTGTTTCGATAAACATGGATTAGTATTGTCATACTGCAAATATGCAGTCGGTAATTATTACAGATATTTTTTTCCACTCATTACTGTGCAACATACTTCTGCCGTACTTAAAGGGCATTAACATTTGTTCGCAGTGTGGCATGCATTGATGCAATGCGTTTTTTATCTTCTCATTTCATCATAGATTTCCAAATGGTTTCGGTATATGCGCATTTCTCGTATAATTAATTTTCAAGATAGTCGTTAAATTGCTTTCGCTCTAAATACCCATGTCATTTGTCACTTCTCTGTGATAACAACCTGGATTGCTTGTGGAGAATATAAATGTAAAGCTCCAAACGGAAAATGTCGACAGTAATTTCTCCAGTAGCAGATAGCCCATTGTGGAGCTTTGTGCTTAATTCAAAACAACAGCATCATATTTGCAAGCAATAAAAATTGTTCATGATATCCCTATACGATTGTGCCTAATATATTTCCGTTTCATTAACTCATTTATTCAGAGAACTCAGTGCTTCGTGAGAACGATCTTGTTTGAATATTCGATGATTCCGCAAATCTATCTTGTTATTCTAAAAAAATGAATTAGACCTAAAAATGTCACAACATAACACTTAGATTTGCAAGAACACTTTTTAAACTTTTGTCACCTCTTCTCTAACACTTCTTGATATATATGATGATATTTATTTTAATTAACTTTCCTTTATGCACAATGAATTGGCTTCGTGTGATGGATTGAGAACTTTTTTCTGTTGTAACGTATGTTAATACCTTTTGGTATTCCTGACGAATCTCCAGTTTATTATATTATGTAGTTACGTATTACGAGCTCAAATGGCCGGAACTTTGAATTTAGAATTTAATTAAATATTGACATGTATTAAATTTGTGACATTTGCCAACAACATTGATATGCACAAATATATTCTAACACGCATACAACAATAGAATTTATAATAACGGATATTATAAATAATGATTTACATACAAAAGTTGTGGCCCAGGCATAGCCAAGTGTGTTAAGGCGTTCGATTCGTAATCCTACGGTCGTGAGTTCGAATCCCAGGCACACCCGTCATGCTCGCCCTTTCAGCAGTGGGAGCGTTATAATGTGACAGTTAATCCCACTATTCGTTGATAAAAAAGTAGCCTAAAAGTTGGCGGTGGGGGGTGATGACTAGTTCCCTTTCCTCTGGTTTTACATTGCTAAATTAGGGATGGCTAGCGCAGATAGCCATCGAGTAGCTTTGTGCGAAATTCAAAACAAACAAAAGTTGTACGAACTCACAAACAATATTCAATTTTATATTTGGTCTGGAACAGAGTATTTTATCGGCGGTTCAGGTTCACGACAAAAGAATTAATTCTGAATTAATACACTCTATGCTGTCTTGACTGCAAGATAGCTTGAAGCACATGTAAGTTTTTTTACCCAAGACAATGTATAATGATCTCGTAGAAATACAAACGTCAAACATCTGTAGTTTCTTGATTCATAACCATCTGTCACAGCTATAACTACTTATTATTAAACTGCCTCATGGAGTGTCGATTTATAAACTTTTAGTTTGTTCGTAATTAAGCACAAAACTACACAATGAGCTATTTCTGATCTGTCAATCACTGGTATCGCAGCAAGGTTTCTAGTGGTGTGAGTCTGCAGACATACAGCTGTGCTACTGGGAAGCTATAAACTTTTAGGAGGAGGTTCTCGAAAGCTCGATTGGCAACAGTATTTGAAGATACTCCAGTGCTTTCGCAAAACACTATCAATATATTATTGATACTTAAACCATATAATTATCTACAAATTTAGAGAACAGGCAAGACTTTTTTTAATACACATTTAACAGTGTAAGTTACATGTATTTCTAAATATATGTTAAACTGAAACAAACATATATATTTCAATATATATATATATAACATTAAATCCATTACATTGTTGTTCCAGTTTTGCAGTATTTATTGTGAAATTATTTCATATCCACATCAAGTAAGTTGCAAGCTTCTGCTGAATGAACAGTATTATTAACTTCTACTGGAAGGATTTCCATAAGACAAATTGTTCAATTTTAGCATGAACTTCTAGTGTTTCTCTTGTTAACTGTTTGTTTTTCTTTTAATTCCGCGAAAGGCTACAGGAGAATATCTGCGCTGGCCGTCCCTAATTTTGCGGTATAATACTAGAGAGAAGGCAGATAGTCATCGTCACCCACCAGTCTGTATGTTATACAAAAAAAAGCAGCATTTCATATCCTCACACCTGGCTTATGCCTGCTATCTTCAGTTGCAGTAATTCGTTGCACTGTGTTTCAGTGTAGAACCTAATTCCACATTAGTGTGGCTGATGTTACAGTTGAAGCAACCCTCCATGTTAAGTCCTCTCATCCCCAATTCTTCTAATGAAGTATGGAAGAACCCTGCTTTCCTCAGCAGTTGGTAATACAGTAAGTTCCTAATATGATAGGTGCAATCCTTTAGGTACAATGCTAAGTGAATGCACTCCTCATTTGGGAAGAAGGAATGTGGAGTTATAAGGTAATGTAGTACAGAATAACCAAGTAAGTTGAGAAACAAGGCATTCCCTGTGGTTAGGTTCAGCCAAATGGGTCTTAGGTTTGTCTTATGACACAGTTCCAAAATGTTACTTCCTGCATCTGACTGTAGTAAGTACATCATGCTTTCTCTGATGTGGAATGATCTGATTTCTGGCCTTCGACACATTACACACTCATGTTACTGTAGTAAGTATATCATGCTTTCTCCAATATGGAATGGTCTGACTCCTGGCTCTAGACACACTACACACTCATGTTACTTACTGTAGTAAGTATATCATACTTTTTCTAATATGGAATGGTCTGACTCCTGGCCCTAGACACATTACGCACTCATGTTACTTACTGTAGTAAGTATATCATTCTTTTTCTAATATGGAATGGTCTGATTCCTGGCCCTAGACACATTATGCACTCATGTTACTTACTGTGGTAAGTATATCATTCTTTTTCTAATATGGAATGGTCTGATTCCTGGCCCTAGACACACTACACACTCATGTTACTTACTGTAGTAAGTATATCATGTTTTCTCTAATATGGAATGGTCTAACTCCTGGCCCTAGACACACTACACACTCATGTTCAACTGATCCCATGTGAGACAATGACAAGTTGAGCAATTTTACACTCCATCAACCTTAGCAACATTTTATCACCAGGCAAAAGATTGTCACTTCTTTTTGCTGTGTTTCTTCCTCTCCTAAGAATGAGCACTGCATTAAAATTGGGCTCAGAGTATTCTCTGCTTGAGATGAATGCAGTTTCTCATGAGTGCTGCTCCATCAAGTTACCCTCTTGCTTGTAGATGTCATACTCAGTGGTCTTTCCTATTCTGATGTTTTTTGTTTTTCTTTTCTGAATGAAGCTCATATTTGCTGTCTGTTTATCTGTTCTAGCCCCTCCTCCATCTGTGATTGTTGTTCTTTGTGGTGAATAGGAGTAAGTAGAATTTCTGAAGTTGACATTTTCCTTTCAGATAGATACTCACCTCTCTATTCCATCTCCCACACTTCATTCTCACTTTTGATGTATTTTGCATTCTTACCTCATCCAGAATGAGCCTTTGTTCAAATGCTAATGTGCGCGGAATGTGTTTTACTCTTCTGTTGGAGGAAGGTGTAAAGAATGATAATTACATCTAAGGCTGGCATAAAACACATTGACCTGCATGGTGGTGGAATCTTCATTTTAGGTTTATATCACAGCAGTGTGTTTGAAGTAGTTACTCTTTGTGATGCAGAAAGAGAGATGAATATTTTTGGAATGCATTTTCAGGTAAAGATAATGTTAATTTTGTTCAACCAACAAGAAATCCTTCTATCTATGCAGTCAGCTTTTAAGAAATGTCTGTAATTCTCTCTGGCATTACTCTTGTACAAATTTATAATCAATAGACAGATAAAATTCTAAACTATATAAATCAGATGACTGTCTGTTTTGTTTTAGTGGTCAAAGCCAATAGCTAAAAGGGTTTGATGCATTTAGACTAAAGATGTTGTTTAAAGCAGCATTAGGCCCAGTATGGTGAGATGGTTAGGGAGCTTAAATCATAAACTGAGGGTTGTGGGTTCAAATCATTGTCACACCAAATATGCTTCCCCTTTCAGCCAAGGGAACATCATAATGTTATGATCAATCCCACAATTTTCTGGTAAAAGAGTAGCCCAAGATTTGGTGGTGGGTAATGATGACAAGTTGCTTTCCCTCTAGTCTTACACTGCTAAATGAGGGATGGCTGACATAGATAACCTGGGTGTAGCTTTGCAAAAAATTAAAATGAAATAAACTTGGAACATCACTGAAGTTTCTAAATCTATTCAAAGGTTAGTTAGAAATATGGATAAATTATAGTAGTTCTGGAGCATTCTGTTCTAATGCTTGGTATATTGTTGTGTTCTAAATTACATATTTGAAAACTGAATGGATAATTTTTGAACAACCAATATAATAAGAAAAGAAAATATACTTACTGAACCACAAAATGCAAAAGGCTGCAAGGCAAAAGTAAATGCCAAATTTGTTTTTATTTTTCATATACTTCCAAATAAAAGTAACTAAAATGAAAAAATTGGTAACCTATTAGTTCTGATAAAGTAATCTTAAACAAAAAAAATTATTGTTAACTCTCTTTGATCAAGGAATGCATGTGAGCTACCATTAAAAGATATAGCTTCATAGTTTGTTTACAATAAGCTCTGGCTGGGTGATTTATTGCTTTGTTATGCTAATTAAACACAGCTCAAAGAGCAATAAAACTATAATATTAAATGAAACCATTATGAACAGTTTAGAGTCTTGGATAAATAATTGTACTTGTCTGTTATAATCTGCAGTCATTCCATAAAAGAAATGTAATTTTGATTCTAATTTCATTCTTTTGAACCTTTCATTACATACTCATGAATTTACCACAGTTAATGCTAGGTTAAAGTGTAACCAAAAACAAAACTTTTGATATTTACTTAAGAGGTCTGAAGTTATGCAAAGGAAATATGAAAAACTCTAAGATGAAAAAAATTATTATTCTTAGCATAAACAAATTGTCTTTCATTCAGTTTGTCTCTGTAAAGGCTTCCTACATTTACAAGTAAGTCTCCTGTAAAATATTTCATAAAAAAATCTTAATTTTGTTTGTGAACAAAATATTTGTAATTTTTGCTAAAAGCTTACCAAATTCGGAGAAGTTATACTTACTATATTCATAGTTACAGTATGTATAGTTTCACAGTTACATGGTAGTTGCAAGATCAGTGAAATTGACCAACCCAATGAACTGATATTCATACAATTTACTTGTTATGGTTATAAAACATCTATAAAGGGAAAGCAGATCATGAGCTTCACAAGCACTCAGTTCACTTTTGTTAAAAATTTGAATTTTTTACATGAATATGATGTTTCTGTTTCACTGATTTTAGATATATAAACTACATCACTCTGGATTAGTGACTAATATGCTAAAGATATACCTATGTAATGTAAAACATTTATAAAGTTCTTTATATGCACACTTTTTAATTTCAAATATTTTTGAAAACTGGGATATCATATAACATTATTTCTTGGCTGTGTTTGTTGTACATTGGATAATAATTATGTAACTTGTTATTTAATTTCTGCACGACACAACCTGTTAGTAAGCCTGTTTGTTTATCTTAGTATTTTTGGTTATTTGTTTATAACAAGTGCTCTGATACCTTGATTAAGGCATATATCAGGCCATTCCTTAAGTAACATCTGATTTTAGGTTTAGAAAAAGTGAAAGGATTTCAAACACTTTTTAGTGTTATTTAGTAAGTAATGTATGTTCCATTATTATTAATAACTTCCTACCAACGATTTACAAGCTTTTGAATGCCACTTCTATAATATTCTTGGAACTCAGATTAAAAAATGTACAGAGGGTAGTTTTGACATCTAAATGTGTTTCAAGCTCTTTTCCATCAAGATAGTCCTGCAAGCTTCGGATTAGATGATAATCAAATGAGACAAGGTCAGGAGGATATGGAAGTTTTCCCAGTCTAGCTCTTCAATCTTTAAAGATGTGATTCTTGCTGTATGGGTCCGTGCATTATCCTGGTGTAACACAATATCTTTATTATTCATCAAAGCAGGCCTCTTTTCTTTTAGTGGAACATGCTCTAACTGTTGACAACAGAAGTCTGATGTAATCGTCACATTAAGTGGCAACAACCTAAAGTGGATCACACTAACAATATCCCACCAAACACTTCATAAGACTTTCCTATGGTGAAGGTCCATTTTGGACTGTACTTTAGTCAGTTTACCTGCATTGAACCATTGTCTACAGCACTTAATATGTTTATAATATATTTATTTTTCATTTCCAATCACTAACCTGTCCAAAAAAGATGAGTTATGCTCACAAGAGTGCAGACAAGTGCAAATATCCACTCTTGCTCTAATGTTGACTTCTGTCAAATCATGAGGGACCTTTTTTTCCAAGTTTTGACACCTTTTCAAGCTGTTGCAGATGACAGTGAACTGTTAAATGAGTTTAATTAAGCTTCATCAAGTGCAGCCAGCAGCAAGTCATCATTAAACTCAACAGAATGAACTGAATGTGGCACATCACTTAAACTGTAGTCGCCTGATCTGAACTTCTGAAACCGCCTTCAACATTTTCTTTCATTGAGTGTATTTTATTCTGTACTATTGCCTTTTATGTCTGCAGACTTACATGCTAAAATCCGTGTTTCGATACCCGTGGTGGGCAGAGCACAGATAGCCCATTGTGTAGCTTTATGCTTAATTCAAAACAACAACTATTGCCTTTTTAACCTCATAAAGCAGTGTATGCTTAATGTGCTCCTCATACACAACGATATTTATAAGAGTTTATTTGATTAATGATCTGAAAAAGTGTAGTTTGGTTAGTTTCTTTATTAGTCTGAACATTTTTATACACGTCTTACTACATGTTTTAGTCATTAAAGCTTTCTACAAAAACAGAAATGATGATGCACTTTCTGTATTAAATTTTTGGACATTACTCATGAGACGACCTGATAGTTGAAGTACAGTAAAAATTGTAAACTTTACAAAATGTTCAGGAATTATGGTTTTTTTTATCATTGAAGAACACATACAAAATACTTTGGCTTATCATAGGACAAAATTTGAGGCTTCACAGGTTCAAAGAAACCTAATACTTTGAAAAATTAAAATTGTACACCTACAAGTAAAACTCAAATAAATATTACACATTTCAGTTACAGACTTATTTTTAATTTGAACTGTCAGTCATATTTAGAAGAAGTGCTTTTTGAAGTGAATTGTCAAATGATTATTGTTTGTTTTCTTATTTCTACATTTTATGGAATATCAACAATGTCAATAGGATGCCGAAACACTTTCAGTGTTCACTACGAAGTAGATGGAAGTTTTCAAGGCCCAGTTAGGAAGGAACACAAAATACTGTATAACTAAATAATTTTCGTGTAACAAATCAAACTGAATGCTTTTGTAAAGATACAGGAAAATTCTCTCCAGAATAAAGAGCTTATCAGTGATAAACCTTTGGTTATTTGGAAATTCAAGAGAAGGTAACAAGTCAACTTCAAGTCTAGCTTCAAGTTTAAAGGTAACTTAGGCTTTGCAGAATGCATAAAAAGTTACTACTTGATATGAATGAGGGTTAAGATAAATTAATTTAAATTATTCCTAAATGAGGTAATTGTTGGAGTTGTGAAGGTTTCAGACGAAAGAAAGAGTTTCGTGATTCTGAAAAGTTTGATAAACTTAGGCTCTATAATATTAATGATACACTCTTTCTTTTTTCCACGATCTTCTGTAAGAGGTTTTTAAAATCTTGAATGTATTAGCACGTCTGGATTGAGGGTTTTATTGGCTTTAGGCTTTTCAACTTATAGAAGCTGCTCGCGAAAGCATCTCTGCGTGTAATCCATTTATAGTCATAGCTTGAGGTCCTTAATCAATGTGAGGCCCTGGGATTCAGCCTGGTAAGCCCGTGCCATAATCTGGAGTTCTGTTGATCTCTTACTAGTGATTATGATAAACCTGTGATGCTAATAACATGATATTACAGAGGTGTAAACACGTTATAAAAGTGTTCTGACTTTATAGTAAATATAAAGTCAATGTGGAATGGTATATATTAGGACCAGGTTTTCACGTATGAAGTTTTTGTTTGGTTTTTGAAAGGATATGAAATAATAAATTTCTGATGGAAAATATTCTTACCCTCATATCATAAAGACCAGAAACTTAAAACTTTCCAGAGCGATGACATCTCTTGTAAATAATGATGTTTAAAAAACAAACAAAAGCAAATATGGATCAACTTACACTTAGTGGTTGTTAAAATATTATCACACAACAGCACGTAACATAGTCCAGAAAAATCTCTATCCTGAAAAGTGACAAAAGTCACGCGTATACAAAATGCTTTCATGACATACTCATTCAACCGGTGTATACCACAAGCGAGTGAAGAATGAAATGAATATTTATACTATTCTACGCAAAGGCATTTATATATTTGTAATTGGACTGTTGATACTGGCATTGTTGTCCTTATATATTGGATGGATTATGAAAAGTTGGCAGGAAGTATGAATGTTTTTGATAAACAGTCCTGCAACAGAGCCTTTTTTGATTGAAACTATGATGCATAGTTATCGTAAAGATGTGCAGTTGTTTGGTCAACTATGAGGATATGTGACCATATGGACTGTAATGATTTGGTATCCCTCAAATCATTTTAATCTAATATAATTAACCTGTCTAGCTTCATAAATTGTACATGTGATTCTAATTACTTATTTGTGTTGTTTTGATTTTCTCTTAACTGTGATTTTAAATTTTGTTGTTTTGTTGTTGTTGTTTTTAATTAAGCACAAAGCTACACAATGGGCTATCTGTGCTCTGCCCACCACGGGTATCGAAACCCGGATTTTAGCGTGTAAGTCCGCAGAGATACCGCTGAGCCACTGGGGGGCCAAAAGAGTTAACACTGAACTCTTTGTTTTATATGTGATACACTTTTAGATTCATTAAAGGTAACTGAAGTATGTACGATACCAGTAAAGCTTGAATCAAGTATTTTGTGTACAAGTAGAGAAATGATAGGTACATACGATATACTCGTATATCAAACATATCAATTTTACGATTAATTTAATTACATATTTTTTTATAAATTTTAAAATAAACTCTTCAAAAATGAAACGCAAGGGGGATATTTTTTACTTTAAAGAGAAATATATGTAATAACGTTACAAACTCAGAGTGCGTAATGTTACACGTGTTAAGGAACTGATTGTCAGACCAAAATGACAATAAAAGTTGTGCACTTTGAAAATGAAGGAAAACATTTGATTTTTCGCCAAAACGCATTCGTGTCCAATAAATTTGTTTGAGAGATCTGCATGTTCTGCAAGTGAAACATGTGCAAAATCCCTATAAAAGTGAGAGGTTTTCGGTTTCCATAGCTCAGTGTTAAGCCACCGACACGCAATACAGTTACGCCAAGACTGACAGAAGCACAACGCAACAACACTGTTTGTCGCTTGGAAGCAGGCGAATCTCGATCAGATGTTGCCAGAGCTGTGAATGTTCACCCAAGCACCATCATAAGGCTATGGAATCTCACCAACAACATGGATCAACTCGTGACCGTCCACGATCTTGCAGACTTTGTTTGACCACGCCCGCACAAGATCTCTACATTCGGTTACGTCTCCTTCGGGATAGGATCACCACTGCGACGTCTACTGCCTCGACCATATCAGAACTGCATAGGATTTCCGATCAGACTGTACACAACCGTCTACGAGATGCAGGAATCCGACCTCGACATCCAGTCAGAGGCGTCATCCTCACCCAGTAACATCGTCAAGCACGGCTGCAGTAGATTTGGGCACATCGGATATGGCCTCATCGACGATGGAGGCATGTTTGGTTCAGTGATGAATCACGTATTATGCTTCGTAGGCAGGATGGAAGGACCCGTGTTTACCGTGGTCGAGGTAAACGTTTTGCAACAAACTGTGTGCAGGAAGTTGACAGATTTGGTGGTGGCAGCGTCATGATGTGGGCTGCCATCGCCTACATTGCCAGAACAGACCTTTTGCACATTCGAGGGAATCTTACGGCTCAACGATACGTCGACGAGATTCTTAGACCCCATGTGCAACCCATCATGGTGAACGTCAAAGACGTTTTTCAACATGACAACGCAGCCTCACCACTGTCTTCTTGAGACACCACAACATCAACGTTCTACCCTGGCTCTCCAAATCACCAGAGTTAAACCCCATTGAACATTTTTGGGACTAGTTGGACCGACGTCTGCGAAGGCGACAATCTCAAACGCAAACTCTACCTCAGCTTGCAGCAGCTTTGCAAGCTGAGTGGACAGCCATTCCACAGGATGTGATTCGTCATCTCATCGCTTCCATGGGCAGGAGATGCCAAGCAGCTATTGATGCTCACGGGGGCATACTCGTTATTGACGTTAAACTTCAACTAGTGAGCGTGGACTTCGCCTTTGCAGATTTTGGATGTTCAGCAGTGAATGTGCAAAGTTTCACACATGTCATACAGAACTACCCGGAATAAACTTGTTAGCAATTTGTCTCAAATTTTGTCTTTTGCGTTTATTTTTTTTGAAGAGTATATTTGAGTATTAAATAGTGACTATTATCTGGAAAAAAAATGGGAAACTGGTATGATGATTCAGCTGTGCAACTGAACTCAACTTTTATTTTCAGCTCACTTAACAAATTGCTGTGTGTATCGAAATAAAAGTTTTCCAAAAAAAATTACACACACACGTTTGAATCATTCTTTGATAATTTTTGTTCTTCAATGAAAACATAATTATAATAAATTTTAATGTGTTGAGTTGACACAAACTTTAACCCTACAAAGCAACTTGAAAAAGTCAGTTCAAATTATGGTAAGGATCCTATCTTTCATTATAAGTTAAGTGATTACATTTCAGAATGGAGCTACAATTTCTTTTGTTTGAGTGCATCCAATAAACATTAAAACACATCTTTAACTTGAGGAACTTGTTCCATTTAAATTTGGTTATAAAATACTTGGAGATACATTACAGCTTTATATGAGTTTTCTGGTTAACCATCAACAACATGAACCAGAAAACAAGATAGGATAATCATTAATTCTTCCATGACTACTGACATTTGTCTGTGAATGTGTTTAAAATTGAAGTTTTCAAAGTACTTCAGAAAAAGTTAAATTAACTACTTGCACTAATAGTTCAATCATTGTAACTATATACTGTTTTATTACTGTGTTTAAACGTGTTAGAAGAACGTGATGCCTGGGTGCATGGAAATATTATTTCTGGTAAAAAAAGGAAACTTTTAAAGTCTATACATCCTATATTTAACATTTCTTAACTTTTATTTTACCTACTTTATAAGTAATTGTTTTTTTAATTTATGAATTTAATTTGATATGATTGTTTCTTTCATAATATTTTTTGAAATTAGGCAGTAACAAATGATTATCTAAAATATAGATGCATCCAAGTATTAAAATGTTTTGACCGTAGTTGGTGAGAATTTATAGCATTATTACATTTGTTAGGGCTGTAGCAAAATGTACGTACTATAAGTCGAAATTTTTGAAATCAAGTTTTGGTATAATATTGGGGTGTTAACATAATTTCTTCAGGTCTTTTTACAATAACAGTTCATGTGAAGTAACTTATAAATGAGAGTGCAAGTTGGGGAACGTCAGGATACAATTAAAGTGATTATTGCTATGTTAGATTCAGTGCATGTGGAATAATGATATTTTGGGTTCAAATTTAAAAAACAACAACAAATTCCGAAGAAGTATTTGTTGTGAATTGGGTAGTTGAGTTATTTGAAGACTCATCATGTATTAACAATTTTTAAAGTTACATTTTTAAGTACTAAAGGTAAACATATTCCTTACAAGCTGAAATATGCACCAGTTGATGGATAATGTTCAAACATTATTGAAACAATGTCAGTTTAGCACCAGTAAGACTTAAACATAAGTTTTCTCTCAAAATTTTAAAATTATAACAAAGGTCATGCTTTTATTTTGCTACCTTTGATAAAATAATTGAAAGCTGGAAATTTTAATACACATTAAGTTATTTTATTTTTAATTTACTGCAAATAAATTATTATATTTACATTTGTAATTTATTACAAGGTTGATATGAAAATGACTACCTGGGTAAAGATTACTTCTTCATTTGTGTTTTTCTAGAATCATTAATTACCAGTTCGAGATATGCCAGTGTCAGTCTCAAAATTCATCAAAACACAAATCCAGGAAATATAGGACATACTTAAAGTGGTAAAAGCAAATTTATAGTTTACAAACTGAAATACCCATTAACTGAAAGGGAATGTTTAAACTTAATTAAACAAAGTTAAGTTTAACAGCAATCACATATTTCAAAGTAATAACATAAACATAAACTTTACTTCAAAGTTATAGCAAAGCTTCTTCATTAAAAAAAAAACATTTACCGTTTGCTTTTCATCTACCAACAAAGAAATATTTTGAGGTGATCACATCCTTGAACATCATACAAATCATTGACCATGAGAAAAAGCAGGGTTGTTTCAGAAATAATCCAGCGGCTCTCTCACTTTGACCTTTAATTTTTTTTTTAGAACATTCAACATTGTCTAAAATATAAGTCTGACAAGATTGTTTGAAATTGACTCAACAGGTTGGAAATAATTTATCAACAAAATATATAAAGTAGAAATAAGGTTATGTTCAATTTTGATCTCCTTAGGAAAATCCCAGTAGTCCATAGTATTTACATGCAGATTTTGGTTGAGATTGGTCATATAGGTTTGGAGTTGTTAGGGTGCAAACAAACACATATTTTGTCTTTATATATACATATATAGTAAAACGAGGTGTCAACACACAGACCTAATCAAATTTGTTTTCAAAGAACATGAGATAAAATTTAAAAAAAAATGCAAGTAACTAAATTAACAAATATGGGAGATTTAAATTTGTATAGAAGATCAAAAAGTTGGTCAAACAAGAAATTAGGACATCAAAAAAAAGGTATGAAAAATCATTGGCTGAAATGTAAAAAGTAACAGTAAAGATTTCTTTAAATATACTATGAGTAAAAAGATTAGAACTGAGGTAGGACACTTGAAGAATGATAAAGGAAGACTGGTATCAGATGGTTATGGATGCTTGGGTAATGAAATTCTGCTTTTTCTTCGGTTTTTACTTATGAATATTTAAGCAGTGTTTCTCATCTTGAACAGTTGATACATGGAAACCAAGGCTCCTGGGTCAAGTCATATTTCTTTATGAATTTTGAAAAAAGTTAAGAATTTAATACATGAGTGTATGCTACTAATTGTTTGTAAATCCGAGAATAGTGGGGAAGAACCAATGGATTGAAAGTTAGTTAATGTCATTCCTATTTACAAGGAAGGTAATAATTTTTTTTTTCACTTTAATTGTAGGCTATTAACCTTACGTCGGCTGTGGAAAAGGTTTTGGAAAGTTTAATAAAAAAAAATGCTTTGCAAGGTCATTTATATAATCTTATTGGTTTGTCAACATGGTTTGAATATGTGAAATTCTTGTTTTACAAATATTTTGACATTCTGTGGAGAGGTTACTGCTTATGTAGATAAGGATAAGGATGTAGATTTTGGTTTATTTGGATTTTTTAAAGCTTTTGACAAGGTGCCTCACAAAAGGTTAATTAGGTAGAAGATTAGCTGGACAGAGGAAAGCAGAGAGTTGTTATAAATGGAATTCAGTCAAATTGGATTAATGTTACAAATGGGGTACCTCAGGGCTCAGTCCTGGGACCTGTGCTCTTTTTTATTTAAATCAATGACAGAAATGAAGAATTAGTCAATAAATTACCCAGATTTACTGAGAGTATTAAGGTCTTGGGTTTTGCTATTTGTGACAGGATGCTGCTGATTTACAAAAGGATTTGGGTCATTTAGTGAGCTGGGCAAATAAATATCAGATACATTTTAATTATAATAAATGCAGATTTGGGTTATCACAATTTGAATGAGAATAATTTTAACAGTGCCATGAAAGAAAGGGATTTTGCTCTAATAGTTGATCAGTCTCTTAAGCCATCCAAGCAGTGTGCTACTACTAGTGGTAGGTCACATATCATTTGGAGTTGCAACTACAGAAATACTGAATACAAGTATGAAGTGTTTATTCTTTTATTGTAAAAGTTACTGGTTATGCTGCTGTTGGAATTCTGTATTCAATCTTTAGCTCTTTATCTTAGGGAGGGCATTGAATTGTTGTAAATGGTTCACAAAAGGGTTAATGGTGCCTAAGACAGAAGGATTATATAAGGAGAGGTTAAGATCTCTGAAATTATATTTTACTAGAGAGGATCTGACTGAGGATGTAAAGAGAATAATTTTCTTTGAATGACTGTTCAGTTACAGCGTTCGTCACAAATTGTTAGTGCTGATGCATCATTTTTATTTTTACTTTATGGCAGGTATAGTAAAACTGGTTATGGTTCGAGTCATCTTCAACTAAGGCAATTTTATTTTTGTAACAAGGTGGTTGGCCTTTGGATATTGCACAGGTAACGAATTTAAGTGAGTTTATGAGAAAGCTTGATATCTATATGAATGATAAGAGCTGGTTCTATCATTTTGAAAACAATTATTTATTTAATAGTTTTAGTTTAGATTAGAGAGTGAGACAGCCGGGGTGGGCTAGTGAGTCACTTGTTGTCCCTATACATTACGTAATGTTGAGATAAACAAGTAGAGAGTATTTTTACTGTTTCCTCTGATTGCAGGGGCAGTAAACTGGTGATACTTCATTTGTTAATTTTATATGCTTACCCTACATCATTTTGGAATAACGTTAAAAGCTTCAATGCCTTTTTTTTTTTGGCATGCATATAAACCTTTATAATCTAGATATACACAGTTAACCAGAATACTGTTGTTGAAAATTTATCGATAAATGTGTAAAATAAAACCAACTAAAACGTTTTACTTTATTGATTTCGGTTCCTGTAAATGAAGTTAATGCAAAAATAAAAGAAAAATATCAAAAGTTATGAAATTTAGTTTTCATACATTGTTTCAACACACTGTTAGTAACAGTAGTGTTAAAACTTCTCGTACAATAATAATATAATCCACTAAAAAAATTAATAAAGGGGTAGCGTTCAAATTTGTTCTACTGCCTGTTTGAAATGACGTATATAGTTGTACGATGTGTGTGTATGCACACAGTTATAATCAGCATTCCTATCGCAAACGTACAAGAGGATCTGCAGATGAAATCGACGACTAGATGTCATAAATTTTTTAACATTTATTGACGAATGTTAACGCGTGCGAGCTTTCTTCTGATTTCAATAACAGCTTTAAATTTGTCGCCGTAAGTACCAGAGGATTGTATTTGAAAATACAAACAGACCAAAACTTAATTTCATAAATGTTTGATTGCTTCATCGAAAAACTAATAGACCTTCCATGTAAGGTCACAGGTTTCAGAGTTTATTAATATACAATTTAATTTCAAGTAGAATTGGATATGTGCTAAGGAAAAAAATAAAAAAGCCCCTTTTAAAGCATATTTAGAACGTTTAGACTGTTTTATTTGTTTGTAAATTTAAACAAAAGAGTTTTCAAATAAAAATAAGTTATTATAACAAGTATAATTTTATTAACATAAATAACTCACATAAGTACAATTAAAAGATTTATACCTTCCAGTGTAAATCGTACCCTATTCTACCGAAATAAATTCTAAATTTGCCTAACAACAGGATGCAGCTATAGTATTCCAGAGGCGTATTTATGAAAGTACTCCCCCAGTGGTTCAGCTGTATGTCTGAGGACTTACAACGCTAATATCCGGGTTTCGATACCCGTGGTAGGCAGAACATTGATAATCCATTGTGTAGCTTTGTGCTTCATTCAAAACAACAACAACTTATGAAACTACTAATCAAAAATACATATATATAACTGAGTGTAATTTTGCAAACCTCGTATTTTCGTTATTAAAGAGTGATAGAATTTATAGAAAAAATCCACCCCTTTCTACTTGTCTTCTTTATTCTTGAAAAAATAAAAGTAACATAAATTCGTAGTTTCTACAATTGAAGTACAAATTCATAATGAACCTTTCAAATATGATAGGTTGTGATCCAACTTAACACAACATCGGGTTTTAAATATCACCTCAACCAATCAAAATGATTTATAATGTGATATCAGTGGCCCTTATAAACAAATAACATTGGTAATCAACTTAAAAGCCTATAATAATAGGCTCAAAAACAAATAACATTGTTAATCAACTTAGAAGTCTCTAATAATAACTTAATCTAAGTTACATTTACGAAAAGTGGATAAATTAACCATTACTTTAATCGATGGACATTTAAGGCACGTCAGTGCACATTTGTTAAAAAGAAAATCTCATATTATTGTCTCGTTGAAACTTCAATAAAAATGACAATTTTTGTGAAAGGTCTATATATAATTGCTTCTAAAATGTTTAATATTAGAAACATATACACAATAAATAATGCTCATTAAAAAAACTAAAGTGATATGAAAAATGGATATTTCAATTTGATTTGTAATGAAAGTTATATAACGTGTTTATTGAGTAAAGACTCAAACTGTAGCAATATTCTTCATGTCGAGGTCTTAAACAAAATATGAAGACACCTGAAAAAACATGAATATGTTATAATATACATGGTGATGGAGTTAACTTACTGTGTTTGTTTACATCTTGCTCATAAATTTATGACAGTTACCATTAAGTGTAATATAACTTAGAATAGACTGAAGCTCGGATGACTTCAAAGTTGCAGACGAATTTCACATTATCTGCAATGCGAGAGAATTGTAAAGAAAAAATATTTATCTGGTTGTACTTTTTGATTAATAAATTTAAATTAACTCTCACATAATTTTCAAGAGGTTGTACCAAATGTTAATCTTGAGCACTTACAGTCCTAAATATATACTTACTAACAAAATGTTAATTGTTTGTTGAAAAACCAGACATACTCTATATACCTTGCGATATTTCAATAATCCCTATTTTTCGTGAAAAAGAACACCCGTAACTATCATCTTCACTGCATATCACATGGGTTTAAAGTTTTTAATTTTCCTTCTTTTTGTTTTGTAATTAACTATCTCTATATTTTATTTTAAAATATTTCCGGCAGTGTATATGAAAATAGACTTTCACAGATTTTTTTCATTAAGTTTGGACCAGGTTGACAACACCTTTCATAGACAGCGGAACTCTTGTACAGGGAGGAACAGCTCTCGCATAAGTCGCCCTTGACAGTTCCTGGCATACAAACATCATGAGACAAAGTATTGTAGCTGGTTTTAGCACTTGAACGTTTCCATAACAATTGAGAAGGTGCTGCCATCGCGTGCTGAATCATAGGAATACTCAGTAAATTCCCAACAATAAGTGTGAAGAAGAAAAGTTTTCCAAATAACGTGAAGTTCATTCTTGTTTCTAAGAAAATTAATATCTGAAAAAAAGACACAAATTAATTTGTAAATAATAATGATAAAAAGATTCGGTTATATTTTAAATGAAACTATCTACATGAACGTATTATTTTTATATTAATTAATTCTTACTAAACAAATAATCTGCCATCAACAGAAACTTTGGAAAGTTGCTCTCTAAAGATTAAACGAAGCAATTTACTCAAAAATTCTCAACAACCAGCAGTAGGCTGTGTTAGTATGATGGCTATGTAAGTAACAGTGCTACCTACAAACAACCAATAAGAAAATCGAAATATTATTCATTTGGACTAATTTGTTTAGTTTGTTTGTTTGTTTTTGAATTTCGCACGAAGCTACTCGAGGGCTATCTGCGCTAGCCGTCCCTAATTTAGTACTGTAAGACTAGAGGGAAGGCAGCTAGTCATCACCACCCACCGCCAACTCTTGAGCTACTCTTTTACCAACGAATAGTGGGATTGACTGTAACATTATAACGCCCACACGGCTGGGAGGGCGAGCATGTTTGGTGTGAAGGGGATTCGAAGCCGTGAACCTCAGATTACGAGTCGAATGCCTTAACCCAACTGGCCATGTCGGGCCAATTTGTTTACTTATGAAGACTAAGATACTATTGCAAATGTCATAACGTAAAATGTGTAAAACTATCTGAAATTCTGAGCTTATTTCAAAATACCAATTGTTATCGGAGAGCGAAAAGGGCCCCCCAGTGGCTCAGCGGTATGTCTGCGGACTTACACGCTAAAATCCGGGTTTCGATACCCGTGGTGGGCAGAGCACAGATAGCCCATTGTGTAGCTTTGTGCTTAATTCAAAAAACAACAACAACAACAAGAGCGAAAAGGGGATTTAAGTATTGAGGCCCCTAGGGGAGTTTTTTATCTGCGAGTGTCTGAAGAGATTGGATCTCATAAGTTCCTGGTTCCCCCCCACAAAAACGATGCAACTGAGGCAAATGTGAAAAAAACAACAATTCACATTAACACTCTGGGGAAGATAAGTGAAAGTACTGAAAGCGTCCCCGGTATATTTAGTCGCGGACGAAAGACTCATGGAAAAATTCCAAGTTTGTTAGCTCATAGCTCTCCTGTATCCTGACCGATTTGAGACATAAGTACAGTTTTTGACTAAGGAGGTTAAACCCTTTCGATGGATATATTTGAACGCCCAATGTCTGATATATCAATTTTCTCTAATCCTGCTTAAAAATAATTTCTTTTTGACTGTTAGAGATCCCGATGCGTAATAAAATCGAATCAGGTATATGCCCGCCACAAGCTTGATATTTCTGGCGTAAAAATATAGTTAACAAAAAGGAAAGCAAAGGTTTTACATATCAATTTGCTTTCCTACCTAAGAGAATGTCAAGTGTCGCGGCTATTGAAAATTCCCTCTTGTTTAGAATTACCAATACTAAGATTTTTTAAATCTCTATTCCCAAAAAATAATAAAGACAGCCTTCAAATTTGACGTGTCTTCTACTGTTCGTAAATGAAAACATTAAAAACGCCAAAAATATACATTTTCTAGCCCCTCAACATAAATCTCTCTCTCTCTCTCTCTCTCTCTATATATATATATATATATATATTACAGCATGAAAATTAATTTTTGTAAAACTATACTGAGTATACATTCTTTCTAAGTGTTTGCTATTGATTCACACTCTGTCCCTGAAGAATAAAGGTCCACCTTTTGAAAGCGCTCGGATTATAGGGTTTTCATTATTTTGTATAAATACTTCTTGAACCTTCGTGCTTTTTTGACCTCGCACATTAAATGGTCCAATATTTAACACATTATAAAAATTTAAAAATCCATAAACAACAGCGCCGCCATTTTAAATACTTAAAATTTTACGAATGATTCAGATGCCATAAAATAAAATTATCAACAACCACGCATAATATTTTACGAATAAAAATATCACTTTTTATTCAGTGTCAATGTATGTAAATCAGTATTTTCCCCCTTTGACAAAAAAGATTATACCATCAACTGTACTTTTTGTATTAATTCTACTATTCTACAGAATGAGTCCAGAAGTTGCCTTCATTTTAAAAAGATTTAGATTTGTTTTTTTAATATTCGCTTTTAATTAAGTGCTTTCCGCGCTAACCCTCTCTAATTTAATAATGTAAGACTAGAGGGAAGACAATTAGTCATCGCCACCAACCGCTAACCCTGGGCTACTCTTTTACCAACGAATAGTGGGATTGACCGTGACATTATAACGCCCTCACGGCTGAAAGGGCGAGCATGTTCGGTGCGACGGAGATTCGAATACGCGATCATCAGATTACAAGTCGGACGCCTTAACCCACCTGGCCGTGCCGGGCCTTTATATAATGTCATCATCTCCTTGTAAAAAGAGTTAGGAAAGGCTTGCATCTTCTATCTCTATATTAATATATTAATTTTATTTTGAATTTTTCTGTTGGAATTTATTTGGTTTCTCCTCAATAAGAGGACAAACAAATACGAACGTAAAAAAGAAAGCCTATCATAACGTACAGATATCATACAAACAGTTTTTCGAGCAGGGGGCACATATAATTTTTTACCAGGAAGTAGTTAAATATTAAAAGAATTACCAATAACACTCAAGAGCATTTCTTGAAGAGCGCTTAGAATAGTTGTAATAAAAGGATAACTGGAATTACATTACACATTTCAGTTTTGCCTTGAAGTATACTGTAACACCATAACCCCAATGCAACGAGTTTTCAAAGGGAGATTTAATGAGTTGTTGAAAGAATTACGATTAACGTGAAATAAAATACTGAGAAACATATTTACCAGTACCCGGTGATGGCACACTGTAAGTAGAGCCCACACAAAATCACACGAATTTAAGCTCACAGCCCGTTTCGTTTGACTACTACTGAATGCTAGGACAAGGTGTGCTTTAAATATATATGAGCGTAAAGACTGGAATGACAGTAACCTTTGAATTCTTATGAAACACCCCATTTGCAGTACAAAGAAAATTTTGAAAACATTTGACAGAATATTTAAAAAAATATATTCGTTAACATCATACTTAATTTAACCTAGTTTGTACCAATGTTGATTGTA
The DNA here is from genome assembly GCA_011833715.1 of Carcinoscorpius rotundicauda. NCBI lineage: Eukaryota > Metazoa > Arthropoda > Merostomata > Xiphosura > Limulidae > Carcinoscorpius > Carcinoscorpius rotundicauda. The sequence goes on along the minus strand of CM022393.1, from coordinate 19,126,004 downwards.
CTACACGAAAATAATAAATGACGACATCTCTTCACTGTATCATACGTGTACTTATTATCACTATGATCTAATACCAGCTAAAATTTCGGTTTTTTATTGTGACTCACATGTGCTAATTATATTTAAAGCTGTTTTTTTTTATGTAAATACCACTGAAACAGAAAAGAATGGGAAAAACATGGTGAAAGAACCCGCGAAAAATATTATAAAAGATATTGGATCACAGGTTGTCGGCTACAATACGATCAACTTGTATAGAAATAATATTCATATAGACATAGACAATGTCTATCTAATTTATAGGCCTATTATTTACTAACTATGTCAGGCATCATTCAAAACAAGAAAAGGATAGAATTTTTAGACCGTGATTGTTTATACCCTAATCCCACTCGTTATTTCTTGTATCGCAACAAGTGTCGATTTCTTATTTGAATTTATAGAGGAATATTATCAAAATGCATGCTAATTTAGCAACTCTTTCTAAACACGCTTTTTAAAATATAAATCGACGTATTTTTTACAACAAATTAGAATCTGAAAATAGTGAACGTTTTCCTGTATTTTATGTTTGTTGTTGTTTCAAATTGAGCACAAAGCTACACAATGGGCTATCTGTGTTCTGCCCACCACAGGTATCGAAACCCGCATTTTAGCGTGGAAGTCCGCAGACATACCGCTGAGCCAGCGGGGAACTTTATGTTTATTCTCTCCATTAAATTTTTCAATTTAAACCAATTTCTTTCAGCAAGGCCCCGGCATGGTCAGGTGGTTAAGACAGTCGACTCGTAACCCGAGGGTTGCGTGTTCGAATCCCCGTCACATTAAACTTGCTCGCCCTTTCAGTCGTGGGGGCGTTATAAGTTACAGTTGGTCCTATAAAAGAGTTGTCCAACAGTTGGCGGTGGGTGGTGATGACTAGCTGCCTTCCCTCTAGTCTTACACTGCAAAATTAGGGACGGCTAGCGCAGATGGCCCTCCTGTAGCTTTGCACGAAATTCTAAACAAACTAAACCAAAAAGTCTTTCAGCAAACGAAGCGACGTGACTGTGTTATAAGCATAGCAAAAAAAAAAGTGAATTTATCTTAACGCTTCAATAATGTTTTATTGCACAAGAAAAGATAATACTCACTATCGGTGCAAAACTCTTTTTATCGCGAAAACGTCACTGCTAGTTTGGCACAGGAGTTAATTAGGTGCTTAATGAAGTTCTTCCTTCTGAAATACCCGGCTTGAAGAACAAAAACCTTGGATTTGAAGAACCTCAGCAGAAGTGAATACACTTTCAGTAGTGGAGTTTTCTGGAAGCTAATTTCTTAGACCCTGCGTCTCAGGTTATATCCGACATTTATAGTGAGCGATTGGTGTCAAAATCTCCAAACCACGTGCTACTGACGTCATAGCATAGAGAAACTATCGACCAATACTTGGGACAAGATATATAATATTACTATAGGCGGAGCTTTGGGTTGAACTCAGTTTATAGAATGATGAGATAATACGTACGATTGTATAGTAGCAAGAACGATATGATACGCCAATTTGATTTCAGTGTCTGCTGTCGTCTTGCAGTTGTGCTCTTATCGATAGTAGGTTGTACACCTAGCAACGATGGCTATCATGAGATAGAAAAAGACTATGTTAATATAATAACTACAAGTTATTATCACCTGTTAAATATCTTATGTTGCTTAGCTTTTCCGTTCCTCTGAAATTTAATTCTAGTTTCAAAAGAATTATTCAAAATTATATAAATTTTGCGAACGAAATCATATTTCCATATATTACAACAAAAATATACACTATTGTAAAATGTTTTGTTTGCTGTTTTTAGGCTAAAAGAGTTTAACTCAAAATCGATCCAGTAATTTAAACTCTCAGCGAAATCTTCACGTGGAAATTGATATATTTCGGTAAATAAAACTTATTACGACACACTGTAAACAAAACAAAAATTCAACGTGATTTCGAAAGTTTCCTTCGTCAATGCAGAATTCATACGCTATATTAATGAACGATAAGTGAAATGTTAAATATCACGGTTTTTAGGTCATACCATTTCATTTATAGAGTCTGTGGTGCTTTTAAAACCGAAATATCATGAGTAATAGAAAGAAGTAATAGGTTTCACTTCTTTGTCTTCGTGTTCAGAATTTGGAAACAAAAAAAATCGTTGAGTTTGTTGCCACTAAAGAAATACAATAGAATTCTTTTTCATGTACAATTTAATGTATTATACCCTTACGTATTACTGAATATTAAATTCAATTATACGTCTTTAAATGATTGGGTATACATTTCCATCGTGAAAGCCTCTTTTCGTAAAAGAAAAAGAAATAAAATCAAATTGCTTACATCGCGAGACTGTTTTAAACTTTCTGTCAATTTAGTGTAAGCTGAAAACGTCTGTGCTATCCATCAATTCAAGAAATATCTCATCAGCTTAGTCCAATCATTCCAGTTTGGATGAGACTTCCTCAAACTAAGCATACGAACCAGACGGGAAAATGGAATGGTTTGTTGATTAGTGGGTGGTCGCGAAATATAGGTGGTTGATAAGATAACTTCATCAATCTCACTTATACGTCAGGATTGTTGACCACGTTTGGATGATCAAGTTACTCTTACTGTTCGTATGTACAGCTGAAGCCGGTTGCGCGAAGCTCTTCAAACTACATTAAACGCATCATCGAAATCTGGTTCAATTCATTTTTAAGGTTTCCGGTGCCCTAACAAATTGCCTGTAACGTATCTTTATAAAGGTGCTTCGAATTGCAGTTTCGTCCTTTCACCAAAACAGTTTTATTCGTTTAGTTAAAAAGGTTTCTTTGTTGTTTCGTCGGTATAACTCAAGAGTACAATTTAGATTTAATGACCTGCTTCGTGAAATAGTAATATTTTGACAATATTTTTGTTTAATACACTCCATTGCAAGTACAGCGATAAGTCTACGAACTTACTGTTTTATTTTTTTTTAATTTTGCGCAAAGCTACTCGAGGGCTATCTGCGCTAGCCATCCCTAATTTATCAATGTAAGATTCGACAGAAAGCAGCTAGTCATCACCACCCACCGCCAACTCTTGGGCTACTCTTTTACCAACGAATAGTGGGATTGACCGTCACATTACAACGCTCCCACGGCTAAAAGGGGGAGCATATTCGGTGCGACAGGGATTCGAACCCGTAACCCTCAGATTACAAGTCGAACGCCTTAGCTCACCTGGCAAGGCCGAGCCATCTACGGATTTACAACACTTAAATCAGCGGTTCTCTCAGTGGTCACAGCAGATAACCCGACGTGGCCATGCTAAAAGAAAATCACGGACATGTTAAATACACTTCTTTATTACAGAATAAAATTTGGAAAATAAGAGAAATTATTTATTGGGTTACACTTTACTGTAAAAATAAATATTAAGTGTTTTTTTATTTTTTAAAACTATAGAAGTATAACTACTGTACAAATAACTTTTCTTAGCCATTTCACATTGTAACAAAGGCGTTCATTACCCATTTCATTTTATTTATTTTGTTATTTTAATTTAGCAGCGTAATACCCTTAATAACTATAACAATTAAAAAGTAACCTTTATGAGTTTTCACATTGAAAGAAAGATATTTTTTTATGTTTTGTTTAATTACAGCGCAGCAGCCTAATATCACTAATTATTACAAAACGTAAAATGCAAACTTTTTGAAGGCTGTAATTTTGCATTGCAAGGAATATTCAGTTAGTTGTTTGTTTTTTTAATTGCAGTTTGGCAAATCATTTCGCAAGTACAGCGGAAAGTCTACGGATTTACAACGCTAAAATAAGGCGCGTTTTGGAATTTCGCACAAAGCTACTCGAGGGCTATCTGTGCTAGCCGTCCCTAATTTAGCAGCGTAAGACTAGAGGGAAAGTAGCTAGTCATCACCACCCACAGACAACTCTTAGGCTATTCTTTTACCAACGAATAGTGGAATTGACCGTCACGTTATAATACCATACGGCTGGAAGGGCGAGCATGTTTGGCGCGACTCGGGCGCGAACCCGCGACCCTCAGAGCTAAAATAAGGAATTCGATTCCCCTCTGCGGGCTCAACAGATAGCCAGATGTGGCATTGCTATAGGAAACACGCATACACACAGGTTAGCAACCTAATAGCTAAGAAATCATTGGTCTCATCAAACAGCCACAGCAGTCTTTGTTTTCATAAGATAATGGATAATTGTCGTCTTCGCAGAAGGGATAATATTACAGCATCCAAATATTAAATTCAAGCATGAATCTGTAACCCACATGATAGCATGTTTTTAATGTTAAATATTTTGTAGATTATGAAGGTGTTCTCATAGTTAAGTTTTCTGTTTTGTTTGTTTGTTTTGAATTTCGAACAAAGCTACACCAGGGCTATCCACGCTAGCCGTCCCTAATTTAGCACTGTAAGATTTGAGAGAAAGTAGCTAGTCATCGCTACCCACCGACAACTCTTAGGCTATTCTTTTACCAACGAATAGTGGAATTGACCGTCACATTATAAAGTTCCCATGACTGAAAGGACGAATGTGTTTGGTGCGAAGGGGATTTGAACCTGCGAACCTCAGGCTACGAGTCGAACGCCTTAACGTACCTGGCTATGCCTGACCAATTTGAAGTATTAAAATTACAAAAAGACAACAAAACGAACTGTCAATAATGACTTTAAATTTGTCAAATTTTCTACAAAATAAGAAAATAATATTTAAAGTTTATGTTAAATGACTGTGTAAAACAAAGCTTGTAAAATAATGTAATTACTATATATTTCGCCCCCCCCCCTCGCTAGTACTGCGGTATGTCTCCGGATTTACAACGCTAAAATGAGGGGTTCGATTCCCTTCAGTGGGCTCAGCAGATAGGCCGATATGGCTTTGCTATAAGAAAAACGCCCACATGCCATATATTTAGAAAAAATATTTCTTTTGTTTTTGATTAAGAAATAAATTTAGACAAAATAATTTTTTATGCATTTTATTAGCTTGGCATGACCAGGTGGTTAAGGCACTCGACTCGTAATCCGAGGGTCACGGGCTTGAATTCCTGTCACACCAAACGTGCTCACCTTTTCAGTCAGGTAAGGTGTTATATGAGACGGTCAATCACACTATTCGTTGGTTACAGTCGGTCCTGTTATTTGTTAATAAAAGAGTAGTCCAACATTTGGCGGTGAGTGGTGATGACTATCTGCCTTCCTTCTAGTCTTACAGTGCTAAATTAGGGACGGCTAGCGCAGATAGCCCATGTGTAGCTTTGCGCAAAATTCAAAATTAAACAAACATGTATTTTATTTATCAATGCGTCAAAGTATATTTGTCGTAATGATAAAGAAATGTAAAGAAAGATAAGTGTTTACTCTCTACAAATATGTTTATTGGTGTCATATTGGATTTTGGTTTGTTTTGAATTTCGTGCAAAGCTACTTGAGGGCTGTCTGCACTAGCCGTCTCTAATTTAGTAGTGTCAGATTAGAGGGAAGGCAGCTACTCATCACCACCCACCGCCAATTCTTGGGCTATTCTTTTACCAACGAATAGTGGGACTGACTATCACATTATAATATTCCCACGACTTAAAGGGCGAGCATGTTTGGTATGATGGGAATTCGAACCCACGACTCTGAGATTACGAGTTGAGTTGCTTGGCTCGACTCGTGATCTGTTGGTTGTGGGTTGGAATTCCCATCACACCAAACATGCTCGTCCTTTCATCTGTGGTGATGACTAGCTGTCTTCCTTCTAGTCTTACACTGCTAAATTAGGGGGGCTAGCGCAGATAGCCTTCGGGCAGCTTTGCGCGATCCAATTTCCTAGTCAATATAGCCAATGTTGGCAGTGGGGGCTAGCTGTGTCTTCGTCTTACAAATTCGGGGCACGCAATAGCTTCGGGCACTCGCAAATTCAAAAAACAAACAAACAAAAAAACAACAACGATTCGAATGCTTTGACCACCTGGTTATGCCGATCATCTTATTAGAGATAAAGGAAGAGATGGATAACCTGATAAATCACGACCCGATAACTGCAGTATCAACACTCTGTACTAATTTGAAACAAACACGATACTTTAATTGCTCGTGGAAGTAAACAACTGGAAAGAAAATTTAATTATTCACTCTGGTAATTATGCATAAATTATGATTATTTCTCCATCGTTAGTTTAAATACACATGAACACATTCTCCATTTTTTGTTTTTATTGTAAAGTGCACTATTTTTAAGTGAAAGCTAAAATGGTTTTTGGTATGTTTCTTCGCACTGAAATGCAGATTTCTGCAATGTCATTCAGTGACGTCACCAACCAGGAGTATCGCGTGATTAATGCAGTTCAAGGTGAAAGTTTAAGCAAAGCAGAAACTTAAGTCAAATAATAATATGAAAATTACAGTATAAAGCTATAAATGCAACAGGATGAAATTCGGAATGCATGGTTGACGGTAGATTATCACAAAGCATCAACCAGCGAGTGATATGGTTTTGAAGCTATTGTTAGGATATTTATATTTTTGTATTAATGGCAAAACTACTCAGGCTATTTTTTACTATTATTAACTCCCACATACCTTCCATCCAACTTAGGGGGTTAACCCACTCGAATAATTTGTGGTATCGCACCGATTCGAACCTGAATCAGAAGTTTCAAAATTTAGAGCACTACCACAGAACTATCTTGCACCTGATAAAGTAGTCACTTTCATAGGGTGTAAAAAGTGAACACGATTTGTTTGAGAAATTGAGGTATTATTTCTACATTCAGCATATGTAAAAAAAGCTTAAATTTTTTATATTTTTAACACCTCATAAAATATTCGTGTTGTTATAAGCTACATTTTTAATGTTGTAATTGATATAATAACTAGAGAGCGCATTAATTGAGTTGTTGTTTAGAATGAAGCACAAAGCTACACAATGTGCTATCTGTGCTCTGCCCACCACGGGTATCGAAACCCGGATTTTAGCGTGTAAGTCCGCAGACATACCACTGAGCCAGTGGGGGGGGGGCGTTAATTGAGATCTTTCTATGTAGGGCTGTAGATCACATTAGTCCAGAATATTAGGCAATATTAATTTACAAAAAAATCTCGAACAAGGAATATTATAAATAAAAAAGTCAACGAAGATCAAGAAAATAGCTTAGGGGTATTTAAGGTGTAGTGAAATAGTAAATAGACAGTGAGATACCATGTGCAAGTTGACTTTACATTGCCCCCCGCTAGTACAGCAGTATGTCTCCGGATTTACAACGCTAAAATCAGGGGTTCGATTGCCCTCGGTGGGCTGAGCAGATAGCCCTTTGTGGCTTTGCTATACGAAAAAACACACAAACACCCAGACTTTACATTAGTCCTTGTATTGTTTGAAAGTCATTTGTGAAGTAGGCCTAAAACAAGTTACGACGGTATACAAGAGTTCAAAGTATACAAACGTTAAAGGAGAAAATAAAGTAGTTTATTCAACAGGTAATGTAAAATAACCCGATAATGAAAGAACAACGTTATAATAGTACATTCCCATTGTGATAAATACAATTGTACAATAATCTTATTACTTATTTCATCAGAAGTATTTGTAACATAATTAAAACAAATATCAAAATATCAATGTACAATACTACCGGTAACTAAGGTCAATAATAACATCTAAATTTTTAGGATAGCGTAATAATATTAAAACAGTATCTTTTGATTGACGGTTCCATTATATCTTTTGGTAAAAATAGAATAGTACAAAATCCTGTTCACTTAATGAAACGAGAAATATTTTATTTTATTTCTTCCATAACAAGTTCTTTGTGACAAATTAACTGCTTGCTGACAGGTTTAAGTTAACAATACACACTATTACAACAGTTTAATCTATTTTTTAAATTATCTCGCTCCACACAAAAGACAGCGTATCTCTCATTATTTTCTAGAACAAAAACTATATATTTTGAAACTGAACTAACTGAGTGACCAATAAATTCGATTAAATAATGATTTGCTGCTCTGGGCTCAACGTGACTTCCTATTAAATTGAAAAATCCAATTATAATTTTCTTGGGAGCGAAATTGACACTTAATACTACTCAAACTGTTCTAAACATTTGGAGAAAATTCAATGTTAAGCCATGTTCATCGTACAAGCCAGACATCTTCTGTATTAAACAACAATGAAATATCCAAATTAAAAATGCAGCCTACAATGCTACTCAGTCTCTACATTGCGAATTCCCCTTAACCATGCAACTACATAAAATAAACAACTGTAGATGAATTTTAAACTTCTATAACTAACAGAAATTCTGTAAAATTAATGTATTAATATAAACGCTGCAGTTGTTAAATAACCAATGAAATATGTAAAACAAAGTACAATAACTGTTTGGACTCACAAACAGACAGTTTTTGTTCTAGTTTAGTGCCCATAAACTATTCAGTTACCAAATGTTGCAGGTCATTTTCTTTTCTCTGACTTATGGTGCAAATATGTGATGATCTCTTGCAATTTCAGGGATACATGGCGCGAAGATGTAAGTATCTCTTGATCTTTCAGGTTCTTTTCATTTTCCATGGTTTATGCCTCCATAATGTTATGATTTCTTGCTATTTCAAATCTTTTTCTTTTTCCATGGGTTTTGGTGCCATCATGTAACGATCTTTTGCTCTTTCAAGTCGTTTTTTTTTCTTTTGTTCTCTTGGCTTGAGGAGCCAAGATGCGAACCCTTGTTCTCGCAGGTCCTTTTACTTTTTCATGGCTTATGGCGCCTAGACGTGAGATCTTTTTCTCTCTCAATTTTCTATGGCTCATGGCGCTACCATATAATAATGTCTTGTTCTTTCATGTCGTTTTCTTGTGGTTTATGAAGTTAAATCGTGATGAGCTCTAACTCTTTCAGATTGTATTCTTTTTCATGGCTTCCAGGAACAGTATGTGATTATCTCTTACTTTTTGAGATATTTTTCTTTTTCCTGTCTTGTGGCGCCAAGATATTATGATCTCTTGTTCTCTGAGGTCGTTTTCTTTTTCGTAGCTTCTGGTGCCAACATGCGACGATCTCTTTATATTTCAGAAAGTTTCTTTCTTTTATAACTGACGGCGCCAAGAAGTGATGATTTAATGCCCGTGTTGTTTTCTGTTTCATATTTCATGGCGTCAAGGTGTGACGGTCTCTTGCTCTTTCAAATTTTTAATGATTTACGGCGTCAGCATGTCATGATAACTTGCTCTTTCAGGTCGTTTTCTTTTCATGTGTCTTATGTACTAAAATATGAAGATCTCTTGTTCTTTCAGGTCATTTTTTTCATGACTTATGACGCCAAAATGTGATGATTTATTGCTCTTTCGAGTCGTTTCCTTTTTTCATGACTTATGGTTTAAGACTTGATTATCTCTTTGTGTTTTAGTAAGTTTATATCTTTTATGGGTTATTGCGCTAAGATGTGATGATCACTTGCTCTCTCTAGTCGTTTTCTTTCTTCTCGGGTTTTGGCTCTACAATATAATGTTCTCTTACTCTTTTAAATCGTTTTTTTTATTTTCATGACTGATGGCGCCAAGATTTCATGATGTCTTGCTCTTTCAGTTTGTTTTCTTCTTTTCATGGCTTATGATGCCAATATGTGATGATATCTTGTCTTCAGAGGTCGTATTTCTTTTGCCAGGAACCAAAATTCGATAATCTCTTCTTACTTCAGATCGTTTCTTTCTTTTATGTCTTATGGCGCCAAGACGTGATGATTTCTTGCTCTCTCAGGTTATTTTTTTTTCCTGGCTAATACCATCAGTATATGATGATCTCTTGTTTTTTCAGGTCGTTTTAATTTTTATGGCTTATGGTGCTATAGTGTGATGAGCTATTACTCTTTCTCGTCATTAACGTTTTCATGGCTTATGGCATCGGTATGCGATTATTTCTTTCTATTTCAGATCATTTTTTTTTCATGGCCTGTAGTACCAAGATTTATGATCCCTTGCTTTGTCAGGTGATTTTATTTCTTCATGGCTTAACGTGATGTCTTGTTCTATCAAGACGTTTACTTTATCATGGATTTTGGCGCTCTCGGGTTGTTTTTCTTTCCCACGTTTTAAAACGCCAAAGTGTGATGATTTCTTGTTCTTTCAAGTTGTTTTATTTTATCATGGCTTAAAGCACCAAAATGTGATGATTATTTGCTCTTTGAGGTTGTTATTTTTTTCTAGCTTTTTGTGTCAAGACATGATATCCTGTTCTTTAATGTTTTTTTTTTCATTTCTTCTGCCGCCAAGGTGTAATGTTCCCTTGGTGTTTCAGGTCCTTTTATTTTTTATTGGCTTATGTCGTCAAGGCGTGATAATTTACCGCTCTTTCAGGTCTTTTTTTTCACCTGGCTTGTAGTGCCGATATGTGATGGTCTCTCGGTCTTTCAAAGGTTTTTTTATGGATTATGGCAGAAAGATGCGATCATCTCTTGCTCTTTCAAGTCATTTCCTTTTTTTTCACAGCTTATGGCGTCAATAAGTAGTGATCTCTTTCTTTTTCGGTTAGTTTTGTATGGTTTATGGCGCCAAGATGTGATGATATTATACTCTTTCATATCATTGTCTTCTTTTACGATTTATGGCGACAAGATATGATAATCTATTGATCTTTCAGGTCATTTTGTTTTTTCATGGCTTATGGTGACAATATGTGATTATCTTTACTCTTTATAACCACTTTCCATCTTGCCATTGAAGAGAGGTAGATTGATTTGTCCGAAATGGTTGTGGACTACTTCTAATAGTTGTCTTACTTCTATAAAGTCTTTTCTGAAGCCAGTCAGTTTTTCGTTTTCCTGTTAATTTTCCTCCGAAGTTGATCATAGTGTATGATCTTCGGCTGGAATAACATTTCTTTCCGAAGTAATTGTCGTGTAGTGGTCGTAAACCGTCAAAATGTCTAGAACAAGGTCTAATCTCTAATCTTAGTTTTAACATGAAGCCTGTTTACCATGCATCCCTCATAATAATATTAAAGTATCAAGTGATGGATTTCTGTCGTGAACTTTGTTTATTTGATTTAAAATTCTTACCAAGCTACATGAGAACTATTTGCGTCAGCCATTCCTGATTTCAACATGAGCAGTAGATTAGAGGAAAGTCAGCTATTTAAACCACACATCATTAACTCTTTTACCAACAAATAGTTGAGTTACCTCTCACGGTATAATTCCTCTTCATTGCTGAAAGGGTGATTATGTTTGATAAAAGGTTCAACTGAGAGTTAAGCGCTATAACCACCAGGCTATCATTAGCCCCATTAAAAATATTCCACACTTAAAGGGATCTTAAACTTTCGTCTAATTGGAACTTTATGACCAATTATTTTTTACATCAATCCATTTTCTTGTTTCTCCTCTGGTGGCGATTTCACGGTTTTCATTATTATGCAAGTCGAACAACAGTTGCTATAAAACAAACCCTTTTCAAAGCCAACCAGATTCTGTAAAATACATGGTGGTATTTCTCCCTCTTTATAGTAATTTTAATAACATTATAGTAACGCCATATAATTGCAATAACAGTTCTCGACATCATCCACATATACTCTACACAGCTGTATCGATTATAATTATTTATACTTATTACTTAAGATAATGTTTCAAAAATACAAACACTCTTTAATTAGGATAATTTTATAAGATTTATTAAACTCGTGCTGAAAAGTTGGCAACGAACAATCAATAACAACCGTTCACTCATGTGATACTTTTGAAAATTTGAGCTAGAAATTGCTAGTATAGTTAGCCCAACCAAGACTTATGTATTTGCACGCGCTATCATGCTGCAGTTTTAATGATCTAAAGTAGCCGTCTTTATCTGAATAACAAAAATTAAAAGCGTTTCGTTTTTAGGTGAAGTTATTGTAAAAAATGTTAGCTATTAAACTTCAGTTCATGAGTGTTATGTTGTATTTATTAAATAATAAAGTTTTAGAAAATACTGTGGATAGTAAAGTGTTTTGTTTTTTTTGGAATTTTACACAAAGCTATTCGAGGGCTATCTGTGCTAGCCGTCCCTAATTTAGGAGGGTAAGACTAGAGCAAGGCAGCTAGTCATCACCATCCCACCGCCAACTCTTGGGCTACTCTTTTACCAACGAAAAGTGGGATCGACTGACACATTATACACCCCCACGACTGGAAGGGCCAGCATGCTTGGCGCTACTCGGGCGCGAACCCACGACCCTCAGATGACAAAGCGCACGCCTTAACGCACTAGGCCATACCAGGCCAGGATATTAAGAACGATTTTTGATGTTTAAACGTCTAAAATTTGATTTATAAGCCGAATGACGCCAACTGCTACGCATAAATTAAGTGGAAAGGAGAGACCCAAAGTTCACACATAGTCATTCCTAATTTAAAGTTACTTACAAGATAGAGAACAACCAGAAAACAGTACCAATGTACATTGCTAGAGACGCTCTAAACTTTTAGCTGTGTGGGCGTTATAATTGTGAATGTAAACCTTTCTAGTTAAAACCACATACATCTGAAAGTTTAGAGTGTACCCGCTAATACTTACTGGAACGAGTCTCTTTCTTTGTTTTGGAATTTTGTCCAAAGCTACACGAAGGCTATCTGCGTTAGCCCTCCCTAATTTAGCAGTGTAAGACTAGAGGAAAGGCAACTAGTCATCACCACCCACCGTCAACCCTTGGGCTACTCTTTTACCAACGAATAATGGGATTAACCGTCACATTATAACGCCCACATGGCTGAAAGAGCGAGCATATCTGGTGTGACGGGGATTCCAACCCGCGAACCTCGGATTACGAATCGAGCACCTTAAAACATGATTTAGCAAAAAACAAACTTAAAAGAGTATTACTTTAGAAGAGGCCAGGCACGGCTAGGTGGTTAAGGCACTCGACTCGTAATCCGACGGTCGCGGGTTCGAATCCCCGTTGTACAAAACATCCTCGATCTTTAAGCTGTGAGGGTGTTGTAATGTGACAGTCAATCCCCCTATTTGTTGATGAAAGAGCAGCCCAATAGTTGGTGAGGGGTGGTGATGAATAGCTGCCTTCCCTCTGGTCTTACACTGCAAAATTAGGAACGGCTAGCGCAGATAACCCAAGATTAGCTTTGCACGAAATTCAAAAGAAATCAAAACTTAAGAAGAAAATTTTTAATGTGTGATTACTGGACAACAGAGTATGAAAGGGCTCATAGTGTGTTTTATATTGTCTTATCTTTAGTTATTTTGTTTTTATTGGGATTTCTTTTGACACAATAATCCCTTCTATAGCCTCACAACAATGTATATTTTTAAGAAAGACCTTTTTAACCCAATAAACGATTTCGATTTTCATTAAGACATTTCTTTATGTAATCTTTCAAAATGTTATTGATTCACACGGCACGTAACTTTATGTGGTTGGTGATACGTAACCAGAAGAAATATTCTTGAATTCAGCTTGAACATTCCTCATTTAATGAAATTTAGTTTGACAGCGTTTTATGTTGTTAACTTGGAGATGGCCCATTACTTCAAACTCTGTAGGTTCTTTTCACTGCCGTTTGTTATTAAGTATAAATAAGGGACCGTCTCTGTTCTGCTCAATACGGGTATAGAAAACCGATTTATTGCGGTATAAATCCTCACACATGCCACTCTTCCAGTAGGGGGAGGGGCCATGGGTTGTTGCAACTAATCCTTCACAAAATAAGATTTTTTTAACGGGTAGTTTTTGCGGATGAAGAAATAATTAGTCATCTGTTGAGATGATTCCAAAAACACGTGTTTTATTTCCCTACGTCAATTGCAGATACTGTTACATCCAGACCACCTGCAGATACAACTGTCTGTCACCACATATCATTAGGGCGCTCAAATTGTGTCCATAAACAGCCTAAAGGTTTTCACGTTCATTATTTTTTAAAAATTTTCCTCGTTTATATTTTGTGTGGTGTTGATGCCCACATACATCGTAAAATATTCTTTTAAGTTGTTGTTGTTGTTTAGAATTAAGCACAAAGCAACACAATGGGCTATCTGTGCTCTGCCCACCACGGATATCGAAACCCGGATTTTAGCGTGTAAGTCCGCAGACATACCGCTGAGCCTCTTGGGGGTATTCTTTTAAGTTTTAATTACATTTTGGTAAATTATAGAAACTAAAACATTCAGAAAGTAAGCAAATATAACGGTCAAGAATGCAATGTACTGTTGCAAAAAATGTACATAAATATATGCATTCTACACTCATGACGACTCTAGGGCCTGTGTGACGAGTTTTTTCCCCCTCCCTCTGCGAAAGCTCACAGTGCACATCTCTATCCTCGATTCCCATTCTTTCATAAACATATAAGTTCTACACAGTTACGCCCCAACAAACCTGTTGCCTTGTGCACATATGGGTTCTGCAACCTCCACCTTGTTGGCCATGATGTTAACATTAAACAAAAATTAATAAAAGTTGAGTCATAAATTAATTTCATCCCAAACTTTTCAAAAGCAACACATATTAGTTAAAAGTGTCTTTTGTGTTCGAAACTTCTTTAGGAAAAGGTATGGCGCCACTGAAAGATTTTAAATACGTGGTCTCTAATTTTACGTATTCGAAAATCTGCGTGACTAAATAGATAAAAGTGACCCCACAAGGGTCTTGAACATACATCCCTCAAAACTCACGTTGGTTCTATAAGTGACGTAATCAGCTCAGAAGGTATGATTTATCTATTACATGCTTTTGAATAAAATAAAATAACAACTTCTGTAATTTTTCGAATTTTCCAGGAATATTTTTACTGTGGGATAAATGATAATGATCAAATAATATGGCGGCATTTTTAGCAGTCTTTGACGTTTAAAGAAGTAATTTAACACCTTTGCTTCAGTTACGATAAATTTGGGGTAAATGCTCATAAAATCACGGTAATTTTGCACTTTCTTTGTTAAAGTTTTAGTGTTTTCAAAGTGACGTTTATGCGTGCGATTATCGTTCTCAGCCATACATATAATATAACATATTTATCAAATTAACTTCTTGATTTTTTGTAGTGCCATTACTTAAAGAAACTAAATACATATATTTTATATATAACAAGTCTAAAACTTCATCGGTGTATTTTGAAATTGTAAATAAAGGTGTTTTATTTACTGGCAATACGAAGAGATTAAATGCCTTTGGTTAAAAGGAAAAGTATTTAATTTGGGGTCCTGGCATGGCCTAACGCGTTAAGGCGTGCGCTTCGTAATCTGAGGTACGCGGGTTCGCGCCCGAGTCGCGCCAAACATGCTCGCCCTCCCAGCCGTGGGGGCGTTATAAAGTTACGGTTTATCCCACTATTCGTTGGTAAAAGAGTAGCCCAAGAGTTGGCGGTGGTTGGTGATGACTAGCTGCTTTCCCTCTAGTCTTACACTGCTAAATTAGGGACGGCTAGCACAGATAGCCCTCGAATAGCTTTGTGCGAAATTCCAAAACAAAACAAAAAATCTAGTTTGGTTTGTTTTGAATTTCGCGCAAAGCTACATGAAGGCTACCCGTTCCTAATTTAGCAGTGTAAGACTAGAGGGAAGGCAACTAGTCATCACCATCCACCTCTAACTGTTGGATTACTCTTTCACTAACGAATAGTGGGATTGACTGTCTCATATAACACCCAACCTCCGGCTGAAAGGGCGAGCAAGTTTGGTGCGATGGGAATTCGAACTCACGACCCTCAGATTACGAGTCGAATGCCTTAACCACCTGGCCATGCTGGGCGGGTGAGGTATTACAAATGTCAGCCTGAAAACAACAACAGACTAGAGCAAATGCAGCTTCTTTTTTACCAACGAAAAGTATGATTGATCGTTACATTATAACACCACCACGGCTGAAAGCGCGAACATGTTTGGGGAATCAAACTCACGATCATGAAATTGCGAGTCGAGCGCCCTAGCCACGTGGCCATGCCAGGCAGTCTGGAAGATGTAATTCTATTGTTTTACCTAATTTATGATATTTTTCTTATCAAGATATAAAAGTTTCAGTTGTTTTACTTAACTATTCAATCATGACAACCACGAACTGAAACGTTGAAAAGAATGTTAGTTTGCACTACCAAAAAGAATTGAATATTGTAAGTCTTTATTTATTGTCAGTTTTCAGTTAACATAATATTTACACACTACTCAGAAATTGAAGGGCAATAAGATTTGTTTAAATTTTTATATTTTTAGGCTATCAAAAATTTTTACTTTAGCATGCTTATTGTAGAGAGTTAGATTAATCCTACCTAGGGTTTGTAAGTTTATGTACCAATAATTTCTGATGTAATAGTTCTTTATGGAGAATGACCAAAATTCTGCAAAGCGAAAGTTTAGATTGATTGATTAGTAAAAATATTTACTGTTGAGGTAATGCTAAGTTTGGATTTTTTGTTGGTTTGGAATTTTGAAAGAATTGTGAAAACTGTTAAAAACCATTTAATTGAAACTAAAATTTCCAGACTCGCACACTGTTTGAGGAGGACCATACTCCAAATTAAGTGGCACAGGTCACAGGGGTGTGACAAACTATGGTCAGTAGATGGTGATAGAGGTATCAGACCACAGAAAAATACACCAAGAGAACAGACCAAAGTTGTAGCACGACTATCGATATCTGTGGAATTTAGCCCTTAGAAACCGTGTCAGTAGAGCGAATAGGGGGCCTCAAGAATAAGCTCTACCACCTCAATGGAGTGTTTGTGTATTTTGCTCAAAGATCGTGAACAGAATCCATGATGCTGGGCCAGGATACTAGTTATATCTTCAGTTTGAATTCCAAAAACACCAAACAACATAGCTGGAGCTTACTCAACAACATGCCATTTGGTGATGTCGAGAAACCCACTTGTTGAGAACTTTTATATGCAAAAACGGCTGTTCTGGGCCCAGAAAACACTTCAAATAGAAGAGCGAACAACGTTTCGACCTTCTTCGGTCATCGTCAGGTTCACAAAGAAAGGGTTACATATACTGCTGTATACCATATATTCCTGACATCAGCAAACAAATAACCAACATTTGGCAAAAACTAGTAACAAAATATAACATTCCAGTTAACACTAAATTTATTCAAAAACCAGGCACAAAACTAAGGTCTATACTATGTAAGAACTACACTGACAAACACCACACCAACATTATTTATAAAATACAATGTGATAACTGCCACGACTTCTATATAGGAGAAACAAGTAGAAAAATGGAAACCAGATTTAAAGAACATAAAAAGTCACCTTCACACGTTTTCGAACACTGCAAGTCAAATGGACACAACATAACCATAGAAAACACTAAAATACTAAATAAAGAAACAAACATAAACAAACGAAAAATTAAAGAAGCCTTACTTATACAACAACTCAAACCCAAAATAAACCAATATAAAGGAACACCATTATACCTATATTAATATTATAGACAAAATTATATATTCAAACCGCGCCCTCTACATTGCAACACTCAATTATACAACCCCTCCCAAACACGTGGTCAGCTTCCGACCAGTAACCCTTTCTTTGTGAACCTGACGATGACCGAAGAAGGTCGAAACGTTGTTCGCTCTTCTATTTGAAGTGTTTTCTGGGCCCAGAACAGCCGTTTTTGCATATAAAACATGCCATTTGGTCTCTTCATCAAGGGACCAGCCTCTGTCATATTCACAGATAAGAGCAGGTTTTACACATCTTCAAGTTGTAGATGGTTGAAGAGTCTGTAAACGTGAAGGAAGTGATATTTGGCCTGTAACCTTGTCAACTGTGATACCTTTGGAGGTGGTTTAGTCACTGTCTGGAATGATATCAGCATGCAGGATGGTACAAACTTTATATGATAGATGGATGATCCACAATAGCAAAACGCTACGTGGATGAGGTCCTGCTACCCATTGCTCATTTCTTTGCTGTCGCTGTCGAAAATACGTTTTTCTATCAGCAGGATAACATCTGTCCTCATACAACCAGGATCACGCAGCAATTTCTTTTTTCAAGATGAAGGAATATAGGTACAGGACTGGCCTGCTATTTCATCGGACCTAAATCCGACTGAATATGTCTGGGACTTGCTATAAAGAGCAATTAGACACAGGAACCTTTCTTTGATAACCTTTCAGAAGCTCGGAACTGTCCTGATTCAGGAGTGAACTTTGCTGTTCCAGAAGCCATTTTTCGTTACTTTTTGTCGTTGTTATTCTACAGTAACTTTTTTTACTTGCTTACTGCTGTTTATCTGTAAAATTTGCATTTTCATTCTTCAAATTTTGGTAAAAGCATAAGAATCTCATTATCCCTTAATTTCTTTGACTAACAAAGAAGTGATTTTTTTCTCTATTATATTATGAATTGCTTATTTCAGTTTAATGATATGTTTGCATTTAATTCTACTATTTCTAGATTTGACTAGGAACGGTGGCAGAAGGCCTTAGTAGCTTTACTACAAATACATTTTTTTTTCAGTTAATGCGTGCAACTGTTTTAAACTTAGTATCTGATATCCGATATACTGAAAGAAAAGATTACACTGCATCAGACGTCCTTTTTTTGAAAACTTTCAAAAATTATGCAGAGAATATTACATGGATTTATGACAAGGCTACTGGAGATCAAAGGGCCAAATAGAGGATAGTTTTGAATTAATGAAGAAAAGGTAACTCTTCATTCGAACCAAATACAAGAACACAAGCGAAACGGGCAAGTTTCAATGAGTCAGGGATGGCATTTAACAAGCATAGTATTTAAGAGTGAGCTGACACGTGGTTGCAAATGCCATTTACACTGGATGAATTGAAGATAATTCCTCTATCAACAACTGCATCATGTTTAGATAGTGTGATACTCTGTAAAGCAGGACTCTCTTTACGGAATGGAAAACAGAACTATCTAAAATAATCAATTTGTGAATGATAGGTGAGAAAAGAAGGACCACAGAGAATTATGAATGCCAATGTTACTAAATTCTTCAAAGATTATTATATACTGAAGGAATATAAACTAACAACAGTGTCAAAAATATTGGCCCTCCAGTGGCTTAGCGGTATGTCTGCGGACTTACACGCTAAAATCCGGGTTTCGATACCCGTGGTGGGCAAAGCACAGATAGCCCATTGTGTAGCTTTGTGCTTAATTCAAAACAACAAAACAACAACAACAAAAATATTGGTAAAGTCTATGGAAGAATTAGCGGCAAAAAACTGGTGAGAGAACAAAGGAGAGAGAATTTTCTGCCCATGGGAGGGAAAAATCTATAATCTGAAATGTAGAGATAATCATACGCAACATCAAGTAGTGTATACAACAATAAAGCACAGTAAGGTTGGGCTATGCGATCTTCAGGATGTCAACAGTTGAGTGGATATTGTCAATTTGGAAAAATCATGCATGACAGTGAAAGTGATGGAGAATGCCAAAGAAGCTAGCAAAAAGCCTTTGCTAATCGACAATAGATTACAAAATGTTTTATCTAATTAGATAAAGCCTGTTGAATGTTGGCTATCAGAAATCTCATAGATGCATATCTCTACACACTGACATATGTCGACAGAGCAGTTCCACATAAGAGTTTTTGCGTTTTACCTGGTGTTGCCATGGCTATATTTTGGCAATATTTGCAGATGGTGGCCACCTCAATGAGAAATAACTGAAGAGGCTAGCCCTCTTCAAATATGCTAACGCTTAGAAAGTGCAGCAAAGGAACTTCATAAATATAGAAAGAGCAGCAGTCATTGCCAGAATTGAGAATGTAAGCTACTTGTTTGCGTAATTGCTAACGCCAGCAATGATCAAGTTACAAAGAGTGCAGAATAGTAATTAGAGCAGCCAAACAAATATACTGTAATTTTGGTTTGGTTTGAGTAATATTACTGCAAGATGAAGGATCCTAGCTAGTCAAGTGCAACTTTGAGCAATTATAACTGCAATTTATTAAGCTGGTAATAAATTAAACACAGTGGCTTTTTTTTTGTTGTCGATTCTGAATTAGAGAGGGCGCAAGAGTACTTGAATTGCGCACTGACAGAAACGCTACAACAGTGCTCGCCTTCTATAGCGTGTAAATAAATCGTGTAAATAGCATAGCTTTTAAACATAATCTGTAGGTTTACAATGTTACAAGTCGAGTTTCAATACTGTGGTGAGCACTGCACAGATTGTGTTTAACAACCAAACCAAACTGAAGCATAAGGCGAGTAAGGCCTAGGTTGTAGTTCGAAAGATTCTTGCTTCGACCTGATACCATTGAGGTTGATTAACATTGTCGGCAGTGTGTTCATATCGCTGCTTATTTATATATATAAAAAACGCATAGGCGGCGTGTTGTTATTGCTGTTTCAAATTAAGCACAAAGCTACTCAATGGGTTATCTGTGCTCTGCCCACCACGGGTATCGAAACCCGGATTTTAGCGTGTAAGTCCGCAGACATACCGCTGAGCCACTGGGGGGCAAAATAGATGTTGTTTTGAATTAAGCACAAGGCTACACAATGGGCTATCTGTGCTCTGCTCACCACGGGCATCGAAACCCGGATTTTATCGTGTAAGTCCGCAGACATACCGCTGAGCCACTGGGGGGCAGGCGGCGTGTTAACAGCTATAAATTAGGCCCATGGATTGCGTAGGATGCCGTTCGGGTTGAAAGTAGCATACGTATGATTTTAGTACCAGACTTAATATATAAATCATTTGAAGCTATCCACTGTCAGTTACTGTTTGCGTTTTAGTGGAATATTCTTGAAAAAGCCGTAAAGCGAAGCTTTGAATGTCCAGTTGAATAAAAATAAATTTGGTGTTATGAGGTTGTTTATTACTGGTATTAAAACATCTTTTATACACAAACATGGACCTACTGAAATCAAATATGCATGATTCCACTACGTCATCATTTATATGTACGTACATAAAAATGTGTGTAGCTGTAAATTGTAAATTTATTTTACCAGTTTTAGAACTACCAGGCTCTCTGTCGATGTGGAAGTTGCTATGGTTTTACCAATATGTTGTTTTGTCACTTTTTGTTCTTAAATGGATATAAAGCAAAAAAAACCTGAAGATCATATATTTATTTTTCTCATATTTGTAATGTTATAAAAACTTTTTTTTTTAACTGTAGCCCTCATCCCGGTATCTCAGAAGTAATCCTGAAGACTTCTAATGTTGAAATTCATGGTTCGATTTCCACGGTGGGCACAGCGTATATCGTACATTGTTTCACAAATCCTTAAAGATCCTATGGATTTACAATAATCCAGTAAATGAAACGATATTTTAATTTGTGTATATTTCATTCTTGTCTGGAAATTCGTACTCAGGTGTCCCTTTTAAGATTCATTTTGATTCCACTTATTTCTATAATATATTTGATACGACAAATCTGATAAGCATCAAACATCACAAGCTAAGTCTTATTAAGAGATTATAAAATAGGAATTGAGTAGCATTCAGACATGTATACGTCTTTAAACAAAATGTTGAAATGTATAAATATGCACGATAAAGTTTCTAACTCTAGTTTCGTGTTATATATATTTTGTCTTTACAATGTGATATCCCCTTGATGTGGATTCTGTACATGGTGAGGAGACCTTTCAGAGATTCTGTACTTTCAGTTTACCTCCTCTGGGATCTAAACATCCACTCACGTGTTTGCCGTGCGTGGCGACCCAGGAAGTGGAGCAGAGGATCCTGATGGTTGAGGGATACAACCCTAACACCACTTTGGTCTTGAATTTCTGTATACGGGTTCCCCCCCATGCTCAATCTGCTGGTCCACTTGAATTAGGGTCAACCAAGTACCAGTATTGAATGTACTTAATGGGTGTTGTGGACATTGTGTCTAATGCTAGCGTTTGGGTGTCGTACTCACGACACCTTAGTGTTGCTGCAGTGTACTTTTCTGGCATTGTGGTGCGTCCCCTCGTAGGACTCCATGATGGGCGTGGTCAGTGGGTACCGAAACATTCTTTCTTTATTATGGATCCTCCAATCAAAATCTAAATAAAATAGTGAAAAACACACCAATGGTAAATGACCACATCTCGAAGATTCTGAATAGCAATGTTGAACTTTCTCAACACCTGTTCCTTATTTGCCGATGTTGCCTTCTTTATCAGATAAATATTGAGGGTAAATGCCTCTATTTTTTATTCAGAAGGAACTAGAGGGGCTTGCTGGCTCTCCTAAGTCAGTCAAAAAGCTATATTAAGGAGATAATTTGGTGGAAAAAAATCACTCCTAAACACAAGGCAATTAGGAATATACCCATTTAGGTTACTCCCTATGCTACTTTGAATTCTTTATGAGTTATTACTGTAAGGGACTTGAAGAATATCTCCGAGTCAGAGATCCTCGCTGGTTTCTCTACCTGAGGACATTTTGCAGTGAGACGTATCTCCGCTCGCAAAGTAGGAATTATGATGTTAGTGTCATAATTTTGTCGTTTATGTCACCACGTCCACCTGCTAACAATAAAGCAGGTTATCTAAATTACAAAGTACAGCCATATATTCTAAACGCTCTCTGAAGTTTCCAAAGTCAGTGGTTTGGTAACTCGAAGACATCATGTTGTGGTTCCTTGACGTGTGTTTCTTGTGGTAGCAAGAACTATGATGCTTACGAGGGCGAAGTAGACCCTCATTATGTTAATTGTAGTGGCTCTCACCCATCTTATTTTCGTTCATACCCTAGGTAGGCGAAACAAAAAGAGGTACAGTGTTTGAAAATGGTTCATAAAATTTCTTATTCCGTGGTTCGAAAGTTACTGTCCACCACTCCATCTCGGATGTATGCTGCTGCACTCCATTCAACTACTACAATGGGAGTGCAGGCAGATCTCTCTATGCGTCCAAAATAATTATTTTTAAACCACGTGAAAGTCTTTTGCCCTCCATGGTTAAGAAAGTTGACGAGTCAACATCCATCTCTGTACCTACCATTTCTTCCAGCAGATCCCGAATGCACTTCCTTTGATTCTGGGTTTGGGCCTTTCTTCGAGATGCAGAACGATTATTCATTCACGCTCTCCGTTGCTGGAGCCTTCTTCTAATGGCAGAGACCTGCCCTCTCAACCCAATAAAGCGAAGAGACGTAGATGAAAACACAGGGCTCTCCGCCCAATTTTCCTCCACGTAAATAAAAATGTCTCTGCTGTATTTTAGATTATATCAAGGTGCTGGTTGATTCCTGTCATCCTATGTGTTTTCATACAGGAAACATTTCTGAAACCTAGTGACACAGTCACCCTTCGGCAGTTTTCTATGTACAGAAATGACAGGTTGTGTAATGGACAAACGTATGGAGAGGTGGCACTTCTAGTCGATCAGCATGTGCCCGCCCTGTCTTTGTCACTTGATAACCCCTGGAGCCGGTAGCCATCTGTGTTTCCTTGGGTCGTATTATCACTGTTTGTTCTCTCTATCTGTCTCCTGGAGAAAACTATGATCAATCAGACCTTAATATTCTAAGTTGCCATCTCCCTTTTTAACACTGAGGGGCTTCAATTGACATAATCCCCTCTGAAGAGGTGTGATATGGATGGAAGAGGTCGCCCTATAAAGCGTATTCTCTCAGATTACAACCTTTCTCTCTTCAATACTTGTGTTTATGATTATTTTCATGCACCTAATGAGCCCTGTACTGCTATCTATCTCTCGATCTGTTCTCCTTCACTTTTTCTCACTTTTTTGGAGGGTTGACAGCAACCCACGAGACAGTAATAATTTTCCTATCATTTTGAGAGAGATAGCCGTGGTCAATGCCACCCGATCCACGATTCCTGGTGTAGCTGGACCAAACCAACTAGCCCTCTTTCACTACTCTCTCAAAAATTGACCCTGCCATCGTCTGTATGATATTAATAGATGATTGTGTGGCAGCAATGGCTAACTCTATTATCCAGGTAGCTGCTCAAAGTATTCATAAAACTTTGACACGTTTTCCATGACGGAAACCTGCCTGCCATATGGCATGAATGGCTCAAAAATAGGCGTAGGTATCCTACACTTTCAAATTGCATTACGTTTTTAGCAGACCCATGCACATGCTCGGCAGGTAAGACATCAGAGTCAGAAGGAATATTGGATTAAATTCACAACCAGCATCTCTTCCATCATCAGTTCCAAAGTCTTGTGGAACAAGATTCGAAAGGTCAGTGAGCAGTATACTTTTGTCCTCCTTTAAATCTTGCTTTATAATGGCTGGGAAGTTGCTGATGTCCAGAGCATCGCTAGTACTCTCGGCAAAACATTTGACAGGTATATAGCACTTGTGCTTCATCCTCTACTTTTTAGCTGTCCAAACTCGGGCAGAACAATTGCCTCTTTCTTTTCTGGCTAATCGTCTCCATGACTATAATAACCCCTTTATACTAGCAGAACTCAACTTTGCTTTTCATGCGTCTAGCAGTGGATTCATTAAATTCGATAGTATATAGTACGAGATGCTGCACCATCTCTCTCCTGCTTTTCTTGGTATTTTTCTGGTTGTTTTTAACCAGATATGGTAAGAGAATGTTTTTCTTGATGCCTGGCACCAGACTATGTCCTACCTTTCTCTAAGCCGGGGAAGGATCCAAAGATTCCTTCAAACTACCGTTCAGTTGCTTTGACGAGCTGTCTCTGTAAGACCTTAGAGAGAATGGTTAATGCTTGTTTTGTTTGATTCCTCGAATCAAACAACCTCATATCGCCCACCCAGTGTGGGTTCTGACGACAATGCTCTACCATGGACCACCTGATTCGACTTGAAATATCAAAAAGAGGAACCTTTCTCAAACAATAACATCTTGTGTGAATATTTTTTGACATTGAGAAGGCTTAAGATACTACATGGAGGTATTATATATTGCAAGGCCTCCCCTCACATGGGTTGCATGGCCATTTGTCCATTTTTATTAAAATATTTTAATTGTTCGCCGATTCCAAGTTCGTATAGGGTCGACACTTTCCCGTTTTTTAGTACGGGAACTTAGCAACCCTCAGGGCTGTGTCTTGAGTGTCCCACATTTCGGTACAAAGATTAATGCCATCACTGAACAACTCCCTCTTACCGTTGCAAACAGGCTTTATATCAATGACTACCACATCTTGTGCCATTCGTTGAACATGAAGTTTATTGAACTGCATCTATAGACTGCCCTCAATCATTTACTGAAGTGGACCACAGCAAATGGTTTTACCTTTTCTCTATCTTAAACCGTTTGCATGCACTTTTGCTGCCAAAGGAGTATTCATCCTGATCCTGAACTCGTGTTGGTGAAGTTATGATCCCTGAGGCAAAGTTTTTGGGAATTATTTTTGACCAAAAGCTGACCTTTATACCATACATCAAGCAGCTACGAGTGAAGTGTGCAAGGGCACTGAACATCTTTTATGTCCTCTCTTATACCTCTTGAGGAGTGGACAGATGTCCTATGCTAAAGATCTATCATGCTATCATTTGACAAAAACTGCACTATGGGTTTCTTGTTTATTAAGGATGCTAGATCCTGATCATCATCAGGGGTTTTCTGCACTTCCCCAGTCCAGAGGTTGGACATTGAGCCTCATAAACCTCTTTTACACCTCCGCTGTGTGCAACTGTCTTTACTGTATGTCTCAAAACTTTGATCCTTTCCACAGCATCTAACCTAGGGTTGTGTTTTCCTTTCTCAGTAAATCATGCTTTTTCAAAACAGATAGTCTGCCATTGTTCCCTTTGGCCTTCGTACCCAGTCTTATTTCAATGAACTGGGTCTTTCCTTGGATGATATTGGTGTAGCCACTGGTCAGCCTATCTCGCCCTGGCTTATTACCATCTCTATATGTGACCTTTCTTTGAGTCATCTGAGAAAGGCAGACATTCCTGATTGGAAATATTGTCCACTATTTGCCGACTTCTTTTGAACCATCCCTCCATTTTCATTTATACAGATGGTTCGAAATCAGGTGACACTGTAGGCTCTGTCATGATTTGCTGTTGTTTGGTGGTCGCACAGGATCCCCTCTATAGTTTCTGTGTTCACTGCCGAATTGTGTGCCATTTTTCTTGTCCTGGGTCACAGAAGCTATGTAGTACATGAACTGTACTATTTATATCGACTCGCTTAACTTTCTACTGGCCGTGGAATCGCTTCTCTTTAGTTCATAACCTGTTCTCGACGATACTAAAAACCGACTGGCCCATTTGTCTTTAACATCAACTTCCATCCAGTTCTTCTGGATACCAGGCCAAGTTTTTATTCGCGGGAACGAGCTCACTGACATCGCAGCTAAATATGCCTGCTCTGGTGCTATCATTGTTATGCCTGTTCCATACATGAACTATGTTCCTGTTTCAAGACTCGACTCCACACCAGTTGGTAGTTGACTTGGAGTGAGCGATGTGATAACAAGCTTTTTTAGATAAAACCTTCTATTGAATTTTGGCTGTCTTGTTTGCATAATAATTGGAAGGAAAGAGTTGTCCTAACTAGACCACGTTTTGGCTACAGTTTTTTAACTCATTTCTTTTATCTAGGACTGATGCACCAATGTGTTGTCTGTGTAACACTCAGGCTACAATAAGCCACATTTTCTGTTTTGCCATAGTTATGACTCTTAATGACAGCACCGTTTTAGACATGTTTTGTTCACAGGTTTACCCCTGACGTTGGACAGTGTCATTTGCGGGAATGACATTGTTTACCTTACAAATGTTTTTAATTGTTTTCGGGCCATTGATCTTTTTAACGCTATTTAAGTTTTGAATTCAAAAATTGGACTTTGTTTATTGTGTGTTTCTTAACAGGATTTTTTAAACAAATTTTTAAAATATTACTTTTTTTTTTACCGGTTGTTAACCTAGTTGCTTTGCGCATTAAAATGCCAAATAACCAGCAAACCAATAATACGATATTTCAGGCAGCCCTGCTTTCCGGTCAGATATGTTAATACAGATTTATTTCATTGTAGTTTCGAAATTGTATTCAATTTTAAGTAACATGTTTTCATGCTGCAAAATTGATTCATTTTTCATTTATTTCTTTGGGGATTTTTCTCCCACAAATTAGCGTTATGAAGATGCTCGCTAAATGTTATAAAATTCGCAAGACTAAGGAAAACCCTTGCGCATTCCCTACGTTATTTGTTAATGTGAAGTGAAATGTGTGCGTTCAAAATGTTCCCTGGAAACTGGTGGCTTATCGGTAAATATAAAGGCACATAAGAGGCGGCATGACCAGGATGGTTGAGGTACTCGACTCGTAACGCGAAGGTGGCGGATTCGAATCCCAATCACTCGAAACATGCTCGCCCTTTTAGCCGTGGGGGCGTTATAACGTAACGATCAAGAGTTGACGGATGTGATGATGACTAGCTGCCTTCCATATTTTATTACTGCTAAATTAGGTGTGGTTAGCCCTCGAATAACTTTACGTGAAACTCTATATAAACCCATTTTCTTTATGTCAATTTGCCCTTAGGATGCTGAAAGCTTTTCGCGCAAGT
The DNA here is from genome assembly GCA_011833715.1 of Carcinoscorpius rotundicauda. Lineage (NCBI taxonomy): Eukaryota > Metazoa > Arthropoda > Merostomata > Xiphosura > Limulidae > Carcinoscorpius > Carcinoscorpius rotundicauda. Next base: position 19,098,553 of record CM022393.1, on the reverse strand, counting down.
TTGGGAAATATATATTTAGGACTAGGTAACACTGGTATTATTTCATGTTTTTCTCGGTAGTAGAGAAAATAACAAATTTTGTAGGCTCATTTTAATTGAAAGTTTCTGTCTCTAAAGCTATTGCGAACTCATTTTTAAATTGCACCCATCTATAATATACAAAACATAATTAAAAGGCGTAAGAAACAACCTCATGAGATATCTTGAAAATACATCATTTTCGACATAAATCAGATTATATTTATTCCGAATACATCAGTGTAGCTTTGTCGTTCATTCCATATCTTTTTTTCTTTTTCCAAAAGTAGAACCTATTACAGATTTCTGCTTAAGACAAATATACCTACACAATTCCCTTAGATACAGTAACTATAGCCCTGTCCACAGTGCTGATTGTTTAATGTTGATTATCTGTTCTCGTCAACACTAAAGTAAAACCAAGGTTATCTAATAGAAACGACTCACAGCTTTACACGTAATAAAAGCCATCCTATTTCTATAAATAGACTTTACAGCTAACATATGTATAAGGAATATCTTCAGAACTGTGTGTGTATTCGCAGCGTTCACCGACAGGAATCGAATCCCTGATCTTAGCATTGTACATCCGTTGACTTACAGCTATCTCACCGAGAAACCTTGAAAAAGTTTGTTTTTTGTTTTGTTTTTGAATTTCGCGCAAAGCTACTCGAGGGCTGTCTGTGCTAGCCGTCCCTAATTTTGCAGTATAAAACTAGAGGGAAAGACAGCTAGTCATCACCACCCACCGCCAACTCTTGCGCTATACTTTTAACAACGAGTAGTGGGATTGACCGTAATATTATAACGCCCCCACGGCTGAAAGGGCGAGCAGTACCTTGAGAATTCCGTTTGCGAGAGAGTAAGGTAGTAGAAGAATTCGCTTAGGTATTTGACTCAGATACACATGAGTCATCAGATACAAAAAATTATGTTGGGTGGCTTTCAACTGCGGTTTAAGGTTTGAAGTTTAATCAGTCGTTTACCCACTTAGAACTACATAAGGAGTTTGAACATATCACCTGACAAAGCACGCAAGTGCTTTAGTGAACAGTAAATTGCCTCAGTGAAGTTTGATTGTTTATGTAACTTCTTGATTGGTTTTTCTCTTTTTCAATCTAGAAAACTGCTGTGCTTGTGAATTTATGTTACACAGACTTTATCAATGACGCTAAATTATTTTCTGGTCGGTAAAGAAGATAATTTTTATTATTTGTTAGCAAAACATCAGCCATGAGGCTGATACTTCGAAAGATAAAATATTGGAATGTAATTTAAATATTCTTCGACAGTTCGTAGACTCAGATAAACGCCATTAAGCGTAAACTTTAAATAATTATAATGAATACACCCTAATCCTTGCAGGCCTGGCATTGCCAAGTGGTTAGGGGTTGTTCGACTCGTAATCTGTGGATCCTGGGTTCGGTTCCCCTTTTCACCAAACATGCTCACCGTTTTAGCTCTGGGGCGTTATAACGATCAATTCCACTATTTATTGGTAAAAGACCAAGAGTAGTGATGGCTAACTGTGTTCCTTCTAGTCTTTCCTTGTTAAATTAGGAGCGGCTAGTGCAGATAGCCCTCGGATAGCGACCAAACGTGTGGGTCTAGAGATTGTGACCACAATTAATTACATTCCCTTTCACGTGTGTGACTTGTAGCTAAGCTACCTGAATGCACCACTTCAAGAAGAAATTGACAGATACAGCATGTTTAGCTTCGTAGATTTGTTTGTATAATTATATGTTTATTTGTGTGCGTGATATATATTAACGATAGATTTAGTCAAAACTGAAAAAAAGTAATAGGGCCTAATTGTAAGGACGACAGGGCAAATATAATATAAGCTCTTGACTTAGTTAGTCTACCCAAAGAGAGAAAGAAATATTACACATTTCTTATGATTTTTGTAGGACTGTAGTATTATTTTAGGGTGCCAAACTTTTACGTTTTGTTTACAACATACACGTACGTATTGTGGTCAGAGGAATAAGATTTGATAGAACACTCCGGATGGCAGTGTTCTGGTCAACATACTTTATTGTGCGTTACTTACAGACCAAACTGACCGATTTGTCAAATGGAACATACTGACACCAGGCAATTATCGTTTCAATCAGCTAGGAGATTTGATTAAAGGAATTATACATATATTTTTAACTTCATTAAAGATGGCTTTAAACACACTCTCTGCCGGAAGTTAACTGGAAAATTAACACGTGTCTAAAATGGCATTTGAATGAGTTTAATTAATTTATCTTACTTCTCATTAGTTTGGTTTAATTTTGTTTAAATTTAGTGTAAGCCAACTCGAGGGCTATCTGCTCTAGCCATCCCTAATGTAGCAATGATAAACTAGAGGAGAAATGTTTTGTTCTTCTTTGATTAATCAGTGAGATACCAGTACTAACAGAACTGCTTCGTACGACTATATTCAATAAAGAGAAAATAATCTAAACTTGCAAACTAAATGGTCAGGTTAAACATCTTTATAGTTTCACATATAATTTTTTAAGATTTTGAACCACTGGCCACAACGCAGTCAACAAAACAGAGGATTACCATGAACCTAATAATGGGGCTGACTGTCACTTTTATATCACATTTACAGCCGAAATCGCGAGACATATTAATCGACATGCTTCTAAAGCAGTGGTGCACAAAGTCCGGCCCGCGACGAGTCGCCGAGTGGCCCGTGATGTAAAACGGGAAAGTCAAACATAGAGAGTTCGCGCGCTTAAATTTCGCGCCTGCGCGAAGATTAAGCGCTATAGAATAATATGCATTAGATTAGATACTGGATGGTTCCATATTTGTGTCGAGCAAAATTTAATAAGCAAATCTCGTCAATGCATAGGCATTTAATCATTGGCGCAATTACGTAATATTTCTGTAATTACAAAATCTCATGCGTTCCAATTGTTCTTCGATATTTACTTACGAACCCTATTTTGATGCTATTTCGTAACAAAAATGGCAGCTAATCGTAAAAGAAAAGTTGACGACGAAAATCGGCAGTATCGACAGTAGCAGTCGCGAAGATATCCAATATAAAGCGTCATTATGAGTCAAAGCATAAAGACTTCCACTACGTTGTCAGTAATGAACGAAAAACTCCAATTGAATATCTGCGGCGGTCGCTGAATCACCAGCAGAACGTTTTCTCAAAGCAATCAGTGCAGCATGTGAGGTCAGTTACGATATTTCGTTGATGATAGCGAAATCTGGCCGATCGTTCAGTGATGGTGATTTTGTCAAGCAAAGTTGTGTCCGGAGGCACTTCGCAAGCGACAGACGATGGCTTTGAATCGTATGACAGTTCAACGAAGAATTTCAACTCTCTCAGTAGACGTGACAAGGCAGCTTACAAATAAAGCTGCCAACTTTGTCTACTTCTCTTTGGCAGCAGACGTGTTGACTGACATCAGTTCAACAGCACAGTTACTAGTTTTTTTTCGTGGTGTGTCGTCATCGTTTGATATCACAGAAGAACTAATCGGCATGTGTTCCATGAAGGGTCAGACAATTGAGTCTGCTTTATTCGAGGAGATATTACGACTGTGTAGTAGTGTTTCATTGGATTTCACGAAACTGGTAAGTGTGACAACTGATGGAGCACCAGCCATGACTGGAGAAAGTAACGGCCTGGTAACACTGTTGATGAAGCATCGAGGAAAGGAGAACAGACAGTTGGTGAAGTTGCTCAGTTTTATTCACCAACAGAACCTGTGCAGTAAAGAACTTGGTGTTCAGACACTGATGGCATTAGTGACGAAAACTATTAATTTCATCAAGTCACGAGGGCTCAATCACCGTCAGTTTCAAAGTCTTTTTGAAGAAATTGATTCAGACTATGATGACCTTGTGTATCACTGTGAAGTACACTGGCTGATGACCTTGTGTATCACTGTGAAGTACACTGGCTGATGACCTTGTGTATCACTGTGAAGTACGCTGGCTGAGTCGAGGGAAGATGCTCAAAAGATTCTGGGAGTTGATAGAATTCCTCAAAAGCAAGAACAAAGACACAGAAGTGATTTCCATGACTGATCCAGCATAGCAAGCTGATTTGACCTTTCTGGTCGACATGACACAACACTTGAATGATCTGAATTTGAAGTTGCAAGGCAAAAATCAGCTTGTCTGCCAGCTTGCAAATCACGTCTCAGCTTTCAGGACAAAGTTGCAATTGTTCCGGTAGCAAGCAGCATCAGGCAACTTTGTACACTTTCCCACTTTTCAGTCACAACTACAGAAGAATCACAACATTGACACACAAGTTTATGTGGAGAAGCTAGATACCTTGATTCAGTCCAGTCCTTCAACTCACGGTTTCATGACTTTGACCAATGAAGATTGTTGATGAAACTTTTTACTGATCCGTTCAGGATGTCAGTGGATGACTTGTCAACAGAATATCAGCTCAAACTTACTGATCTCCAAGCATCTGATGAACTGCATGTTATGTACCGAGAAAATAGTTTGCTTGACTTCTACAAAACGTTGTCTGATACATTTGCTAATCTGAAAGATAAAGCATTTGTCCACCCCAGCATGTTTGGCATCACGTACTGCTGCGAACAGGTTTTCTCGCATATGAAACTGAACAAAAACAACACTTGCAATTAGCTGACTGATGATCATCTGGAAGCAGTCTTGTGTCTTTCAACGTTAAACATCAAGCCGGACATTTCTAAGCTCGTAGATGACATGCAGTACCATCCATCACACTAACTTTGTGACAGTTGACGCATCATAACATTTTTTAGAATAATGTGCAAACTCATTGATGTAATCGTGATTTGTGTGTTCTTAAATGTGATGCCCATCTTGTTTGAAACAATGTTGGGAAGATTTTAATCTTCACTTTTTTGTGGCTCCAAACGGTTACGAGAAGTCTGTTTGTAGCCTTTGATCTAAAGAGTTTGTGCACCACTGTTCTAAAGCCTCGACCTTTTAACCTTTTTTTACTTGTTGTTATTACAAAGCCTGATACGCTAAGCGTTATATCATACCAAGTCCGAAAATCAAAGGAAACTCAAGATGGCTAGCGTAGATAGCCCTCGTGTAGCTTTGTGCGAAATTCAAAAACAAACAAACGGATTGCTTAGGGGCTTGCAGTTCAGTTTTTGTTTTGCTAGGCTTAGTACCTTTAGGTTTAATTTTCTCAAACAATTCACCAAGAACGTTCTAAATTAATATATAGAAACCTTAGGTAAATAAAACACAAAAAGTAGGATAATATTTATGCTAAACACAAGGCTATATTTATAATTTCACTAACTGGGTGTATTTTACTTTCGTTTGAGATTATATTAAATATCTGATGATATTAACAGTTGCGAAACGTTGTTTTTAAATGAAATATTTTTCTTTTTTTTCAGCTGTTTTCTTAGTTTTAAAATGTTGTAGAGTATGAGACACCTCCGACATTTATAAAAATATTAAGTTGTTAAATTTATCATGGTTTTTTATAAGTTTTATACGATATTAGATTAAGCTAATTCGAATAGTTGTAATGAACTCCATAACAGATTAATGTGTGATGCTTGTGGTATGTGTTTTATAAAATGTTAACTTGTTAAGGTAATTGTAATGGTTGTATTACATTTTATAAAATATAATTTGTTAAACTGGTAATGGATACAGTAAGTTTTGTAAAAAAAATATTAACTTGTTAAGCTATCTGTAATGGTTGTCTCTTGTTTTATGCAAGACTAATTCCTGCAATTATTCTAGTGAGTTTTCTAATATATTAACTAGTTAAACTAATTGTAATGGTTGTAGCAGGATTTATACAATATTAATTGCGTATGTGATAATTACAAATTCCCTTAAAATGTGAAAAGAACTGAAAAGCTTACTCGTTGTGTCCCTGAACAACAAAAAATAAATCACATATATATATATATATATACCCTCATCGATGAAGAAGTCTTTGTTACTACCAGGCGATAGCAATGATCTCAGATATACGACCTTGACACCTGACGAGAGAAACAGTTTCTGTTTGTTGCTAACCGAAAACATTTTGCTCTCCTATTTATTTTAACACAGTCTAAATTTCTTTTACTTTATTTAGCCTACGTAGTTCGTAAAACTTTCGTTTTATTGGTATAAAATTTGAGAAAGCCTTGTTAACTTCAGAAATGGGTGTTTGTCAGTTTTTCAACAATTTGTACTCAAATAGTATCAAATAAAAATAGTAAATAATTAATCACAGCATAATTTTAGCTTACGGTCCACAGCTATTTCTCACACTGGGGCATTTCAAGTGATGGACCTTAAAACAAAAAACCGAGCCTGAGAATTCATAAATCCACAAATACAGTTTTGTTTCTTTTGCTGGCCCGGCATGGCCAAGTGTGTTAAGACGTGCGACTCGTAATCTGAGAATCGCGGGTTCGCATCCCAAACATGCTCGCCCTTTCAGCCGTGGGGGCGTTATAACGTGACGGTCAATCCCACTATTCGTTGGTAAAAGAGTAGCTCAAGAGTTGGCGGTGGGTGGTGATGACTAGCTGCTTTCCCTCTAGTCTTACACTGCTAAATTAGGGACCGCTAGCACAGATAGCCCTCGAGTAGCTTTGTGCGAAATTCCAAAACAAACAAACAAACTTTTCTTTTGCAGTGAATACCGTACTGTATGCGGGTGATGATTCACACACTCGAGGGACTGATGTGGTCTCTGGGCCGCCTGTTTGTCTTGGCAAGCTCGAAACCTTGACTAGTTGTGCGATCAAGTTACTAATATGTTTCACGATAACAAAGTTATGTGTGCGTTTTTCTTACAGCAAAGCCATCGACGTCGAGCTGTCTACTGTGTTCATATTGGGGAATCGAACGCTTGATTTAGCGTTATAAATCTGTTGACGTTCGCTGTTCCAGTCACAAAGTACTTATGTGAAGTTGTATGTTTTAAAATTTAGTTCACATTAGATGGCTAAGTCACAAGTGTTTTGCAGATAAATTTGTTTTTAGGAGCATGGTCAGGAAAAAAAAATGCTTTTGTCACAAGTGTGAAAACGACAAGTTTCGTGCGTTTTACTTATTAAATTTCCACTGTTGATTCGATTATATTAAAGGTTTACAGTGCAGTCAAATAATTTGAAGATATTTAATCAGACGTTGTTGTGTTTTTCTTATAGCAAAGCCACATCGGGATATTTGCTGTGTCTACCGAGAGGAATCGAATCACTAACTTTAGCGTTGTAAATTCATAATCAAATATTTATACATGGATTTGGGGTTACTGAAACAGTTCCTGGAAATTCTTTGAAGAGGGTTGTACCACCCGTGACCTATGAGCACGACGCCACCTCATATGTGTTGTTTTCACGTATTAAACGACTGTAATTGAAAATACTAAAACGTATGTATGTCCGCTTTTTAGAATAGCACGAAACCGCAAGATAGTCGGTCCCTTGCTTTGTTTGTGCGTAAAGCCGGCATTGTCAGTGTGAGAATTGTAGTTCACGAAGGTGTTTCATTTATCAGGAATACCTCTATGTGCTTCATGCGATTTGTCTTTTTTACAGTATTCATTATATCTGCTCTGGAGTTTGCATCTTAAACGCTGGATGTATTTTCCGCAGTGTCCATGAAAGTGTTCTGTTTCAATAAAAATTAAAGCCGAAATTAACAGTAACAAAAGTTTTATTGTTTGCTTTGGAAGTTCATATGTCATGTTGTGTTGTAGCGAACAGAATGCATAATTCGTCTCGGGATTCATGGCATGCACACGTTTTACTGATGTCACGACAGTACAACTTGCAATGTAAGAGTCCCTTATGTGACGTCGTTTCAGTGTCTACTGAATGACAACACACTACTGTATAATCGTGCGAGTAGTCAAATCAAGTGGTCTTCGGTCCCTGCCAAGGAAACTACTAATTAATAAACCAGTGTATAATAAAACATTATTAAGCATTTCAGAATTTAAAAAAATACTATTTCATAGCTATAAATGGACTGATATTCAGAGTAAATGATAAATGGGACAAATAAAGTTTATTTGAATTCAATTTTTACTTACAATTCCAGTAATGTATGGTGTAAGGTGCACCCATTTGTACTTCATGCGTTTTTTTGTAACTATTATTATTTAATTATTTAAACTATATGAAAGGTGTATATAACATTTTTACTGTACAATTTCAGTAATGTATGGTGTAACGTCCACCCTATTATTATTTAATTATTTAAACTATATGAAAGGTGTATATAAGTAGATAGCTTTATTGTATAAGTATAAATACACGTGTATATTATTAAATTATATGTCTTTAACGAAATACCTGATATTATAAGAGGGTGTCCTGTATCAGGAGCAAAACAGGAAGCACTAGCAGTCGAGCTTTGCTCGTGGAAGACGTAATAGCTACTTGACTGTTAAAGGTGTAATAGTATTACAATCTTTGATTTTTAAAATTTTCAAATCTGAAGAGTACTCAGAATGGATTGTTACTAATAAAAGTTAATTCAAGTCTACAATTCAGTAAAAGTTCAAAGTAAAATATGAAGTAGGAATGAAGAGAACGATAACCACGCCCATTTTGAGATTGTACGAGATTTGATAAGTGCTGTCATGCTTCCAGCTCATTATTACCTTGTTTTCTTAAGTTTTGGACCCCACTTCTACTTCCTTATTTATTCTACTTATTTAAAAATATCTACACGTGTACCTATTTCATATCTTTTTTTTGGTAGTACATCTCGAGAGTGGCTGTGTATCTACACGTGTACCTATCTCATATCTTTTTTTTGGTAGTACATCTCGAGAGTGGCTGTGTATCTACACGTGTACCTATCTCATATCTTTTTTTTGGTAGTACATCTCGAGAGTGGCTGTGTTCTAGATATATTTTTTTTAGCTTTTCTTAGAGCCACTTCTTGATATTTCCTGGCTTTTGCTGATGTGTTTTTTATAGTTTATCTTCCAACTAGCCAGGGTGGCAGCCTTTTCTACGGCTTTTCTACGGTTTGTTTCGCATATTCAGTGTTACTCTTTCTAATCTTATCTGTATTACTGTAGTGACGCTCTCTTTGCTGGGACGAAGACTCTTCAAAGTTCTAAGCATAAGATTTTCTCCTGTTTTTTTATGTTTCATTTAAAGGCATATTTTAAAAATCGCATTCTCTCAAGTACAATCTTAGATGTTAACAGGTCATTCTCAATTTGAGAACAGTACAAAGGTAAATTAGACAACTAATCGTTCTTGTTTTCAGTACAGACCATTCGAATCAAGCCTTACCAGACTTAGGAAATGGTAGCGTTCTTCCTCACATAGGAGACTTACGCCTTAGGTATAAACAGCTGTGATAGAATTGCTTTGTTTAACAGAAAACTCTTGAGTCATATGTACAGAACTGAAAACTTCGCTTTCAAAGATTAAGTCATAGTTACTACCTAGATCTAGAGATTTTATGTAGTTCACTTCTCTTTTCTCTAGCTCATACAGCTGCAACCCGTTTAAGTAGCGCATGCGCATAATTAATCATGTTCCAGCACGTGATTTAAGTGCGATTTGTTACTTGAAAACTCACAGAACATGATCTTAATTAAAGAATATGGTTACTAGTGTATTGTTATCTCATTAGTAATGTTACAAAATAGTTAATACTCAAAACTAACGTTATAAGCGAAAGTAAAGAAAATTATTTCAGATAATATAGCGTAATTCAATAAAGCCTTTTAGATTTGCATAAAGTATTTCAACAACGTTAGACAGCCTTTCAGATTGACAACTTTGTGTTGTTGGGTTTTTTTACCGATTTTCTCAAGTATTTTGATGGCTTGTTACTGAGTATCAACTCAACAGTGGATGTACAGTTCATGTAAAGTTTTGTTTAACTACCGTTTGTAGTGTGTTTTAGATTTTAACTTGTATTACATATCTGGCCTATTCTTACCGTAGGTACTACCGTAATACGATCTCTTCTGTGTATAACTTATATAGCAAACGTCATTTTCAAATGACTATAAATTTAAAGAAGCCAAATTAATGACGAATACTACTTGATGAGGATCGGTTTATTAGATTACAGACATATATGAGAATATTAAAATCAATATTAAAACCACTCGTTTCATAGTCATCTTTTGTAACTTTGACGTCAGCAGTTTACGTAAATATTTGATTTGAATACAAAATCAGAAGTGACATCCAAAACGACAGTAACTGTCCTTTAATCACTTAAATAACACGATTACTACACAATACTGTTATTGGTAACTGTTATAATTATTTGATTTAGCAATGCCACGATATATTGCTCTACATCTATTTTTAAGAATGAGTTGCTTAAAAGATGCAATTATGAGAAATTGAAAACATGTTCAACATTTCGACCAATTTCTCTGAAATTATTATACAGTTATATTAATGCGATAATGTATGCAATTCCTGTTATTACTGCTCATTGATTAGGATATTAATAATTATAACCAAGCAAAAGCTTCAAATAATTAATTTTACTGTATTGCTGATTAATTTGTTGTTGTTTTTTTGCTATTTTTGTTGGTAGCGTCTTTAATGACGATCACGTCACACAGTTCACCCGAACTCACCTACAGCACACATTGTAACAAGAATTATAATAGCCCCTCAGTGGCTCAGCGGTATGTCTGCGGACTTACACGCTAAACTCCGGGTTTCGATACCCGTGGTGGGCAGAGCACAGATAGCCCATTGTGTAGCTTTGTGCTTAATTCAAAACAATAACAACAACAGAATTATAATTTAGCGATTTTCCATCTTCTGTGTGTATTTCTTGTAGCAAAGCCACAACGGGCTATCTGCTGAGTCCATCCACCTTTTGTATCTGTGACTGTGGTAATACAAACTAACATATATTCTTATTGGATGAGCTCTACTGGACTCATATTACTCGTACCAAAGTTTAAAGTATTCCATCAAGAAATGTCTGAGATACAACAACTCCAGTTTCGATTTTTTCCGTAATTTTTGTCTCTTCAATCAAAAGTATGAAATTTTTATTCGATAGAAAAACATATTTAATGTTTAAAGATTTTTTTATTTGGTAGCTTTTATACCCTTTCAACACAGAGTTAGGAGTCTCATTTCGGGTAAATATAAGCCAATAAAAAAGCGCTCAAATTTAACGAAAATGTTTTCGCACGCGTGCGCAAAAAGTCACACGAACTCTCTGAAATTTTTAATACAGTCTTCTCTATGGGTTAAAGTCGCCTGTTTTATAGTTTTTTTCGTTACCATTAAAAACGTCTGATTTATGACATCAAAACTATATGATGAAAAGAAGGCCTGGCATGGCCGAGCGCGTTAAGGCGTGCGCTCGTAATCCGAGGGTCGCGCTAAACATGCTCGCCCTCCCAGCCGTGGGGGTGTATAATGTGACGGTCAATCCCACTTTTCGTTGGTAAAAGAGTAGCCCAAGTGTTGGCGGTGGGTGGTGATGACTAGCTGCCTTCCCTCTAGTCTTACACTGCTAAATTAGGGACGGCTAGCACAGATAGCCCTCGAGTAGCTTTGTGCGAAATTCCAAAAACAAACCAAAAATATATGATGAAAAGACATGCGGATATGTATTAGTTAGGTCAAGTAAACTAGATTAGCAGTTTTTAACTTAAGTTTTCGAAATAATCATACTGTTGTTATTAATTATTCATCCCCAACGTTTCAGCACAAAGTTACCAAAATTTTTAAGAAATTATCATACCTAATGAGCATTTAGCATCATGTGACAGTAGCTTAAGCAATTAGCATAAACAATGATGCTTGATAGGCTATACCAATTGCATAGAGGTGATGACAAGAAACTATTAATCTAAATTTCATAGCGGTACTATAAAGGTAGCAATTCGTACTGTTTTATAGAAGATGAGCTGATACTATATATTTTGAATAACCCGGTTGGTTCTGTAAAGTAGAGGTATATTGCAACTAACAGGTTTGCAATTCTAAAGTTAATTCGGGTTACCTTAAGTTAGGTTACTAAAGCTTTAACTTTCTTATTTGGGAAGGATTAATGTACGAGCCTCTGATGATGCAAGTGAATATATGATTTGCTGTTTTAAGCGTTTGTTGGCGAAAGTTTCATTTACTTTAGTAGAACGGAATTATCTGGAGGAACTGGTTGCCAGCACGATGCAGATCGTTACATCTGTTAAATACACTGATATTATTAGACCACAACTTTGAGCGATCTACCTATAACTACCAATATCCTTGCGTCCGCAGATGGTTAAGGTAATATTCCAAGTTATATGTTCAAAAACTTAAATGCGTTTATACAATGGATTAAAGAAGATTTGGAGTCCTCATATTCTGGTCCAACCGTCATACGGTGCTACGTTGCAAAATATATTTTTACATGCAATTTTAAAGTCAATTTCATTTGTTTGTTGTAAAGCAAAGCCACATTGGAGTATTGGTTGTGTATACCTTGGGGAATCGAACACTAAATTCTAGCGTTGTAATTCTGTAAGGCTGTCCCATCGGGGAGAGAGATGTAAATAAGGATCCAATGTGGTTTAAATCTTAAAATATATCAATAGTTTAGTCCCTGATAGTACAGCGGACTTACACAGGATTTGTGTAGCTTGGTATTTAACTACAAACAAACAGAAAATCACAGTTTAAGCTTTTATAAAGGAATCTGATTGTAGTAACTTTCATTTTGAGTGTCCATTTTCTTGCTTTTGTGAGTACGTAATCTATATTTTTAATACTTTTTCTGTACCGGTTTAGGTAGATGTGCAAAGATCCTCTAATATTAAAATAATTTCAGTAAAATGTACAATACGCCTTGACCGTCCGTAGCCTAGTGGTAAACCTAACCAAAATACGAATCTGTGGATTCATGGTTCGCGTTTGGTTGTTATACAGGGTGTTCGGAAAGTCGCTTTGCAGTTTTGTCTGTTAATAAATATATAGGTACACAGTGACTTTCCGAACACCCTGTATAATCACGCTAGTCGTTTTGGTACACAGTGAAAATGGTGATAAAATCGCACCATTCAGTTAGCCAAAATTAATCGAACCTTCAGGGGCGAGTGCTGTTGACTCACAGCCATTTTTCTGGTCTAGCAGTTTAAAATTAAGGACGGCTATTCGCAGAAAGCTTTTGAAGGTGGACTAAACTTCTAAAAAACAATACATACATTTATATTCCTTTATTAATACTTTATAAATTTGCTGTACTACTATACCTCCGTGGACTTTTATCTGGAACGTGACGTATACAAATGAAAGAATACATAAATGTGTAAGTATTTATGTAACTTACACTGTTACATTCTGAATGCATTTTGGTTATTTATAACATGAGATTTGACACACAAAATTAAAGTTCTTAATTAGAAAAACTACATCGTCCAAGTGTGATAGGCATGGTGCATGTAGCTTTACCCATGAAACTTTTACTTCTGTACATTTGGTTTCGTTTTGAATTTCGCGCAAAGCTACTCGAGGGCTATCTGCACTAGCCGTCCCTAATTTAGCAGTGTAAGACTAGAGGGAAGGCAAATAGTCATCACTACCCACTGTCGACTCTTGGACTACTCTTTTACTAACGAATAGTAGGATTGACCGTCACATTATAACGTTCCCACGGCTGAAAGGGCGAGTATGTTTGGTGCGACGGAGATTCAAACCCGCGACCCTCGGATTACGAGTTGAACGCCTTAACCCACCTGGCCATGCTGGGCCGACTTCTGTGCAAGCCCAGTTGTCAGGTGTTATTGGAATAAAGGCCAAAAACACTATCAATGGTGATTGTTCTTAACTGATAATCTGAGGTAAAGCAGTGGTTCGCCTGCCGTTCATAATTAACACTGATTATTATTAAACGTAATTATTGTGAATGATTTTTAGCGATTTTTATGGTTGACGTTAATACTTGTTTTGGTATAAACAACTATGTTTGCCATAAATATGATTTTCTGAAACATTTTATTATGATAAAGCTTTTCGTAAGGACTTTTTGAAACAAATATATATAATTCTTTTGTAAGAACTAAAGGTAATATCACACATTATTATTTATTCTGTAGGTTAGTTTCACATTCTAATTTGGGTATTGTTTTGTCTGATTTTCAGCTCGAAACACTTTTAAAGAAAAACAAACTATTCACTTTGGTTTGAAAACGCCAGTTCTTTCACAAATAATTTATGTTTACTCATGCAAAACATATTTCTTTAGTTAAGGTTTTCATGCATAGCTAGGTATAAAGTAAACTTTTGCTCTCTCCGATGGTGTTTGGGTATTTGCCCTGGAGGGTCAGGTTCACTTTGACCTCTTCCTCCTTCCTTAACATATTTTCCCTAACTCGTGATGTTATGTTAGGACCTTTTCAGGGCAATGTCCATTTATAGTCTCTTATTCACAGTAGTCAAGCTTGCTGGTGGCATTTTTTTTTTTAATCTTATTATTATTTTAAAATACATGAGTATGTAAATTATAAATACAAGATTTAAAATTTATACACATACATATTTTAATTTAATTAATTTATTTTTTTCTTTATATTTAATATATATGTTAATTGGGGAGAGGTATTTAGGAATATCTTCATCATGTATAAGGTACCTATCTAGTTCGCATAACAAATCATTTTTCTTCCAATTTTTGTTAAAATACCTAATTGTAATATTTAGGAGTCTATCTGATATTATTGGTATGTTCGAGTAATTATGGATGAATTTAGATGATGTTGCTCTCGGAACTCTGTATGCTTTTGTGAGAAGTGCATTTTGTATTTTTTGTAGTTTGGTTTGATTGTTACATTACTTACAGTTACCCATGCTGGAGCTGCATAGTCTATTACTGGTCTAATATATGTTTGTATATTTTCAAAATATTATCTGTGGATGCTCCACTGTGTTTACCAGTTAGACTCCTAACATAGTTGGTTCTTCGCCAAATTTTATTTTTAATTTCGTTGACATGGTTGATCCAAGTTAATTTTGAATCATAAGTCAGACCTAAAAATTTTGCTGATTGGGCAATCTGGAGCAGCGTGCCATTCATATATATTTCTAACTGTTGTTTTCTGTGTTTTGGCGATTTCGTAAAGAGTACGAGCTGAGTTTTTGCTGTGTTTATTTTAATTCTATATTTTTCACAGTATTCACTAATTCTATTTAATTGTGGTTGTATGTTTGTAGCTGCTATCGTGGGTGTTGCAGCACTTTTCCAGATTGCCACATCATCTGCGAACTGTGATGAGAATCCATGATTTGGATCCTTCAATGGCATATTGTTAACATACATGATGAAGAGTATAGGGCTAACCACCCCTCCCTGCGGGACACCAGCTAGTGAAGTAAAGTATTCGGAAAAAGTTCCTTCTACATTTACTCTACATTTTCTGTTTTCCAGAAAGTTAGATAACCAGCGAATAATTCCTCGCGGTAGTTCCATTTCATTCATTCGGAACCTTAGACCATCGTGCCAAACGGTGTCGAATGCTTTCTCGATATCGAGGAAACAAGCGACTGTACATTCTTTTTTGTTGAAACTATCTATGATGGTTTCGGTTAATCTTATTAAATGATCTGTCGTTTGTCTAAATTTTCTGAATCCATTCTGTTCTTCTGGTAATTTTGATGTTACCTCCAGGAATGTGGAGAGTCTATTACTTATTATTCTTTCGAGAATTTTGCCTACACAGCTGGTCAGACTGATTGGTCGATAGCTATTTGGTTTATTCGCTGGTTTTCCTTCCTTATGGAACATTAAAATATTTGCTAGCTTCCAAGAAACTGGGATATATCCTGAGGATAGCGATAAGTTGAATAGAGAATTTAGATGGTCAAACAATTTCGGAGTGCCGTTTTTTAGGAGAATAGCTTGTATTTCGTCTTCTCCTGGCGCTTTGTTTTTGGTGTTTTTTATTGCTTCTAGTATTTCATGTAGGGATATTCCTTTGTTAGTAATGTGCTTTCAAAATCAGTGTTAGAACTTGTATTTGTATCAGTTATGTTTACTGGAAATATTGGTTCATATTGATGTTTATTGTTTGCTATGTGATTAGTGACTTTATTGTAGAAGTGTGTATTCATTTCTGGATCTGTGTGAGTTTTAAATGTATTTTGGAGTTGATCCTTGAAAGCTTCGGCTATTTCTTTATTTGTACGTGCAATGGTGTTATTATGTTCAAGTGGAGGATATTTCTTTGTGTTTGTGTTTTCACTTGTGAATCTTTTAAGATGTGACCAGAATTTTTTCGGGTCAGTTATGTCGTTTAGTTTATTACAGTAATTGTCCCATTTATTTTGCTTTTGTTGTTTTATTTGAGTTCTGATGTGATTTCTAATGTTGTTTATTTGTGTTTTAGTTTCTCTGTTTCTTGTAATCATGTACTGTCTTCTTAGTTGGTTTCCATGTGTTGATTGTTGTTTTGTGGTGTTGTTTTGGTATTGTTTCTTTGGCTGCTTTCTGTAGGCAATCCGTAATTGTTTGACAATAGTTGTCCATTTCGACTTGCGTTTTAACTTCTTTAATAATTTCATTTGGTAATAGATTATCTAATTCTTGTTTATAGCATTGCCAATTTGCTTTTCTGTAATTAAATTTTTCTTTCCTATATGTTATATTTTTATAGGGGGTGAGATCGAAGACGCAAAAAATTGGGAGATGATCACTATCTACATCTTTTCCCACTTGAAATTTTACTAATTTCTGGTTTAAATTATATGTACATAGCTAGGTATATCTACGCTAGTTGTCCCAATTTTGAGTTGGTTGCCAAAAGGGAAGGTATATAGTGAACACCACCTGCCGGCCGTTACTGAAATCTAACAGTGGAAATTGACCGACACACTCATAACATTCTCAAAAGCTCAAAATGTGGAGTACGATATTAAAATGCGATATTATTATGCTATAACATACACACACACACACATTTACAATTGATTTATCTTGAAATTCTTGGATGTTATAATTGTATTTATAAAATCTCTTTAGTGATAAATTACATATTTTAATTTCCAACCACGTGTTTAAATGAACAAAGCATTATTATTCAGTTACAGAAAATGAAAACAAACTGTTATAAGTAAAATATGGAAAAACCTATGTCAAGATATTTTTTTAAAATAAAATCAAACAAACATTCCTTCAAAAGTGAGGTAACGCTAAAAATATATAAGCATGATTTTCAAATGCTAGAAATCAAGACATTGCAACTCATGTTGTATTCAGCTGTGAGAATGTCAGAATGGTCTGTGATGCCTCAACGATTTTCTTGGTGAATTTGTACACGAACAATATTTATATGTCAGTAATGAAATCACTAAATCTAACAGTATTTTAAAGCCAGGAATTTAATAACTAAATCAAACAGTACATATAAATGTCAGGAATTAAATAACTAAACAAACAGTATTTATATGTCAATAAGTAAATCACTAAATCTAACAGTATTTTTAAGCCAGGAATTAAATAACTAAACAAACAATATTTGTATGTCAATAAGTAAATCACTAAATCTAACAGTATTTTTAAGCCAGGAATTAAATCACTATATCAAACAGTATTTATATATCAGGAAGTAAATTACTAATTCAAACAGTGGAAATATATGTCAGGAATTAAATCACTAAACAAACAGTATTTATATGTCAATAAGTAAATCACTAAATCTAACAGTATTTTTAAGCCAGGAATTAAATCATAAATCACTAAATCAAACAGTATTTATATGTTAGGAAGTAAATTACCAAATCAAAGAGTATTTATTTGTCAGGAAGTAAATTACCAAATCAAACATTATTTATATGTTAGGAAGTAAATCACTATATCAAACAGTATTTGTATATCAGGAAGTAAATTACCAAATCAAACAGTATTTGTATGCAAATAATTAAATCACTAAATTAAACAGTATTTGTATGTCAGGAATTAAATCACTAAATTAAACAGTATTTGTATGTCAGGAATTAAATCACTAAATCAAACAGTATATATATATATATGTCAGGAACTAAATCACTAATCAAAGAATATTTATATGTCAATAAATAAATCACTAAATCTAACAGTATTTTTAAGCCATGAATTAAATCACTAAATCAAACAGAATATATATGTCAGGAATCAAATCACTACATCAACAGTATTTATATGTCAATAATTAAATTACTAAATCAAACAGTATTTTTAAGCTAGGAATTAAATCACTAAATCAAACAGTATTTATATGGTAAGAAGTAAATTACCAAATCAAACAGTATTTATATGTCAGGAATTAAAACTAAGTTAAACAGGGTTTATATGTCAGGATTTATACATCACTAAACTGGTACATAATCAACATTATTTTCCTCCTCTTATTAGAATAGTGAATAGATACAGAAATCATAAATCGTCTTTTGCTGAACTGTGATTTGTATATAGAAAACTACTCGTAACATTTTCCTAGTTTTATTACAGAATATGTTTATAAATGTTTTGCGCAATACTATTTGTGAGTATAGATGTTCACATGAAATTAGTGTACTAAAGAAATGAGTATCACATGAAATATTAGAATTTGGTTTGTATATGATCACACTATGAAAACAAAAATATTAGTTTTTCTTGTTCCTGGACAGAAAGTGTTATTTACAAATTGCGTATGTCTAAAATAAATGGAAAAGATCAATTTTTCTCTTTAAACTTTGCTTTTGTGACCTGGAAGTGTATAATGAAAACATGGTTGGAAACATATTTGGGGGCTAATGCGTGAAAGTGACTTGCTTAATTGTTGCAAATCCTGAAAAACTATTCAGTTCTAAACATTTTTTTTTTTAATTTTTGTACAACTTTAGTATAAATACATGTAAATCTTGATTCATATGTCGGTTTATTCAGACCTTATGTAAATGAAAATGTGCAAATTTGCCCGTTTTTCATAGAAAATAAGTTAATTTCTAAATTTCATTATCCAGGTCACAAAAGCAAAGTTTGAAGGGAATAATGGCCATTTTCTGCCATTTTACAACATATGTAATTAAGAAATAACACATACTATCCAGGAACAAAATTTGTGTTACATAGTGTTATGAATGGTAAACTTAATGGTGGAAAATTTTTATTATACTGTGAATAAATACATCTTTGCTGTTTTCTTGTAGTGTACTGTACCCAGTTGGAAAAGTCAAACCGGTGTCCTTCATATTTCTCTACTTTATGATGTTTGAAAGATTGGGAAAATTACTCTGTGGCATGCATCATCAACATAGCCGTTTTGCTTGAAAAACTATTTGTTTGAAGCTGAGGACAAAGCTGCACAACGTGATAATTGTTCTCTGCCCACCCCGGATATCGAAACCTGATTAAAAGCAGTATAAGTCCGCAGAAGTTCTGCTTTGTCACTTGGAGGATTTCTGAAGAGAAAGTGTTAACGAAAACCTGGATTAATATTTTAATCTTTACATTATCTTTATAAATACTTGTAGACTAAAAGTATGGCACATTTATAAATTTATACAAGTTAAAAAAGAACCATTTTTCACTGCACTGAAGTGTTTATGATGGAAAGATGTACTGGTCATGAAATGTTATATTTTGTTAAAGATGTGCTGACAGCAAACCTTTGTTTGTTTTGGAAATTCGCACAAAGCTACTCGAGGGCTATCTGTGCTAGCCGTCCCTAATTTTGCAGTGTAAGACTAGAGGGAAGGCAGCTAGTCATCACCACCCACCGCCAACTCTTGGGCTACTCTTTTACCGACGAATAGTGGGATTGACCGTCACATTATACACCCCCACGGCTGGGAGGGCGAGCATGTTTAGCGCGACGTGGGCGCGAACCCGCCACCCTCGGATTACGAGTGCACGCCTTAACGCGCTCGGCCATGCCAGGCCGACAGCAAACCTCTATCAAAGTATATAGATAAAACAACGCCAGTCTAATGAAATGGTACTGAAAAATGACACTTCTCTTTTGTTTCTGATTATTTTAGTACATACCCTGATATTTGGCTTAATTAAAACTTACAACTGTATTTGCATACGAAAATTTACATAATTTGTAATTTCATAACTTGCCATGTTTTTTGTGAATTCAACATCAGATCAAGTGTAACTACTATTTGTATACTTTAATTTGCACACGTCTTGTATTACACCAGTAACTAATGTCGACATTAAAAGTGTATACCACCACGGAGAATGATATTTGGTCTAATGGCAGGGTTATCTTGAGAGCCACCGTTCTAATGAAGAGAATGCTAGCATTTCATCCAAAAGATTTTGTTCTTATTACAGAATTAAATTATTAGTGAAATATCTTAAAGTAAGTTTCATGAATATGAAAAATTTGCGCTATTAGAACGAATTATTTGTATATTTTTGTTATTTACAATAAGAGACTTGTTGTGTACATGAGTTAATATGCAATAAAAACGGGAGAGTTGTAGGGAGGTAGGAAAGTTTTCCTACCTTCAAGCCTTTAATTATAAGACCTTACTGAGGGTAGAGCTCAGATATGAAAAGAAGGGAGGGGGAGAATAGCATGACTATTTAGTCATTTAAAAGATCAACGTTGTGAAACTTATTGTCTTTAGATTTATAACAATATGTGACGCAAATTGTGTTCCTGGATAATATGTGTTAGCTCTTAATTGCTTACTTTGTAAAAGTACAGAAACGGTCATTATTCCTTTCAAACTTTGCTTTTGTGACCTGCATAATAAAATTTAGAAATTAACGTATTTTCTATGTAAAAACGGGCAAATTTGCACATTTTTACTTACATAAGGTCTGAATAAAACAACATGAGTCAAGATTTACATGTATTGACACTAAAGTTATACAAAAAAATGTTTAGAAGTGAGTAGTTTTTCGAGATTTGCGACTATAATGTAAATCGTTTTCACGTATCAGCCCCCAAATATAGTCTCCCATCATATTTTTGTTATGTACTCCCAGGTCACAAAAGCAAAGTTTGAAGAGAAAAATAGGTCTCTTCCATTTACTTTAGGCATAAGCATTCTACAAAGGAACAAGAAAAAGTAAAAATTTTGTTACATTTTAATGAATTCTTGATAAAATAAGTGTAATAATTTGTGTTAACTTCTTTCATTTTCTCTCTCTCTCCCTCTATGTGTGTATATATGTATAAATACATTTTAAAGATTTGTGTCAATCTTTCCCACAAGGTTCGGCATAGTCAAGTGGTTAAGGCGCTCGACTCGAAATCTGAGAATCGCGTGTTGAAATCTCCGTCACACGAAACATACTCGCCCTTACAGCTGTGGGGGCATTATAATGTGCGGTCAATACCACTATTTGTTAGTAAAAGAGTAGCTCAAGAGTTGGTGGTGAGTGGTGATGACTAGCTGCCTTCCCTCCAGTCTTAAACATCTAAATCAGGGACGGCTAACGCAGATAGCACTCGAGTAGCTTTGTGTGAAATTCAAAAGCAAACAAACTTTCCCACACATGAAAAATCCCAATTATAATGATAATATACTCGTCATTTTTAATCTTGGAAATAGTTTTACATCTTACGCCCGCTGGTGTGAGTGGGGTGGAGTCCTAAAACAACTAGTTATAGACCCCAGAAATCCTGGCTCTGGCCTTACCTTCTGTTATCAGTATAGTTTGGGACAGTTTTAAAACCAGTCTCCTAGACGTTACCAGTGGTGTTGGTCGTACTGAAATTCATTGATTTCAAAGAGAGAAGCTATAACTAAATTGCACTACGCAGAAAATTACATTAACATAGATATTAGAGACCTGAAGAAAAGACAATTGAATTGATAAAGAAAGTATTTTTTCATCCAACAAGCGAAATATTTTTCTGAAGGTTTATGGTTCATGCTAACCGGGAAATAGTGGGAAGTCCTTTTGAGTCAACAGTCTCGAATTAACTCTTGCAAAAGCAAGAAACAAACAAAAAAGGTTTGGTCAGCACATCCCGAATATTAAATCTTAAAAATATAAAAACAATTTGTAATTTAGTCACTCTTCCTAACTATTTTGTAAGTCAATTTAAAATTTAGTCACTCTTCCTAACGCCCCCAGTGGCTCAGCGGTATGACTGCGGACTTACATGCTAAAATCCGGGTTTCGATACCGGTGGTAGGCAGAGCACAGATAGCCCATTGTGTAGCTTTGTTCTTAATTCAAAACAGCATTAACTCTTCCTAACTACTGTGTAAGTCAATTTATAATTTATTCACTCTTCTTAACTGTTGTTCAAGTCAATTTATATTTTAGTAGCTCTTGCTAACTATTCTGTAAGTCAATTTATAATTTAGTAACTCTTCCTAACCATTCTGTAAGTCAATTTATAATTTAGTAACTCTTCCTAACCATTCTGTAAGTCAATTTATAATTTAGTAACTCTTCCTAACCATTCTGTAAGTCATTTTATATGTTGTTGCTGTTTAGAATTAAGTACAAAGCTGCACAATGGGCTATCTGTGCTCTGCCCACCACGGGTATCGAAACCCGAATTTTAGCGTGTAAGTCCGCAGACATACCGCTGAGCCACTGGGGGCATCTTTTCTCGTTTGGTGCACTCCACCCGCTCCAAGGGCGAGTCAATTTATATTTTAGTCACTCTTCCTAACTATCGTGTAAGTCAATTTATAATTTAGTCATTCTTTCTTACTACTCTGTAAGTCAATATATAATTTAGTCACTCTTCCTAACTGTTGTACAAGTCAATTTATAATTTAGCCACTCTTCCTAACTATTATGTAAGTCAATTTAGAATTTAGTGACTCTTCCTAACTATTATGTAAGTCTTCTCATTTTTGTGCACAATCACAGTCACCATCAGAGAAAATTTATAATTTAGCCACTCTTTCTAATTATTGTGTAAGTCAATTTATAATTTACGGACTCTTCCTAACTATTCTGTTAGTCAATTTATAATTTAGTCATTCTTCCTACTATCATGTATGTCAATTTATAAGTTAGTCACTCTTCCTAACTATCGTGTAACTCAATTTATATTTTAGTCACTATTCCTAACTATTTTGTAAGTCAATTTATGATTTAGTCACTCTTCCTAACCATGGTGTAACTCAATTTATAATTTAGCCACTCTTTCTAACTATTCTGTAAGTCAATTTATAATTTAGTCAATCTTTCTAACTATCGTGTAAGTCAATTTATAATTTAATCACTCTTCCTAACAATGGTGTAAGTCAATTTATAATTTAGTCACTCTTCCTAACTATTGTGTAAGTCAATTTAGATTTAGTCACTTTTCTCAAATATTCTGTAAGTCAATTTATATTTTAGTTACTTTTCCTAACTATTGTGTAAGTCAATTTATGATTTAGTCACTCTTCCTAACTATGGTGTAACTCAATTTATAATTTAGCCACTCTTTCTAACTATTCTGTAAGTCAATTTATAATTTAGTCAATCTTTCTAACTATCGTGTAAGTCAATTTATAATTTAATCACTCTTCCTAACAATGGTGTAAGTCAATTTATAATTTAGTCACTCTTCCTAACTATTGTGTAAGTCAATTTAGATTTAGTCACTTTTCTCAAATATTCTGTAAGTCAATTTATATTTTAGTTACTTTTCCTAACTATTGTGTAAGTCAATTTATAATTTAATCACTCTTTCTAACTATCGTGTAAGTTAATTTATAATTTAGTAACTTTTCCTAACTATTTTGTAAGTCAATTTATAATTTAGCCACTCTTCCTAACTATTATGTAAGTCAATTTATAATTTAGTCACTCTTTCTAATTATGGTGTAACTCAATTTATATTTTAGTCACTATTCCTAACTATTTTGTAAGACAATTTATGATTTAGTCACTCTTCCTAACTATGGTGTAACTCAATTTATAATTTAGCCACTCTTTCTAACTATTCTGTAAGTCAATTTATAATTTAGTCAATCTTTCTAACTATCGTGTAAGTCAATTTATAATTTAATCACTCTTCCTAACAATGGTGTAAGTCAATTTATAATTTAGTCACTCTTCCTAACTATTGTGTAAGTCAATTTAGATTTAGTCACTTTTCTCAAATATTCTGTAAGTCAATTTATATTTTAGTTACTTTTCCTAACTATTGTGTAAGTCAATTTATAATTTAGTGACTTTTTCTAACTATGATGTAATTCAATTTATAAGTTAGTCATTTTTCCTAAGTATTCTGTAAGTCAATTTGTATTTTAGTCACTTTTCCTAACTATTTTGTAAGTCAATTTATAATTTAATCACTCTTTCTAACTATCGTGTAAGTTAATTTATAAGTTAGTAACTTTTCCTAACTATTTTGTAAGTCAATTTATAATTTAGTCACTCTTCCTAACTATCGTGTAAGTTAAGTTATAATTAATCACTCTTTCTAACTTTTGTGTAAGTCAATTTATAATTTATTCACTCTTCTTAACTATTGTATAAGTCAATTTAAAATTTTGTCACTTTTCCTAACTATTGCGTTAGTCAATTTATATTTTAGTCACTCTTCCTAACTATTCTGTAAGTCATCTTATAATTTTGTCACTCTTCCTAACTATCGTGTAAGTTAAATTATAATTTAGTCACTCTTACTAACTATCGTGTAAGTCAATTTAGAATTTAATCACTCTTCTTAACTATTGTGTAAGTCAATTTAAATTTAGACACTTTTCTTAAATATTCTGTAAGTCAATTTGTATTTTAGTAACTCTTCCTAACTATTTTGTAAGTCAATTTATAATTTAGTCACTTTTTCTAACTATCGTGTAAGTTAAGTTATAATTTAGTCACTCTTTCTAACTTTTGTGTAAGTCAATTTATAATTTATTCACTCTTCCTAACTATTGTATAAGTCAATTTAAAATTTTGTCACTTTCCCTAACTATTGCGTTAGTCAATTTATATTTTAGTCACTCTTCCTAACTATTCTGTAAGTCATCTTATAATTTTGTCACTCTTCCTTACTATTGTGTAAGTCAATTTATATTTTAGTCACTCTTACTAACTATTGTGTAAGTCAATTTATAATTTAGCCACTCTTTCTAACTATTGTGTAAGTCAATTTTTACTTTAGTCACTCTTCAAAACTATCGTGTAAGTCAATTTATAATTTAGTCACTTTTTCTAACTATGATGTAATTGAATTTATAATTTAGTCACTCTTCCTATCTATCGTGTAAGTCAATTTATAATTTAGTCACTCTTTCTAACTATTGTGCAAGTCAATTTATAATTTCTTTACTCTTCTTAACTATTGTGTAAGTCAATTTAAACTTTTGTCACTTTTCCTAACTATGATGTAATTCAATTTATAATTTATTCACTCTTCCTAACTATAGTGTAACTCAATATATAATTTAGTAACTTTTCCTAATTATTCTATAAGTCAATTTATAATTTAGTCACTCTTCCTAACTATGGTGTAACTCAATTTATAATTTAGCCACTCTTTCTAACTATTCTGTAAGTCAATTTATAATTTAGTCAATCTTTCTAACTATCGTGTAAGTCAATTTATAATTTAATCACTCTTCCTAACAATGGTGTAAGTCAATTTATAATTTAGTCACTCTTCCTAACTATTGTGTAAGTCAATTTAAATTTAGTCATTTTTCCTAAGTATTCTGTCAGTCAATTTGTATTTTAGTCACTTTTCCTAACTATTTTGTAAGTCAATTTATAATTTAATCACTCTTTCTAACTATCGTGCAAGTTAATTTATAATTTAGTAACTCTTCCTAACTATTTTGTAAGTCAATTTATAATTTAGTCACTCTTCCTAACTATCGTGTAAGTCAATTTATAATTTAATCACTCTTCCTAACAATGGTGTAAGTCAATTTATAATTTAGTCACTCTTCCTAACTATTGTGTAAGTCAATTTAAATTTAGACACTTTTCTTAAATATTCTGTAAGTCAATTTGTATTTTATTAACTCTTCCTAACTATTTTGTAAGTCAATTTATAATTTAGTCACTCTTTCTAACTATCGTGTAAGTTAAGTTATAATTTAGTCACTCTTTCTAACTTTTGTGTAAGTCAATTTATAATTTATTCACTCTTCCTAACTATTGTATAAGTCAATTTAAAATTTTGTCACTTTCCCTAACTATTGCGTTAGTCAATTTATATTTTAGTCACTCTTCCTAACTATTCTGTAAGTCATCTTATAATTTTGTCACTCTTCCTTACTATTGTGTAAGTCAGTTTATATTTTAGTCACTCTTCCTATCTATCGTGTAAGTCAATTTATAATTTAGTCACTCTTTCTAACTATTGTGTAAGTCAATTTATAATTTATTCACTCTTCTTAACTATTGTGTAAGTCAATTTAAACTTTTGTCACTTTTCCTAACTATGATGTAATTCAATTTATAATTTATTCACTCTTCCTAACTATAGTGTAACTCAATATATAGTTTAGTAACTTTTCCTAACTATTCTGTAAGTCAATTTATAATTTAGTCACTCTTCCTAACTATCGTGTAAGTCAATTTATATTTTAGTCACTCTTTCTAACTATTCTGTAAGTCAACTTATAATTTTGTCACTCTTTCTTACTATTGTGCAAGTCAGTTTATATTGTAGTCACTCTTACTAACTATTGTGTTAGTCAATTTATAAGTTAGTCATTTTTCCTATGTATTCTGTAAGTCAATTTATATTTTAGTCACTTTTCCTAAGTATTCTGTAAGTCAATCTATATTTTAGTCACTTTTCCTAACTATTGTGTAAGTCAATTTATATTTTAATCACTCTTCCTAACTATTCTGTAAGTCAACTTATAATTTAGTCACTCTTTCTTACTATTGTGAAAGTCAGTTTATAAGTTAGTCATTTTTTTCTAAGTATTCTGTAAGTCAATTTATATTTTAGTCACTTTTCCTAACTATCGTGCAAGTCAATTTATAACTTAGTAACTCTTCCTAACTATTCTGTAAGTTAATTTATATTTTAGTGACTCTTCTTAACTATTGTGTAAGTCAATTTAAAATTTAGTGACTCTTCCTAACTATTGTGTAAGTCTTCTCATTTTTCT
Organism: Carcinoscorpius rotundicauda; assembly: GCA_011833715.1. Lineage (NCBI taxonomy): Eukaryota > Metazoa > Arthropoda > Merostomata > Xiphosura > Limulidae > Carcinoscorpius > Carcinoscorpius rotundicauda. The sequence goes on along the minus strand of CM022393.1, from coordinate 19,071,581 downwards.
GCACAATCACAGTCATCATCATAGAAAATAAACGATTGATTCGCAGACTCTGGCTGATTAACAATTCACTGTATTCCACCAATTTTCAAGACAGGCTGAAATATTGTTGATCTCATCTGAGCAACAGCACTGACAAAAAACAAACAAAGAACATGGAATAATATGACGGATAAACGAAATGTATGTACATATATAAAATGTAACTTATTTACATTACTGTACGTCATGGACCAGAAGAGTTCGTTGTACGTAAACATGTCTTTATTTGTTTTTTTGAATTTCGCGCAAAGCTACTCGAGGTCTATCTACTCTAGCCGTCCCTAATTTATCAGTGTAAGACTAGAGGAAAGGAAGCTAGTCATCACCACCTACCGCCAACTCTTGGGCTACTCTTTTACCAACGAATAGTGGGATTGACCGTCACTTTATAACGACCCCACAACTGGGATGTCACGGGTCGAACACCTTAACACACTTGGTCATGCCGTGCCCAACATTCATGAATAGAACTGAAGAAACTTCATGCTTTTGTTTGTGTTACAAACATTTAGTTACGTAACATATTATGATAATTAAAGACAAATTTTAGTCCCGGCATGACCAGGTGGTTAAAGCATTCGTCTCGTAATCCGAGAGTTGCAGTTTCGATTCTCCGTAACACCAAACATGCTTGACCTTTCAGTCGTAGTGGCGTTATAGTGCGACGATCAATCCCACTATTCGTTAGTAAAAAAGCAGCCCAAGAGTTGGCGGTGGGTGGTGATGACTAGCTGCCTTCCCTCTAGTCTTACACATCTAAATCAGGGACGGCTAACGCAGATAGCACTCGTGTAGCTTTATGTGAAATTAAGAATCAAACTTTCCCACACGTGATAAATCTCAATTATAATGATAATATACTCGTCATTTTTAATTTTGGAAATAGTTTTACATTTTATGTCCGCTGGTGTGAGTGGGGTGGAATCCTTGGATAACTAGTGTATACCCCAAAAATCCTGGCCCTCGAATAGCTTTGCGCGAAATTCAATAAAATTAAACCAAAAGACAAATATTCATCTGTAAATCGATAACATAGTGTTGTAATGAACAACAAAACCAATATGTAAACACCAAGAAGTTCGAACACTATCTCAATGTAATCGACAAGAAATTGCATCTGTTATATCAATCGATGTGTAAATTTACTATCGTGGGTCGTTAAAACATAACTTATACATCGACATGTCTACCTACCAAAGTAGAGCTAACATAACACCCACAATATCTTTCGGTGTATCTGTGTACTAAAGCACAGTCACTTTAACTTTAACAACATTACCTGTCGATGTTTTGTTTATCTTTCAAACTATAGTAACTGTAACAAATACATTACCTATCGATGTTTTCCTATCTACCAAACTATAGTAACTGTAACAAATATATTACCTATCGATGTTTGTCTATCTACGATAACTACGATATCTATCGATTTCTCTGTCTATCAAAATACAGTCACAAGGCGTAACTACACTTTCTACAGTGCTGCAAAAGTATTCACACCCTCTGCAAAGTTTCCACATTTTATTATTATTACTATTTCAATCACTATACTTTCAAACGGAACTTCATATTTAGAATCTACACAATCTACTCCAACTTGAGAAAGCTAAAAAAACTACATTGTGCAAGTAAGTTAAATTTGCAATCAAAATTAAATATCCTCATTTGCATAAGTCTTCAACCCCTTTACTATGGCAAATTTCAATCAGTATAATCGCAAGATATTAGTGTGAAAGGGCACACTATTAGTGTAACGGTCTCTATCTGTGCGTAATTAAAATGGTTAAACTTGACTTAAATGCATATATTAATTTTCCAGTTTACGTAGTGGTTGTTGCTTTGAATTTAGCACAAAGCTACACAATGGGCTATCTGTGCTCTGCCCACCACGGGTATCGAAACCCGGATTTTAGCGTCTAAGTCCGCAGACATACCGCTGAGCCACTGGGGGGGCTCACGTAGTCGTATGATAAACCAATGATGAATACCAAGCAGCATTCCAAACAGTAGGGAAGTACAGACTAGAAGAAGATTGCAAGAATATTTCAAAGTCAATGATTGTCCGTCTGAATACAGTAAAGTTCATTATTAAAAAAATATAATATGATTCATACCATTCAGTCACAATTCTGATCTGGTCACTTTTCCAAACTAAGTAGATAGGCAGGCATGCAGCTGCTTAGATATGCTACTATGAAGTCAAGAGAGACTTTGAAAGACTTGTAAAGTTCCATGTTTAAGATGGGCGTCAATGCTCATATATCAACAATATTCCAGTTCCTACATAAAGCTGGTCTGTATAGGCGAGTGGCAAGAAAGATCTTTTTCGTTTGTTTCAAGTTAAACACAATGTTTCGCAACAGACTATTTGTGCTCTGCCTACCACGGGAATCCAAACCCGGTTTCTAGCGTGTTATGTCTGCAGACAAACCGCTGTGCCATTAAGAACGGCAAGAAAGAGGCCGTTATTGAAAAACTCTTCTTAAATCTCGTATGGCATTTTTGACAAAGCATGTGAATGATATTGTAGACATGTGACAGAAGGTTTTGTAGTCGAACAAGACAAAAATTTAATCTAAATGCAAAAAAATTACGTTTGGTGAAAGCTAAAGTCATAGAACACCATCCAGTCAGCACTGGATGGTGTTCTATCCCACCTGCCAAACATGGTAGTGACAGCATCATGTTATGGGGATACTTCTCAATTGCAGGAACTGAGAATCTTGTCAAAATTGAGGGGAAAATAGATGGTGCAAAGTAACGGCGAATCCTAAAGGAAAATATACTTGAGTCAGTCAAAAATCTAAAACTGGGCCAGTCATTCACATTTCAGCAGAACAATGGCCCGAAGAACTAGATAAAAGCCACACTGAAGTGAGTTCAGAAGAACGTGAATGTCCTCTAGTGGCCCAGTCAAAGACCTGATTTGAATCGAATAGAAAATTTATGGTGAGACATGAAGATTGCACTCCATTAAGAATCTTCAACGAACTTACAGAAATAGAGCAAAAAAAGAATGGGGAAAAAAATCACACCATCTCATTGTAAAAGACTCATAGCACTGACTAGTGCCAAAGGTTTTTCCACCAAGTACTGACTTAGGTGTCCTCAATAATTATATAACCAGAAACTTTCAATTTATATATTTTCTTTGCCTGTTTTGCTGACATTCAACCTTTTTCACACAAAACGGTGTTGAGTTTGATCTTACAATTTTACATAAAAACGAGTTCATTAAAATGAATTGTTTACACTGTTTGTATTTCATCAAGGTTAGGGTAAATACTTTTGGAAGAAACTGTATGTAAACCATTATAACAACTGCAATATCTACCAATGTGTCTGCCTACTAAAGACCAGTAGCATGACGTAACTACAGCACTTACAGCACTGAATGAGGTATCATTTGACAGATAATATTCTTATTATTTACCATCAGGATGGAGGATGGTTCAGTCACGTCTATAATAATAAGAATGGTTTTGACACGAAGTGTTAAAATGTCCAACTGTTGCACGTCAAAGGAAACATAGAGAACGGAAACTTTTACCTTGTATTGAATTAAATTATAAATAGTGGAGTTAAAAAAACAAATGTTTGTATGTACGATGACAAATATTACTTCCTCTTATCATCTCTGACTGTTTAGCAGAATAGTTAATACAATCTATCGAAGGAAAGCGTAAAAATTTGTTCGTTCTGACAGATTTACTGGAACAAAATCTGCCCAAGTCATGATGGTGTATTATGACAGCACCTGGTTGTTTGTTATGTTCATGTTTTGGTGTATTATGACAGCACCTGGTTGTTTGTTATGTTCATGTTTTGGTGTATTATGACAGCACCTGGTTGTTTGTTATGTTCATGTTTTGGTGTATTATGACAGCACCTGGTTGTTTGTTATGTTCATGTTTTGGTGTATTATGACAGCACCTGGTTGTTTGTTATGTTCATGTTTTGTCAGAAAACAAGCTCTCTGTAAAGTCCATTTCTGAAAATGTCCCACAGTGTTTTAAAGAGTATTTGGAATGGTTGGAGTGTGTATTAGCTAACATGCATGAATTTGTGGATCAACAGCCTAGGAAAGACCATCATACGCCAGAAGATATGTTACGATAAAGCAATAAAAATGAATTTTTCAACATGGAGATTGGGTGTAGCTTTAGTGTTAATAGCACAGAAGCTACTTGATTATAACTGTTCAGCCCCTTATCACGTCCTTCAACCATTCCAGTAACTGTGTGAAAAAATAAGTACATTGAAAATACTGACAAGCTAAGACCATTCTCCATGATAAACCACTTACACACTCGCTTGACCAAGAATTAGAAGTTGAGTCTGAAAAGTAACAGGATAGTTTTATTATTGTTTTGTAACATTTTGACTCATACCACTTATTCAGCTATATGAAATTAATCAGACAAAGAACTGCCTGGAAAGGAGGTATGTGATAACTCTGAGCCACTGAGGTACTGATAACGCCATTATGACTTCTTACATCTGGGATGACCAGTAGTTAGGACAATCGTTTGTTTGAAAGTAAATGCCATTCCTTTCCTTCTACTTTATCAAGAGGTGTTTAACAAATATATGCACTACTTTAGGAAATACATTTGATCACAATAAAGTTAGGATGGTTTGTTGATCATAAGACTAATTGAACCAAAAGAACATTGTGATCATTACTTTTTAAGCTATCAAGCATAGTTTTACTCAGAGACATACGATTATAAGATAGGATTTATAGTGCTAATATGTGTAATGTCTGAAACAAAAACAGTATATAATGCTGAAGAAGAATTTCAGTAGTTTGAAAAATCAGCGACAATAACATTACAGTCCTTATCATCTGGGCTACTGGGTGATTTTTCTGGAGCAAAATATTTAGATCTTGTATCAAAATCATTCACACAATCTAGTCCAGCAGATGGGAATATTTATGAAGTAAACTATGTGATGGTTGTTATATACTTCCAGTTGACACAAGTTGTTGTTTTGAATCACGCACAAAGCTACACAATGGGCTATCTGTACTCTGCCCACCACGGGTATTGAAACCCAGTTTATAGCGTTATATGTCCGCAAACATACCGCTGAGACACTGGGGGACTCCAGTTGACATAACTCTTTATATCTTCCTCAAGTTCAGTGAAGAACTATGTTCTTAATCAACATAAAATACAAAGAGAAACGTTAACAAAATAAGGTTATTTTTTCACTTTATTTTGAATGTATGTATTTTTAGTAAATGGTTAATTTCCAAACGAAAGACATTAAAGGTGAATTTTACAGAAAAAAGAAAACTCTGCAGTTAAAAGAACTCCTCATACTGATTGATTTTGCAGGTTCACATTTTTTTAAAAAACATATGTGCTAATAAATGAAACATAGAACTTGGTGCAGAAAGAGCCCTTTCAGAGCGGCAATCTGAATGTTTTAGTTTTTACGTTTGCTGCAAGGAAAAGTATTGTGACGTAATAGTTGCCACTATGTAAATAAACATGGCTAGTGCATACGGAGAAACAGAGGCAGAGTCTGTTTTGACTTTGCGCTCTGAACAGCATCGAGTAGCGCCATATCAATTTAAACCTACTCTGAACGAACCTAAAAACAGTTACTTTTGACACAGATCTGACAAGTTCGATTGATGAGGACAGTTCCACGAGCGAGAGTAGCGGAACTGTTAGTGATACTGAAGAAATAAGATTATATATTAAAACAACATGCTTTATGAGATTTAGATTTAATATGAAAATGTCAAAGTACTGTGTTAGGATTAATTTTGTTATGATGAGTTGTGGAAATATGTTCTGGAGTTTAAAGTTTGATTGTTTGCAAGTCTACAAAGTTTTTTTTTATACATAACATGTACCTGATTACTTCAACATGTTCAAGACATAGCCTTATTTCAATTTATCTTGAAATGTTAAATTTGAAAAATGGAATTCTTCAAACTTTTCCATATTTAAATATGACACAAAAACATCTACAGAATGATCTAACAGGTTTTAAACTTGAAATCTACTCTATTTGGGATAGATTTATCCACTGTCTAGATTAGGAAGTCAAGGTTTCACTGACTTCCAGGTGTCACAAATGCAAAACTCGCTTATAAATGTGAAATGTGTATGACTAGTTACATCCTTCAAAAACTTGTACTTTTTAAAATACAATATTGTACTAGTTATTGTTTATCGTTCTATACTGCAGACGTACCTTTAAGTTTGTTCTTTTCGTGATGGCAAGGGATGGTTTCAGAGGGGTGGAACCTGTAAGCTGTAGGTTGAAATCAGTCCTCAGCTCTACACGAGGAAAGATGGTGGGGACGATCCTGTCTACTGCCGATGGTTTTTTCAGTCTCAACCTGCTTGGCTTGAAACCCACGGAATCCAAAACAGTGAAATCTGACACAAAACATGAGAGTTCAAAGTGATCTTGACAAAGTTCTGCATGGTGTGAAGGAGTTCAGTTCTTCCTATTGACCATCCGCACCCACTGTCGCCATCTTGCCGTTCCTTCTCCTTGCACGGAAACGAAAAGAAGCTTTTGCCTGATGCCGATCATTGTTTACAACCATAAGCAACGCAGTAAACCATGTTCTCATGAAACAAACGTAAAGTTATTTGTTATTTTGAATTAAGCACAAAGCTACACAATGGGCTATCTGTGCTCTGCCCACCAAGGGTATCGAAACCGCTGAGCCACTGGGAAGCAAACATAAAGTAGCAATATCAAGACAAAAATAGTCTTACAAAGTATGTAATTCAAAAAAAGCACCAATAGATTTACATAAAACATCACCACTAAAAGGAACAAAATGGTCGGCGCACAACAAAACGTGTTTGGCACCTATTGCGTCATAGCTGTGAAACGTCACAGAAACAGCCGAAAGACCGAGAGGAACTTGAGTTCAAGGACCAGCATATTATGTTTCATTCTTTACTCAAAACCTAGAGTGTTTAAAATTATGGCAACCACACAGGAATTATATCTAGCCAAAGTACAGTTTCTCAGGCAATTATTAAATTTCTTGATAATTTACCTTTAACTTGATACTGATGATAGTAGCTACCTAGGTCAATAAAAATATTTTAATACAGGATGTTCTTAGTCGATGTTGTTCTTAGTGTGTGTTGATGTATACACCAGTGACAGTACAAATATTATCTTCGATAAAAAGAAAGTTAGCTGAAGAGTCGTAGTTTTAATGCTTTCTGCTGGTAATTATTTATTTACTTTGTGATGCCCAGAAAATGTACTGAGTTTGTCGGCACATAGATGATAGCACATCACAGAAACAAAGTGTTGATACAGCTAATACAGGACTCCATATTAGTTGCTATGATAATGGGACTGACCTCTCCTAAATTTGTATCTCAACGGAGTGTAGTAAAAATGAGATGACCATATTATTCATTAAATGTTGGTACTTGTGCAGTGGTAGCTACGCTGTTTCAGTTGTTTATATAAAAATCAGTATATGCAACTTTGTCCCCTTTTATCCATACTGATTTATACTTGTACTTGTGGAAATAGAAAGTGGTAAAGAGAAACTGAATAAATTACGGAGTAAATGGGTGAGGTGTCATTGTTTGCTTTTTGAATTTCGCACAAAGCTACTCGAGGGCTATCTGTGCTAGTCGTCTCTAATTTTGCAGTGTAAGACTAGAGAGGAGGCAGCTAGTCATCACCACCCACCGCCAACACTTGGGCTACTTTTTTACTAGCGAATAGTGGGATTGATCGAAACATTATGACGCCCTAACGGCTGAAAGAGCGAGCACGTTTGGCGCTATCGGGATGCGAACCCGCGACCCTCGTATTACGAGTCGCACGCCTTAACGCACTTGGCTTTGCCGGGCCTGAGGTATCATTGTAAAAGTAATACTAGATAGCACCCAATGAAGCCTAAGAGACTAGAATGTTCAAAATTACAAGAGATATCTTGTCAACAGTTATTATATACACGAGTACACTTAAACCTTTAGAAATTTCCTGCCAGTACACAAATAGTTTCATACTCGGAGCCTAAAACAAGACCAAGTCGAACATGTGTTGTAACTAGGCTGTTACAACTTTTAAACCTACACTTGTAGCTGAACTTCTGATACACGAAGCTTGACTGAACATAAAGTATGCTCAATTCCTTAACCTTTCTGATGATCTTGTACACTCAAAGTTAACCTTTCTGATTATCTTGTACACTCAAAGACCGATTCGTGATTCTCAATTCATCTTTGCTTTACTATCCATACTATTCATGCTTTATCTTGCTTTCACAATGGTCGAAAGGTGACTTTGAGGATGCCACTAATTACTCAGCAGCCTCAGTATTTTGACTGACATAACTGTAGATGGTATTTAGAAGTTGTATGATGGACAAGGTATCGCTATTTTACATTTAAAATCACGTCCGACTTGTCAGATTTATCAGAATCCGACTGGCATCACCAATTCACAGACACATCTTGTGTTCAAATACTTTTGTAATAATGTATTTTTTGCATTACAACAAACTTGTACATTCTACTAAATGTTGAATACATTTTATGTAGGCACAATTATTAAATTCAGAATTATAGTCGCCATTCCTTTTTCAATACGGAACTAGTCCAGAGGATGCGATGGGTGCGCCTGTTATGTGAGAAAACTTCAGTTAGCTAAGCCTAAAATAAGATTCAGCAAACATTCTTCAGAACAGCAAGTGATGAAAAACTTGTCTCACACAGGTACTTAGCAGCAAATGGCTCTAAAAACGAAGAGCTTTGCTTACTTGTTTGTTTTTGCTAACGAGTAGTGGGATTGACCAGTGATTATAACGCTCCCACGGCTGAAAGGGCGAGCATGTTTGGTGTGACTGGGATCCTAACTCGAAATCTTTAGATTAAAAGTCAACCGCGCCCATATGTTAAGCAATTCAACTTATAAATAAATAGTAAACATTAGATAAACTAAGGATACACTGTTCGAACAGCGAACAAATCAATAGGCCTGGCATGGCCAGGTGGTTAAGCCACTCGACTCGTAATCTGAGGGTCGTGTATTCGAATCCCTGTCACACCAAACATGCTCAACCCTTCAGCCGTGTGGGAATTATTAATAACGGTCAATCCCACTATTCGTTGGTAAAAGAGTATCCCAAAAGTTAATGGTGGTGGTGACGAATAGTTGCTTTCTCTCTAGTCTTACACTGCTAAATTAGGGTCGGGTAGCGCAGACAGCCCTCGTGTAAATTTGCGTGAAATTAAAAACAAAGAAATAAAAAATCAAATTAATAATCGGAAATCACTGATTCCATGGATTAAATCAGCGATGGATAACTTATTTTTCATAGAGGCCACAACTGTGGTAATGTTGGCAAGACTATTCAAAAAATAAAATAAAATTCGAAATAACTGAATTTTGACTAACCTTCAATGTAAAAGTTGATGGGGTTTTCATCAGCAAGTTTCGTGAAATTTGGCTTAATATCTGTGCTCAATAAACGTCTTAGCTCTGCCTCTAAATTAATGTCAGTAAGCCGAGATCCGAATCTAAACTTGAGAAAATCTAGTGTAGAAAATGTTTACTTTCACACCCATGTGGATCCAAACATGGAAAATAATTTTGAAATTGTTGTCTTTGAATTTGAAAAACTCTCATTTATCACAATAGTGAGTCACATCTTTCTATAGAACATTTTTGTTTACCTTTTATGTGTTCTACACTCTGCAAGGTAGACATTTCGTTTTAAAATCTACACTTATCCAAAGACAAAAAAGATGTAATTTCCTTACTCAGATGTCCTCAGTCAAATTAAAACGAATCATGCAAAAATTCAAATATCAGTTTCAAATTTTTAAATTCGGAGAAACGGGATTCAAATTTTTTAGATAGATTTTTGATCCAGTTTACATAGAGATCATTTTTAGCATCAGAGAAATCATAGTCCTTATTATTTTCTCGAAAACTATTCAACTTTGCAAAAATGAATCAAATCATTATTTTGTAATTGTTACGCGAGAAGGTTTCGCTTCAATTGAAATTCGTGAAAAGACTCGCTTATTATTTTACCTCTTTACTGAAGCTTCGTATTCAAATTATTCAAGTGAGTCATCATGTCTCACAGAATGTACAAATCACACTGCCGTGACAAAGTTTTAGTTTCAGGGAAATTTTTAATCTTACCTTTTTCAACAAGATAATCTTTGTTTGAGGAAATAAGGAAGTAAATCGTTTCATAACTTTTCCTCTACTTAACCATCTTACATTTGCAAAATCATTAAGATAATCAAAATTACAGTCTCTATAGACCTAGAAAACTATTGATGGATGAGAGAGCATCCGCTTCTAACATAATTCACAATTTTTACAACAATATCCCTCAGATTTTTCAATTCATCACTTTTAGACATCTGAGCACAGAAATTTTTCTGACGCAAAATGCAGTGGAAAGAAGGCGGAAAGACGGCAACGTAAATTTCACATTATTTCAGTTAAATGCTGCTTCAGAACAAAAATAACTCCTGATTTCGCTCCAGTCATGGCGGGAGCAAAGTCTGTTGTGACAAAAACAAATTTTTTTCTTAAAATCCAGATTTAATTTTTTGACATTTCAAGAAATATTTCAAAGATGTTTCTCCACAAGTTCGATCTCAGAATCCACAAAGGCCAAACATTTCTTCCTATACTTGAAGATTTGAAGTTACGTATAGAACCCAAAGTATCAGCTGTGCACTGTCGCTGACATCTGTTGAATCATCTAATGCTAAATAAAATGCAAACAGTCTTTTTGTTGTTCAAACAACTGATTTTCTATGTCTTTCTGGTCTGGCATGGCCAAGTGTGTTAAGGCGTGCGACTCGTAATCTGAAGGTCGCGGGTTCGCATCCCGGTCGCGCCAAACACACTCGCACTTTCAGCCGTGGGGGCGTTATAATGTGACGGTCAATCCCACTATTCGTTGGTAAAAGAGTAGCCTTAGAGTTGGCGGTGGGTGGTGATGACTAGCTGCCATTCCTCTAGTCTTATACTGCTAAATTAGGGACGGCTAGCACAGATAGCCCTCGAGTAGCTTTGTGACAGCGAAATTCCAAAAACAAAAACAAACAAACTATGTCTTTCGCTAACTCTAGCATTTTGTGGATGTTATGTAAATGTCGTGTAAATGTTTTGTAAGCGACAACATGTCGTGTTGTGTTTAAATTTTCATTTCTATTATTTATATTTCCATATTTATGTTATTGTTTCCAGGTTTAAACTAATACAATATGTTGTTATACATTTAAAATAACATTTAGAATTTTTTAGAATTAGGTAGACTAATCATATGTATTTAAATAAAATCCTGGCGGCCTAGTGTCTAGACGAGAAGTCTCGTTCAAGAGCGGACATGCGCGAATTTCTCTGGAATGTTGGAAAGTTACGCGATGATTCGAGAAAAGAGGCCTACAAATATATAAACAGACGAAGATGCGAGAAAGAAAAAAGGAGTCAGACATTACTTTTATTCAAAAGAAGAGAGTCAGTCATTCGTTTGAGAAAGTTTAAGTGTTTGCTGTGATTTGTGACTGAAGTTAGATCTACAGAAGCTGTGATTTTATTTCGTCAATCTCTACGATTCTTTCGAATTACTGGTTGTGCTGAAGGTCGACACGTACGGGACTAGCCAAGGGAGATCGGAAAAATTGAGGGCGACAAGTTTGTGACGTTCATCGGAGGCATCGTGAAAAGAACTTCGTCGAATTTATTGAGCTGTGAATTGTTTCTGAACTTCTTCATTTAAACTTCAGAATTTCTTCGTGGGATCAAATTCACACCCTAGACTGGAATTTAAGACTTTCATTTTAGATCATTATATTGGATACAGGCCAGTACCATTTTGGATTGTGATTAATTTTGAAGGTTGAAACTAGTACCATTTTGTTTTGTAATTAATTTTGAAGGTTTAAACTTAATATCTGTCATTGTTATTATATAATTTATGCTATATCTGTTACATACATATAATAGTTCAGTGTAATAAATTATACAAGCTGTTATCTGTGTTTTTCTGTTGCGTTTAGTCTACGAAAAACATAAAACTGTTTTTTGACATAATTACAAGTTATTTATCTTTTGAAGAATACCATCTTTTATTTTTGAATCATAATTCTCCATCAGAGTATCAATGGCTACAATCAATATATCTTTTACTAGTTCAGCATCAGAAAATAATTTTTTTTTTTAGCCAGAATTCAAGCTGCTTTATAGCTGGCTGACGTTAGTTGTTCTGTGGGTGATAAAAATCTTTTTGGGGCTCCCTTTTGTTCACGTAACGTTTTGTTTAATGTGAGTGAAGTGACAACTGTTATAGCGAAGTTTTGTCTGTAGGTTTTTTTGTAAAATTTGTTGTACAAAATTCCGTTCTTCAAAAAAAACAGTGATGTCAAAAAGTTAAGTTAGGTAGCAGAGAAATTAAAGGTAAATTTGATTGTTTTGTGAAAGGAGTTTTCGTCTGAGATAAGTTCTTTAAGTAATTGAAAACTGGGTATCCAAAGGAAAAGATGTGTCATGAATGTAAAGTTTCCATGTGTTGTAGTTTCATAAGGCTTAACAGCAAAAGTTGGCTTTCAGTAGGACCTATAAAAATGCTGGCATAAATAGGAGCCATTTTGGTGTCTATTGCAGTACCGTTAACCTGAATGTGTGTGTTTTCTTATAGCAACACGCTGGGCTATCTGCTGAGTCCACCGAGGAAATTTTACCCAAGAATTAGCATTGTAAATCGGTAGATATATTAAATTCAAAGTTGTTCCAAGTTAAAACCAGGCTGGCAAGATCAGTTGCTATTTGATATTCTGATGAGTCAGAAATCTTTAATGTGGACTTTAGAGTTTCTAGAAATTAGACTAGATATTCCAAAGACCGCCTCAACTATTTCTAACCCAGCTTGGGGTACAGGATTTTTGGCCCGGCATAGCCAAGCTTATAAAGGCGTACGATTCGTAATCTGAGGGTCGCGAGTTTGCATCCCCGTTGCGCCAAACGTGCTCGCCCTTTCAGCCGTGGAGGCGTTATAATGTTCAGTCAATTCCACTTTTCGTTGGTAAAAGAGTAGCCAAAAGTTGGCGGTGAGTGGTGAAGACTAGCTGCCTTCCCTCTAGTCTTACACTGCTAAATTAGGGACGACTAGCACAGATAGCCATCGAGTATCTTTGTGCCCAATTCAAAAACAAACAAACAATTCAGAGTTTTTATCGTTTTATTTTTATCTCTATTGCGTCCATTTAATTGGATTTTAGTTCGTCTCTATATAAATAACTTTCTGTTTTTATTTAATCTTGTTATTTCATTACACCAACTAATTTCCTCTATAACTTTACCTTTCAACTGAATTTTTTTCCTCTGCTTCTTTCTTTTCACTTGGGCCCGGCATGGTCAAGCGTGTTAAGGCGTGCGACTCGTAATCTGAGGGTCGCGAGTTCGCATCCCCGTTGCGCTAAACGTGCTCGCCCTTTCAGCCGTGGAGGCGTTATAATGTTCAGTCAATTCCACTTTTCGTTGGTAAAAGAGTAGCTAAAAGTTGGCGGTGAGTGGTGAAGACTAGCTGCCTTCCCTCTAGTCTTACACTGCTAAATTAGGGACGACTAGCACAGATAGCCATCGAGTATCTTTGTGCCTAATTCAAAAACAAACAAACAATACAGAGTTTTTATCTTTTTATTTTTATCTCTATTGCGTCCATTTAATTGGATTTTAGTTCGTTTCTATATAAATAACTTTCTGTCTTTATTTAATCTTGTTATTTCATTACACCAACTAATTTCCTCTATAACTTTACCTTTCAACTGAATTTTTTTTCCTCTGCTTCTTTCTTTTCACTTGGGCCCGGCATGGTCAAGCGTGTTAAGGCGTGCGACTCGTAATCTGAGGGTCGCGAGTTCGCATCCCCGTTGCGCTAAACGTGCTCGCCCTTTCAGCCGTGGAGGCGTTATAATGTTCAGTCAATTCCACTTTTCGTTGGTAAAAGAGTAGCTAAAAGTTGGCGGTGAGTGGTGAAGACTAGCTGCCTTCCCTCTAGTCTTACACTGCTAAATTAGGGACGACTAGCACAGATAGCCATCGAGTATCTTTGTGCCTAATTCAAAAACAAACAAACAATACAGAGTTTTTATCTTTTTATTTTTATCTCTATTGCGTCCATTTAATTGGATTTTAGTTCGTTTCTATATAAATAACTTTCTGTCTTTATTTAATCTTGTTATTTCATTACACCAACTAATTTCCTCTATAACTTTACCTTTCAACTGAATTTTTTTCCTCTGCTTCTTTCTTTTCACTTGGGCCCGGCATGGTCAAGCGTGTTAAGGCGTGCGACTCGTAATCTGAGGGTCGCGGGTTCGCATACCCATCGCGCCAAACATGCTCGCCCTCCCAGCCGTGGAGGTGTTATAATGTCACGGTCAATCCCACTATTCGTTGGTAAAAGAGTAGCCCAAGAGTTGGCGGTTGGTGATGATGACTAGTTGCCTTCCCTCTAGTCTTACACTGCTAAATTAGGGATGGGTAGTATAGATAGTCCTCGAGTAGCTTTTCTCTTATGGTGAGTTTTTCTTATCATTATTTCTTATCTAACTTCATTACTATTACAGATATCTATCCTTGTGTTACTGAAGTGCTAACTGAAATCAATACTTACTATATAAGTAACTGTTACTTTGTTTAGAATTAATTATTCTTATTTCACTCCTTTACCTTCTTCACTTTTTTCTGTTATAATATTTTTGTGTTTTTGAATACCTAATCTAACTTCATGGCAAGAAGCTTAAAAATTGTATTGTCAACGAAACATATCAAAGCCATTTCGTGCAAATTGCGGACCATTTACTAAAATAAAGCATTAAATATTGGTTTATTGAGTGTTTTTGCCAATAAAACTGGTTTGAGGCTTATAATGTTCGTTTCTGGTTATTAGTGACAAGAAGCGTAATAGAATTTGTCTTTTTTCACATACTAACACCGTGTTATTGTAATTACTGTCATCAGGCTTAATGGTTATGCATTCTACAAAAATCAATGAATTCGCAGCTTTTGTTCTCGTACAAAAAGAAAATTCCTTGCGTTTAAGAATATGAATTCTTTATTAAACTTTGTTTCCATAGAGACAAAGCAAAAATCACAACATTTCAGGTTAGCATGCTTTCACCTACTAAGATATTTATTATGTGAATTTTTAGTAACCCGTAGATTTTTTGTTCTGTAAAGCTAAGCACAAAGCAATACAATGGGCTTTCTCTACTTTGCCTACCGAGGGTATTGAAACACGGATTCTAACGTCGTAACGCAGACATGCCATTGTGGCACTGAAGGGATATTATGTCGTAGAAACAAGAGCCATAATTATATTGTACTAGTTTAATCCACCAGTCAATTGGAAGGATGAAGGATTTAGTCCACTGTAAAAAATTAATGCAATTAATCGTTAATTTTAATGTTAAAAATGACATTTTAAAGTATGGTTAAAACACTGAAATAACATGAAAAATACTATAACAATGAATTTACTATTTAATGTTACTGAAATTATCCCTAAATTTTTATAATACATACAAACCTCTTTCCAAATAACGCATAATTCAGTGTGAAAGCATTTAAAAATAATTTGCCAATAAAAATACTTTGTTTGTTTGTTTATTTTTGGAATTCGCACAAAGCTACTCGAGGGCTATCTGTGCTAGCCGTCCCTAATTTAGCAGTGTAAGACTAGAGGGAAGGCAGATAGTCATCATCACCCACCGCCAACTCTTGAGTTACTCTTTTACCAACGAATAGTGGGATTGGCCGTCACATTATAACGCCTCCATGACTGAAAGGGCGAGCATGTTTGGCGCGACCGGGATGCGAACCCGCTACACTCAGATTACGAGTTACACATCTTAACACGCTTGGCCATGCCGGACCACCAATAAAAAGACAACATGTCTTCAGATTAACAGTGAATTACGGTACTTAAACCTTTATTTTGATTCGCAGTTACATTCTCACTAATACGATAACGTTCTGATCTTGACTATGCAGATAACCTGGTCAAAATGTATCTATTATCAATGTCCTGACGAGCGACACGGTATTCGAGGACGTTTCGCTCTTCTTCTGCTAAACTGTAGGTTAAATACTGGCGAGTTAGGTAATGTCAAGTTACATCCTGATTGATATTTCTCGAATTTTCAGGGTCTTCTCTTTGAACTGTCTTCCTAGCTTTTACTTTGTAACCTTGTGAGTTGAAGAAGCGGACTTTAATTTGGTCAATTTCAAGGTTAAAATGTGTTGCTGGTACAACTTCAAATTTATATAGTTCGTTTCATCAGAGGAACAGAAACGGTGTAATGATCAATTTACAACAATTGCTGTGCTTCTCGGTATTGTTGGCATGCAGAAATCATAATTGTTGGCTGAAATTCCCTATTACTACAACGCTATAGCCAAGGCTTCCGATTTGAGAAAATTTCATGAAAGTGAGATAGTGTGCCTACTTGACAACCAAGTTAACCTATGGTTGAAAGTTTTAAGTATTTTCAATCAGAATTGACATATCTTTTAAGTTTTGCTTTTAAATTTTAATACATTAAAAACACAAAAAATATTTTAGCCACGTGCTTGCAGTTTTCATGTTTTCCGTCGTACCGTGACGTACTTTTG
Source organism: Carcinoscorpius rotundicauda (assembly GCA_011833715.1). NCBI lineage: Eukaryota > Metazoa > Arthropoda > Merostomata > Xiphosura > Limulidae > Carcinoscorpius > Carcinoscorpius rotundicauda. The sequence continues at coordinate 19,054,883 of CM022393.1, read as the reverse complement.
TAATTTTATTGCTATGGCAACTGTCAAATGCAAACATTGTCGTAACGGTGGTAGAAAATGGTACAACTCGTGTTGATACGTTGCTAGACTTGTTTATCAGATAAGCTTGACACTGGGATATATGCAACATGTTTAAAGATTATCAGTAGATCAAATTTTTTTTAGAGATCCGTTGCTAAAATATCTTCAAGTAGAAATAATTTGCAAAATTTTTAAATTTAACAATATTTTATTGCAATGTTTGTTACTGAAACTTAATTCAAAGCATAATAATACATTTATCATTGATGTATGAAGTGATTTATCGTATCGTTGAAAGCACTGTTTTGCATTAATGATTAAATCCTTAGTGTATAGGTAAGTATAGGTCTTCGTTTATTTTCAGTTGCACCATGTATGTTCGTGTATGTATGTTGAGCTTTGCACGTAGTTTTTGACAAAAATATTATTTAAAAATTTTCATGCCAGCTTTCAACTTTTGTGGAATATTAACGAATAAAACAGTTTTTTTTAAAGAGTAGGGAAGGGGTCTCAAAATGGAGTAACGCGAGATTTGGGAGACTGAACCAATTTGCCCAAAAATGTTCAAATGATGTTTTCTCAAAATTGGATCATCGGTTTACATTAATTTTAAAATTTCGGCCCGTATATGAGCAGCAATAATGTTTTGAGGTCTCACTTTCCTGATTTATTGCTTGGAAACCTTTTAAACTATACGAGAACATGTTTATTGTCATTAAAAAAGAATAAAAAAGTGCAAAATGTTTTGCATAATGTCTTTTGATGAATTTTCATGATTAATTGACCAGGTATTATTATTTTATTTTTTGTGTGTGATATATTATTACTGTTTTAATTTTACATGTATTATTTTCCAGAAAGCATAGAAATCATTGCAGTTCAGTGATGGAAAAATATGAAAAAATTACAAAGATTGGTGAAGGATCATATGGTGTTGTATTTAAATGTCGCAATCGTGAAACTGGACAACTTCTAGCTGTCAAAAAATATGTGGAAACAGAGGATGACCCTTTGATTAAAAAAATTGCATTACGAGAAATACGAATGCTGAAGGTGTTTTTTCTTCATTTTACTTAATTTAGTTTTTTGAGCTACAAGTGAATTTGAAGAGTTATTTTAAAAATTAATTTAGAAACTTAGTCACACATTAATTAATTTAACACATGAGGTGTAGTAAAACGTTCCGTAAAAGCTATTCCGTTACTTTAGAGGTATGTGTTGATATAGAAGGACCACACTTGGTATGCAGTGACTGTATTTCTTACTTTAAATCTTAAAACAATATCAGAGGCAATATGTCTGTCAGAATTCACACCCACATACCTGTAAAAAAAAGAGAAAAAGAAACACAGTTAGGGTTCACTATATCTTAGCTTGTACTTTTGAAGTGAAAAAAATTGAGTTATTTTGTAGCAGAAAAAATTTAAGTTGATTTTTAGATAATTAAGTCATATTACTTGAATACAGAGTATAAATATGTTTAATCTAAATGCAAGTGGTATTTGTTAAAACTCTAATTTTATTTATTTTGAAAATTTCTAAGATTAAGGAAAACCAATGTTTTCAAGTTGTTTGTTTTTACACTTGTAGAATTCATTAATAATACTACCAATGAAACAGCTATATTAATAATGTTCTGAAAAAGCATAATGTCAAAAACTCAATATTTACATACACAACTGTATTTGTTATAAAAGTAAAATAACTATAATGGTTTATAGTTAGGACCTTGATGTTGATTTTTTCCTCAGTTGTTACAGAATGTTTGTATTTATATCACCTTACATAGCACCTCAAACATCCTAACCTAGTGAACTTGATTGAAGTGTTTCGGCGTAAAAGAAAACTGCATATGGTGTTTGAATATTGTGACCACACAGTCTTGGATATTTTGGAAAAAAATCCAAGAGGGTTTGTACTTGTATTACTTTTCAATGACTTCTAGTCAACATTGAGCTCTAAGTATTTATTACTATGTTTAACTTAATTTTTTGGCTAGGATGTGAAAGCCAGATTTAATAGTTTTTATATGATCAGTGTCAAAAATGTTGCAAACAACATACAATCGAAAGCAACTGAAATTCTAGTTACTAAAAGCTTATGTGAAAAGACTTTCCAGCAAGATATTTTAGTAGGTTCTAACTCTACATGAAATCATATATTTAGAAGTTTTCAACAAGGATTTAGTTCAGCAAAATGAGTATGTTTGGTCAATACATCTTATGATGTTGGCTTATATGTTGTTGTTTTTTATTCTGTAAGGAAATGGTTAACATACCCGTGATCTGTTTTGTGTGTGTAAGTTTTAATGATTGAATGTGTGAAATCAACTTTAGATATGAAAATATTGAAATAAATAATACGTATTTCTCTCATTTCTGAGTCATTTGTACATATATTTCTATATGAATAATGAGATTGTTATTTTGTTAACTATGAGATACATTTCTTTCAGAAAATTGTGTATGTTATAAATCATGCTTAAAAATATATAAATATGTTATAATGAATGTTTCATATAACAAATATCTGAGAAACATTAATGACAAGTAGTGACTTTTGAAGTTGTATTTCATAGCATTTGAAGTTCATCAATATATTCTAAAATAATAGTATTTACTGATAGTAAAACCAGCTGATTAAATGAACATAAAAATATCCCACTATTATTATGATTGCTTGTTTTCATTTTAGTGAATAAGCTCTATTTAAAGAGGGTGTATATATATATAAGAATATCAGCAGATGAATGGTATTGCTAAGGGGTCATTTATAATTTTTCCCATTTTTATTAGTGTACAAAACATTTTCTGTGATCAATTTACTCTGAAAGTATACACACATGCAAAGTTGTTTAAAGAGGTATTATCAGACATTTGTAATCACATGTTGGATACTTGGAAAAAGAAAACGTTTCCATATAATTTGACGAAGTTATTGCTGGTTAGTATTTCTGCAAGTTATTTATTGATAGTAAATATGTTCTTTTGATGTCTTTTCGAAAAGAATGCACAAGATTTTATCCTTTTCCTTTGCACTATTTGGTAAATTTGCATGAATTATGAATGACTCCTTAGTCGTATGCTTAGGAGGTAGCACTGTTAACTGTAGACAGTAGATTTCATTTTACCCTAAACTGATACAAATGTAGTATATATACACAGAATTAGGTAACTAAGGTTCATTGTTCAAAATGTAAATGTGATATGTTTTGGACATGGTATTTATTGCACAAAACAAGTCTCCTCAGGCAGAAGACCTTATAAATATGAATACTCAGATACAATTGTGCTATTGTAAATTTGTAATGTTAACATTCTTTTGCCAGAGTTCCAGATCAACTAACTAAGCATTTGATATGGCAGACATTACAAGCTGTGAACTTCTGCCATCAACACAACGTAAGTGTGACCAAGCCATATCAAGAACATTGTGCCTTCTATTGATAAGATATTATGATCCACTTAAAATGTTCTTTAAACTGCAAGCTGACCAATTACTACCATTATCCAAAGTTGTGTATAAGAGAATCTTTGAACCATATTCAAAGTATAAGTTGAAAGGTTTTTTTAAAATTTCAGCAAAACAAGCAGAATTACATAGGTATGAAACACATGAGATGACCTGAAACATCACTGTTTATACAACATGGACTCTGATTTTGCTGAATTTTAATCTACATTGACAAATTTTCAAACAAAATTTAACATTAGTTAACAAGAAATTTATAGTTTTGAATATGAAATAATAACACAAAATAAATAACATCTGTAAAAAGAACAAAGACAGAAAGTGTATAATGCATCAAGAATACAACATCTGAACTGTGCTCTATACATTACAGCATTAATGTATCTTAAATATAAGATATTTCCTTGAAGACTATGTGAAGTTCTTTAGTGGTGGGCTCTTTACTAGATAACAAAATATTTAAACACGGTATATTAGAAATACATTATGCTCTTGAGAGCTACAAATATCGGAACCATAAATTGAAAAATAAAGAAAAGTGTTGACATTCAGCTTGAGTGCAAAGACTGTTTGATTGTAACTGTATAAAACAGAACTGTTTAGTTGACATAATTCTGTGCAAAACTTGTATTTTAAATTTTGCAGTTCAGTAAGGACCAAAGGGCAGCACACTTTTTACAGATTAGAGAATGCATTGTTTCAGGATAGTTAAAACCTTCTGTTATACAGGCATATCATTCATTAGGTTTCTGTTAACATAAGATAAAATTTAAGGACACCAAGAGACCTGTTGGTCCATCTAGATCAACCTTTCTGATAATCTAAACTTTAAAAAAATAAGAAAATTCAAAGCCAGTCATTATCATTGGAATAGTTATTAAGCCTTCCCTTAAACTCCCATTTACATTGTTAAAGTACACTTTCAAACAGTTGAATGCTAGAGCAGTGCTCACTGTCAGGGGTTGATTGTAGCATTTTTGTCTCCTCATTTTATAAATTCAAATTTTATGATGGAGATGTGGCAGTGCTTGAATTGTGGGTAATTAATAGATGGATTTTCATAACTATCAAGAAAGAAATGTACATAGTGTTTTATATATATATATATATATTTGTGTCTGTATGTGTGTGTGTGTATTTGTATATCATAAATTTGATTAACTCATTGATCATCAACTAATTAGCTCAAAATTGAGATTTAATAGTAAGGTTGCATAAAATAAACCTTAATGGGAAATAATATTTTGGCCTGGAGAAAATCACTGGGACTAGAATTGGACACATGCTTCTGTTGAGGCTAGACTGTCAGTGAAGTCTTACTCATAAATCATCTCTCATATGTATAGTGCTCTTAACTGATATTTATTTTAACAGTGTTAACTGTTGTTGTTTTTTGCCTTTAATTTTAATGAATAATATGCATGCAAGACATTGTTTTGCACATCTATAGTGGTTTTTAAGGCTTGAGTGTGTCTCCCACTGGTACAGTGTTAAGTCTGTGGATTTACAATGCTAAAATCAGGGGTTCAGTTCCCCTCGGTAGACTTTGTAGATAGCTTGATGTGGCTTTGCTTTTAGAAATCACACAGAGACACGAAGCTTGAGTGCAGACACCTGGATTAACAACAGTCTTGTTAGATATTTACAGTTAGTACTGCCATCAGAGTTTGAGTGATAGTTGAATATACAAATATATTTGGGTCCATAATCTCGAGTCTGAAGTACTCATGTTTATAAAAGCTGCATAATTAAATTCAAAAGTTTTTTTTTTAAAGTATTTAAAAGTGTTGTTAAAAATATTTTTGGTGAATTATATATGATATGTTTTGCACCATTTTTCATAATTGCTAAGTAGTAACAGAGAGAGAGAAAGGTTGAAGTAAGGTCCACAAGCTGTTTTTACTAGTATAATATGTGTATATACTCTGAGCCTACACTTTTTACTTTAATACTTTTTTCACTATTTCAGTGCATACATCGTGATGTTAAACCTGAAAATATTCTTTTAACCAAGGAGGGTGTGGTGAAGCTGTGCGATTTTGGCTTTGCTAGGACATTAAGTAAGAATTATTATGAATTGTTTAAAATTATTACATTATGTGACATATATATCAAGTGTGACAGGAGTTCTTGTAAGTTAAACTGATTAAGAAATATTTCATCATAAGGTATATGAAACATCATTATTGGAGATTAAAGCTTTTCAGAGCATTTTGTTTAGTTTCTGCCTGAAAATTGATTCAATTTAAAAAGTAAAGTATAATTCATTGAGGCTTCTTCAAAATGTGGCAGGCTTATTAACATTTTTAATAATCCTTCATTTAAAAAAGTAACAAATACTGACTATTTTTATAGTGTACATATCTAACCTTGTTAGAGAATTAATAATGACATATTAGTGTTTGTTATTTTAATGTACTTCACTTTTGTCATGAGCTTAATTGGAAGCTTATTTTTATTGGATGTTTTTTTCTTATGTATCGTTAGTTTTGCCTTCTTAACATATAAAGATCAGATAAAAAAATTGTTTTTAGGCCCAGGTGAAAACTACACTGATTATGTGGCTACTCGGTGGTATCGAGCTCCTGAATTGTTAGTAGGAGATACACAGTATGGACCAGCTGTAGATGTGTGGGCTATTGGTTGTGTTACAGCAGAATTAATGAGAGGAGAGGCCTTGTGGCCTGGGAAATCAGATGTGGACCAACTTTACCTGATCAGAAAGACCTTAGGTAGAAATAACCAATTTATATCAGTACAGTTACTCTAATTATGTGTCTACTTTTACTTTTAATCAAAACATGATCACATTTCCAACTTTTCAATAAAATGTGAATATTTTTGAGTTAGTTCTCTTTATAATTAATATTAACTTCTGAACAAATCTAGCTATATACCAAGAGAGTCTAAAAATCGACCTGACAGTCAGTGTGTAGTATTATAGAAAAAAAAAGTGTGAAAGCTATTATGAAAGATATTATTATTATTATAGGTTTGTTTGTTTATTATTTATTTGTTTCAAATTTTATGCTCGGCTTCAGTATGCTTGTGAAGTGTTTTTCATTTAACTTACTTCCAAGTCTATTCAGACTGTTCCTTCACTTTAACATAATCCTAGTTTATTACACTTACATTATTATTTACAATTTCGATTTTTGGTTGACTCTTCTTGATTACAAATTCCAAAGTTCATGTTACTGCTTCAAGAGTTATATTTGAAACTTGTGCTATGGCATAGGCCTCGTGTGCAGGACACCTGGTGGGAGACTTATCAGCTCAAGGAGATTAAACATTACTTGGGTCAACTTCTGTGAGAGATCTTGCCCCACTTCTTTCCATATATACTGAACCTGTTTCACCTCATGAGCAGCTGGATCACTTATTTCCATTGCCCATGCCTTTTCATGCTCCTCCTGAGGATACATTTATGCCTACTACACTCTTTTTGGATATTGTTTCCAGATATGTTTTATTTTTGCCCCTATTTCCTATGAACCATGTTCCTCCTCACTAAATAACCACATCTCTATTTGGTTTCCTCACCTTCCCAGATATTTCAGATAGGTGGTGATCAATTTGCCTCACAATTAGCATGCCTTGCTCCCATGGGCTTTGAATCAGTTTGCTCTTGCATGTCATTATGCACACTGCCTTTTTATAGACCAATAATTATAAGGTTTTATTTCACCTGTTTGTGGTCATTTCTAAAATCTCCTGCAACTCTGACTTTTGCTGCCTTTGTTTTAACCTCACAGTTTTTTTACAGTATCACTCTACTATCCATCTCCTCTCTGATACTCTCTACCAAAATCCTGAGGTTCTCTCTGGTGATATCCCCTCTCTTCTTTCCTCCACGTTGGCTTGTTTGTCATCTTTGGCTATTAGGTCAAGATGCGACTATAACTTGCACATGCTTATCAACATCTTCAGGACTTGTGTATGGCTCCATTTTTATATATTTGACACAATTCCTGAGTCTTTGAAGTTGCAAGATGATGTATCAGTACAGTAACAGTCCATCCTTTTTAATTTTGTTGCCTATTTGTCTTATTTTGAGCTTACTATGGTACCTGTTCCAGTTTCTCATCCTTTTCCTTCCCAACCCTTACCTGAACCTCATTTTTAGGGTGTCTTGTTTCGTTGTTTTCTTCAGACTTGCATCATATTGCCAACAGTATAAATAATTTCTCAGATGGTTTTGATCCTGTAAGAGCTTGACTTGGTAATTTTTTTCATCAGTGGTACCCTTTCATGAAGGATTATGGAGTGTTCACATCTTACTGAAAGGATTCATGATCCTGCTTCTTTTCCTACCTCCCATAGCTCCTATACCCGTTTTTTTCCTGCTGCCAGCATCTTTCTGAGGCGGTTCTTGATCTACTATCCCAAAAGGCAATCAAATCTGTTCTAATTAATTCCATAGGTTTCAATTGCAGACTCTGTTGTTGTTCTAACAAAAATAAGGGCTGTCACTAATTTCTCCAAACTTGATTGATTTCTTTGACTGCTTATTTTACCATAGAGTTATTTCTCACCCTATTGTGGTTATTTTCAGGCTTGTGGATGAACAAGATGGGTGTTGCCAATGCTTATCTACACATCCCTGTCTCAACACAGTCCCATCTGCATCTTTAATTCATTCATTATGGTGTGGCTTGCCAATTTTGTGCCCTGCTCTTTGGGCTCGGTCCTGCACCATACACTTTCTTTCAGGTGGTAAGAGATTTTGTTCATCACTTCATGCTCTGGGGCTGCAATTCTACCATTATATGAATGGCAGGCTTCTTTTGGATCAATGCAGTGATCTTTAAGCCCTCTCATATTCTGAAGGCTTTCCTCTTTATGGGATTTTCCCATTTAGGTGCATTGGTTGTAGCCCTTAATCACAAATTATTCCTCTTTTCGTTTATGGTACCTTATTCTTGGGCTCTGGCTGCCAATATTTTTCACCAGAATTTGTCCCACAGATTTCTTTATGTTTATCCTTCTATCTAATTACTTTATCAGATGGTCTCACGATCAGCTTGATTGTGTTTTCCATGATTACAACAACTGTAACTTTTTCCTTGCCTGTCTCCCTTCTTTGTCAACTTCAGTCACTGGTTCTACATCCAGCCATGTATTTTCTTCATCTTCCCACCAGGTTTTATCCAGTCCTTGATGAGGAGACCAGGTTTCTTCTGTTGTGCAGCATTTAATTTGTCTTATTTCATGTGTCCTTCTTCAGTGAAGGTGTATCAGTGCAAATGGAAGGTGTTCCTTAGTTGATATGCAACTTGGGGATTCTCAATTGACTGATATTCTGTGGCTGTTGTTGCTGAGTTTCTCACATGTCCTTTCAACCAAGGGTCTTTGGTCTCCTTGCTCTTGGATTATCAGGCTGCCTTATCACATAACTTTCATTTTTCTTAACACTGATCCTCTGTCTTTATTATGTTTCACATTTTCCTCAAAGCATATTACCTTCTCCTCTTAGTCTGTGAGACCTATTATAGCCATTTGTTGGGACACTTGACTCATAATCTGAAGATTTGAATCCCTCTCACACTAAACATGCTGGCCCTTTCAGCCATGGAAGCATTATCAGTCCCACTATTCATTAGTAAAAGAGTAGCCCAAGAATTGGCAGCTGATGGTGATGACAAGCTGCCTTCTCACTATTCTTATACTACTTAATTAGGGACATGATAGTGCAGATAGCCCTTTTGTGGCTTTGTGCAAAATTAAAAACAAACAAACAAACTTAGCCTGTGCAGATTATAGGTCTAATTTCTTTGCCATTGACGCTTAAAATGCACTTTATCACCCGACATATTTTCTTTATTTGATCATTTCTTCTTCCCAGAAATCCAGTTGCTAGTGAGGGTAATTCCTCTTTTGTGCATATTTCCCTTCATTATATTTCTTATCTCTTCTCTAGTCCTGATGTGGATATACTTCTGTGTCCAGTCTGTATCCTTTGGTTTACATTACCTGCATGCTTATTTCTATGGTATCCATTCGTAATTCATTATCTCTTGGCAGTCATCTTCTGTTCGTAATCTTTCCCCTTCTACCCTCACCAATTGGGTTTGACATTCAATTCAGTTGGCTTATTCTTCTTTGTCTCTTTCCCACTGGAATAGGTTCAGGGTGTCTTCACATTAGCTTCGACATGTTAACTTCTACTTTGCTTCTCATCTTCGTTGGTCATTGGAGGAAATCCTACAGTTTGGCATGTGAACTGTTTATTGTATATTCTCTCCATTATTTCACCATATCATGGTTTCTTCTTTATATGAGTCTTGCTCTGTGTTAAGTGGTGTCTGATGACGTTATTCTTCAATTAGAAATGAACACTGTACAACCATGTTGACTCATGTTTTAACATCCATGGCTTTGCAATGCTTGCCATTGAGATGAGATGCTTGACAAAATTGCTTGTAATGTTGCAGACTGTTGCAGGCTATAGCACCTATGGACTACATCTGAGTAAAGCAGAAGGGGATAGCTATCCATCCCTATCATGCTGCCTTTATATTGAATAAATTAGTATGGCTGCACTGTCACAAGTGATGACATTTTTTTGGACTTTTTAACACTCTTTTCCCTTTTTTGTCAGGTGGAGTATGGGAGTCCTTACTACTTTTCTGTTCCAAGCTGCTGGGGGTGACTGACAATGAAGGCACCATTCTGAGTGTGTTTCACACAAATATTTCTATAAACATTCAGTGCAGAGTGAGGTGGTGGTGTTTTGTAAATGTGGATGACATGATATCCTTCACGTCATCTCTTAAGTAATATCAGATTTTAAGTTCAGAAAAAGATAAAGGAATTCAAATGCTTTTAATGTTATTTAATCAATAACGTATGTTCCCTTACTGTTAATTACTTTCTGCCAATGATTCACAAGCTTCTGAATGTCACTTTTATAAAATTCTTGGGGTTTGGAAGAAAAGAATGGAGAGAGGGTAGTTTTGATATTTACATGTGTTCCATGCATTTTTTTATCATGATAGTTCTGCAAACTTTGGAATAGATGTAAATTAGATGGGACAAGGTCTGGAGAATAAAGAGGATGTGGAAGTTTTCTCAGTCTAGCTCTTCAATCTTTGCAGATGTCATCCTTGGTGAATAGGGCCGTGCATTATCTTGATGTAACACAACACCTTTAAGATTGATTGAAGCAGGCCTCTTTCCTTTCAGTGTAACATTCAAGTGCTTTAACTGTTGACAATACAAGTATGATGTAATTGTAACATTGAGTGGCAGCAATTCAAAGTGGATCACACCAACAATATTCCACCAAATGTTTAACAATACTTTCCTCGAGTGGAGGTTCATTTTGGGCTTACTTTAGCCAGTTTACCTGCACTAATATATCTGCTTTTCATCTCCAGTCACTATCCTGTCCAAAAGAGGTGAGTTACATCCATGAGAGTACAGAAAAGTGCAAATGTACACTCTTGCTCTGAGGTTGGGTTGTATCTAATCATGGGGGCTCCATTTTCTAAGTTTTCACACCATTCCAAGCTGTTGCAGATGACAGTGAACTGTTGAATCTGTGCTAGTTCTTCAACTGTTACGGCACAATCTTCATCAAGTGCAGGCAGCAGCAAGTCATCATTAAACTAAACAGGATGACCTGAACATGGCACATCACTTAACTTAAGCTGTAGTCACCTGATCTGAACTTCTGAAACCACCTTCAACATTTTCTTTTATTGAAAGACTCTGCACTCTAAACACCTTGAATGTTTTGTGTAGCTTCTGCTGCACTATTGCCTTTTTAAACTTATAGAGCATTATATATCTAATAAGGATTTATTTGAATAATGATCTGAAAAACTGGAGTTGAGTTAGTTTCTTTTACTTGTCTGAACATTTTTATACATGTCCTACTACATATTTTAGTCATTAAAGCCTTCTTCAACAACAAAAATGATGATTCACTTTCTGTATTAACTTATGGGATAACCTGATACAATCACAAATGAGTGAGACATCAGTTTGCAGTTCATCCCTCTAATTGAGAGCCCTCATAATATCCCATCACGATGTAAGTACCCTATCTCTGTGTTTCGGATTTAGAGTAAATATAAGTCCTTGCATTTGTTTATGGCTGTCTATATCCTTTCTTTTGTCATACTCCTTCTGTATTATGAGTCACAGTGGAAGTTAGGGGGATTGTTCTGCTTCTGTCCTTTTTGCTATCCCCAGTTGTATCTTGTGCCAAGGAAGTTATTGTTTTTCAGATGATTCTGATCAGTTTTGCTGTTGGGGAGTTGGTTTCTATTATACAGACATCCTTTCAATACCAGATTTCAGGTTCCCAGATTGATAGATTAAATATATTACATGTATTTTACTCAGGAGTTGGAATGGTTATAGATTCAACCCAGTTTCATAAGCTTGAGGTTAAGATGGCATGATTCTCATTCTGCCCGTACGTGGATGTTGGTTCCCCACAACATGGGTTTTTGGATCTAGTCGACTTTCTGAGTATGGCTTGTTGCACCCTAATCACTCTACACATATCAGCACACTCATTGATTTAACCACTTTTATGCTCTGTGGTATTGACTTCCACAGTTCATTTCACAGTTGTGATCACTATCCTGTCAAAGTTCTCTCCAACTTGGATCTGCTCCTGTGTTTTTCCACCTTTTATCTGCTACACTTTTCATGAAGTGTTGTGTTTCCCTTTGTAAGATCTTCAGATGTGAATCTCCCATTTCCAGAGATATTCTTTGAAGTGTTGTGTTTCCCTTTGTAAGATCTTCAGATGTGAATCTCCCATTTCCAGAGGTATTCTTAGGATCCTTTTGGGGGTTACTTCTGTCATTTCCTTGCACCAGTTTTGCTCTTACTGATTGAGGAAATGCCATACTGGAAGTTATAACTTTTCATTTCCCACTCTTCTCTTCCTCTCTACTCTACTCTGGTGCTTATATCTTGTGGCAAACTTCAAAGTGTTACTTTGGTGGAGGTAAATAGAGGGATTAATTTGCACCACATGATTATGTCATGCTTCGATTAGTGGAGAAGTGACAAATGATGATTTGAGTGAGAGACATGTTGGAATCATTTGATTCTTATAAAGAGGAACAGAAAGCTTGTGGCATGCTTAAAGAAAAAGTTTGCATATAGAGAGCAGCACTGGGTGTGAATAGCTAATCTTGTATGGGGTGGTAAGTACCTGTTAGAAATACATTTTCACTGTAGGAAAATTATAACTTTCTAAATGAAAACCATCCAGAAAACATGAAATTTAAATATTTGCACAACACTTTTTAACAAAACTGATGGTATTTTCAACCTTGGACAGATACCCATAGATCAAATACTAATCCATGATATTTGCCTTGCAAACAACAAAAACATATCTCTTTTAGAATTTCAGCATTAAAATTCATAAGTCATTATAGTAACTTGAAGCATTCATACAGTATACATCATTGGAAGAAAGCTGTTTTTTTAGTGATAATAGTTCATTAACTCAAGATAATATCAAAGTTATAAAAATAATATCAGTTGTAGATAATCCTGATATCTAAAGACAAGTTTCTTATGCCTAAGTATCTTTGCTTCATAACCAACATGTAGTGTATTACACAGATCTGTTGTTTTTATGTAAAGTTTATCAAAATATAATCTCTGTTGTGGGGTTGTAATGAACAATAATTTAGTATAAGTTTGACTAATATTTAAGCTTTTATTTTTTATTATACAGGAGACTTAATTCCAAGACACATGCAAATTTTTAGGTCCAATAATTTTTTTGCTGGGGTCAATATACCAGAACCAGAAGTCAGGGTAAGTGTAAATCTATAGTAAAATATTTTCATGACAGTTTTAGCAAATGTAATAAAATTAATTTTTGTACGTATGTATACTAACTATAACATTCAAGATGAAAACTATGTAGAGAAACACTGGAGTAAAAAAACTCAGTTGTTAAAACATTGCTTCTAACCCCCTTATAACTCAGTTGTTAAAACATTGCTTCTAACCCCCTTATAACTCAGTTGTTAAAACATTGCTTCTAACCCCCTTATAACTCAGTTGTTAAAACATTGCTTCTAACCCCCTTATAACTCAGTTGTTAAAACATTGCTTCTAACCCCCTTATCCAAAGAAATGCTCAGACACTTCCCAATTATATTTCTCCAATTGATTCATAAATTGTTGTTGTAAATTGTCATCTAGAATGGCAAAGACTACATCTGCACTTTAGTTCAAGATAAGGGTTGATGAATATAAGAGGGATTAGAGACGGTTTTAGTGATCAAGTTTCTGTTTGTCAAAGGAAGTTGGGATCCAGGACATCCCTGAGAGGCCAGAAGGTGCCTTAATGTTCCAAAATGTATTAAAATTTTGATCAGAGCAGATTACATTATTTGCTTGTTACAGAATGAAGAGAAAAGTCAAGTCTTATTTATTGTTGACTTTGAACAAATACACTTGGCTAATGTAACCTATCAAAGCTTGCCTTTGTATGCTGTTTTCCAAAGAGTTGAAGTACTTATATTTTTTTAGTTTGATTAAAAGAAATTAATCTTAGAACTACTTATATAATTATTTTTATTCATCAATATACATATATCATTTTAATTAATATTAACTTTAGATCACAGCGAGCTACCTACTTAAGTTAGAAATAAAGTTTGACTTGAATAATGTATGCAGGCTAATAAGTGTACTTTTCTGATGTTTAAAACAGTTATAATTACTTATTGCTACTAACCTATTAATTTATTCATAAATAAGTAACCACATAATGAATATTTTGTAAAGACTTAGAAATGATTAAAAATATAATTTTTTGTATGTTTGTATGTATAACACTGAGAGATGAAATTTGTCTTCTATAACGAGAAATTTTCTTTGCAAACTTTTCAATTAATTTTTGACGTGTACATTTTTTGTACCAGTACATAAATTTTGTGTAGCAGTGAAATAATTCAGTGTAGGATGTACAATGTATTGCCATATTTATTAAAGTATTAACAATTACATCAAAAATAATTTATTTTAAAATAAAGATGTATCATGTCTTGCACAGCAAAAATTTAAGAAGCTGTAACAGCTCATAGAATATGTAACTTCATAAAACATACTTGAATTTTTGCTGTTTCTCTAACTGTTCATCAGATTGTTCAAAGATAATTATTTTTAGGATTGTGTATTGAAATCATTTGGAAGGCTAGAAAATGTGGTTAAGATAAATAATTTTTTCCAAAATTTGCAATTAAACCTCTGAGTACAAAGCTTGTTCATATTATGAGTGAAAAAAAAAAAGATGTACATTTGAAAAACATGTTACTGACTGGGGATGATTAAACATGTTTGAAAGAGATAAAGATTATTTTATTTCTTTGGAAAGAAAATTATTCTTTCTGTTCTCAAGGTTTTACTTTATATGTCTTTTTTTCAAAAGTGTCTATATACTACCATGTACCTTCCATGCATCATAAAATAATATTTGTTGCTACAACAAGTGTTAAATTCCTATTGAAGCACTCCAATTATGAGACAAAGAACTTTTTGGGTGATTTTTATTCTTACACTTTAAAGGGCAAATTTTTAAAACTGCCTCAGTTGTATTGCTAAGTGTTATTTGATCTAGGTAATTGACAACATAACTTCTTCAAAATCAAATTCTAAATTATAGTTTCAGTAACACTGCCATTATTATCCTCCAGAATTCACATTTTTTTCTCATCTGCTACATATATGTAGCACCATTTTTTTTCAATTTTTGGATCATACATCAAAACTAAACTTTTTGGTGTATCATTGAAGAATTACACCTTGTTAATATAATGTTACATCAACCTGCCAATAAACTGTTCAATATCGCTATCTCCCTCTCATATGTAACATGCTAAAAATCCAGTTTAGGAGTATTAATGTACAGTGTATACAGTAGCATATAGAGTGTTGAGAAAATTCCAAAAACTAGGCATTTGAAATTAATGCTTTCAAATAACATTGGTAATCTCAGTTCTTAAATATAAAATTTGTTTTTATATTTTTCAATAATTATTTTAATTTCCTCACATTTGAGATCGTTAATGTGTTTGGTTAATGGTTAAACAGAATGGATTATCTCTGCTCTGCTCATCATAAGTATTGAAACCCAGTTTTTAGAGTTGTCCAAAGACATATTGCTGTGCAACTGGGGGGTGTTAAGTATAAACCTTTTTGTTTATTGCACTTTATTTAATTTGTCGCTGTACAAAATGTCTGTGAACAAATATGAATGTATCCGATAAGCTATAGAACAAAGTTCATAGCAACACTATGTATAATTCTGAGTTTCTAAAATACAGTATAATACTTACTGGTATAAGATCAGTAATAAACATTGTTATTAATGTAATATTCTTCATTTTTTACAGGATAGCTTGGACCACAAACTCTCAAAATTTATTGATGACAGTGGATTAGATTTTTTAAAGGTATGAATTGCAATACATTTTGACTGTGAGTAAACACCTTTAATTTTCAAAAGTAATTGTGAAGAGGATACAAGATTCTGTTCAGAAATATAAAAGACAAGAAGGTGCTAGTTTAGAAAATTAGTTACAGAGTACTTGAGAAAGCTTCAGGGTTTATTTTACCATCCCTATAATAATTAAATGTACATTATCAA
This sequence comes from Carcinoscorpius rotundicauda, assembly GCA_011833715.1. Classification (NCBI taxonomy): domain Eukaryota; kingdom Metazoa; phylum Arthropoda; class Merostomata; order Xiphosura; family Limulidae; genus Carcinoscorpius; species Carcinoscorpius rotundicauda. Next base: position 19,038,754 of record CM022393.1, on the reverse strand, counting down.
CATTGAATAAATAAGTGTCAGGTATAATATCGAACTTTATTAACTGTCTCTACCTTGCACCCCCATTTTGTCTTTGATTTCCACCAACATAAAATGAATAGTTAGTTGAAAAAAAGTAAAATGTGGTGTGGGCAAAAAGACATTATTTAATAACGAGAGGATTAATTTAATATACGTGGTTAATTTAAAAAATAAGTTTAATTAGACACATTGATCATTTGAACTGTAAAATAAAAGTAATTAGTAAAAAAATACTATATACACACACTACATTGGCAAAAGTATGTGGACACCCCTTCTAATTAGTAGGTTGGGCTATTTCAGTCACACCCATTGCTAACAGGTGCATAAAATCAAGCTTGCAGCTATCTAATTTCCATAGACAAACTTTGGCAGTAGAATGGGTCGTACTGAAAAGCTCATTGACTTTCCATATGCTAGATCTGCTCCTGTCAACTGTTAGTGCTGTTATTGTGAAGTGGAAACATCTAGGAGCAACAACAGCTCAGCCACAAGGTGATAGACCACACAAGCTCGTAGAATGGGACCACCAAGTGCTGAAATGTGTAGCTTGTAAAAATTGTCTGTCTTAAGTTGCAACATTTGTTACCGAGTTCCAAACTGCCTCTGGAAGCAATGTCAGCATAGGAACTGTTCCTCAGGAGCTTCATGAAATGGGTTCCATGACCAAGCAGCTCCACACAAGCCTAAGATCACTGTGCACAATGCCAAGCATCAGCTAGAGTGGGGTAAAGCACACTGCCATTGGACTCTGGAGCAGTGGAAACACATTCTCTGAAGTGAGGAATCACACTTCACTGTCTGGCAGTCTGATGGATGAATCTGGGTTTGGCTGATGCCAGGAGAACCTCACCTTCCTGAATGCATAGTTCCAACTGTAAAATTTTGTGGAGGAGGAATCATGATCTGGTGTTGTTTTTCATTGTTTGGGTTAGACTCTTTAGTTCCAGTGAAGGAAAATCTTAATGTACAGGATACAATGACATTCTAGATAATTGTGTGCTTCCAACTTTGTGGCAACAGTTTGAGGAAAGTCCTTTTTTTGTTTCAGCATGAGAATGCTCCCGTGCACAAAGTGAGATCTATAAATTATGGTTTGCCAAGGTTGATGTGGAACAACTTGACTGGCCTACACAGAACCCTGACTTCAACCCCATTGAACACCTTTGAAATGAATTGTAATACCAACTGTGAACCAAACCTTCTTGCCTGACCTCACTGATGCTCTTGTGGCTGAATAGGAGTGAATTCTCACAGCCATGTTCCAAAATTTAATGAAGAGCCTACCCAGAAGAATGGAGGCTGTAAAAGCAGCATATTAATGCCCACTGTTTTGGAATGAGATGTTCAACAAACACATATGGGTGTGATGGTTAGATGTCCACATACTTTTGATTATGTGGTGTATATATTATATAATATAGTATATCCTAGTAAATCTGAATTTATGTAAGAGGAATGGTATAAGTCCACTCAAGAACAGGAGATTCTGTCAGGATACTTACTACAAAGGAATGCTAAATGCTACTATGTCTTAACATTTAGAATTAAATCCTTTATTTTAATTCACAATGAGTTACAAACACAACTTCTACTAATACTTTATTTTGTTTGTTATAAAAGAGTTAAAAGCAGACAATCATAAAATATCCATTCACAAAAAAAGTAATTCATAATATATACACTAAATAATCTTTGTATCAAGACAGAGGTTATAGTTATAGGTGATTTTTTGATAAGGCACGTGTGTATGATAGCCTGTGAGGTAAATATGGAGAAAATAATTAAATTATGCTACCCAGTGGAACAGGTGGAGGATATAATTGACAAAGCAAGAAATGTATTTAAGGGATTCTTTGTTGTGCACATCAGGACTAATGACATTGGAAAATTGTCAGAGGAGCTAATTGATAAGTACAGGGGTTTGATAAAGGAATTTAAAGGAAAAGGCCATAACTTTATTGTGTCAGAGATACTGCCAAGAATTGATTATAAGAATGAAATTATACGTTATTTACTAGTGCTAGATGCTATGTTGAGGTTAATATTTAAGGATGAACAGATTGGCTGGTTGGATTTGTGAAACTAGTTTAAAGGGTTAAGAGAGCTTCTTGGAATGGATGGTTTACATTTAAATAGGATAGGGACTGGCTTGTTTTCAAGGGATATTAACTCAGCTATAAGGAAAGTTTTTCAACTAGGACTAGACAGTAGAGAGTGCCAGGATAAACTAAATGCAGAAAAATAAAATTGAGAGAGAAATGTTTAGCATTAGAACAAAATATAATGGATGTTCTAAGGATGAGCTTAATTATTATTGTCGCAATACTAGAAATGCAAGAAATAACATAGATGACTAGAGCACTGGTAGGAATAGAAGATTTTGATACTATGAAAATAATTGAAAGATGGTTAGATGTTGACATTTCTTTTAAGATACAATGCTGTAGGTTACTTAATATGGATTGAGTATTAAAGAGAGGGGAGGAGTGGTTTTACATGTACAGATATGAGTTACATCTTGTTGAAGTTGAGGGTATCAAAGATTATAGCAAGGAGATTGAATCCATTTGGGCTTCTATTAACAATTACAAAAGGAAAAGGTTTTTTGATATAAATTTGTAACAGAACACCAGATGATTTTGATGAAATTAGTGAGAAACTTTAGAGTGAGATAAAGACTTCATCTGTTAATGAGTTCATAATTGTGGGGGATTTTAATTTCAGGCATATGTATTGGGAAATGCTAGAGTCAAACTGTAAGGAGGAAAGGTTTCTGGAAATAGCAAGATGGTTTACTTCACCAATTTGTCGAGTAACCTATTATAAACAAAGCAATTAGGTTTATTCTAGACTTCAAATGTATAAATGATTGAGAGTGGAAACTGGAGAACATCTTGGTGCAAGTGATCATTGCTGTATTAGTTTTATGTTTTGCTACATATGAAGATCAGGAATAACATTTTGGTTATAAATTTCAAAAAAATTGAATGGATTCAACAATAATTATTTCTTGTGAATTGGGCAGCTAAATTATTTGAAGACTGTAGAAATGTGGAAAATGTTAAAGGATAACTCTGAATATTCAAGATAAACATGCTTTTTATACAAAGGAGATGGTAGCTACGAGTAGAAATCCAGGTTGACTTGCAAAACTTTTAAGAAATAAAGAAAAGCATAATAAATTTATGGTACAATGAGAGATCTGGAAGATTACATAAGATAAAAAAAGTTGGTGAAACAGGAAATCAGGACATCAGGTAAGATGTATGAAAAAAACATAAAATTTAACAGTAAGGATTTCTTTAAATATATTAAAAGTAAACAAAAGAGTCAGACCTTTGAGAGATGATAAAGAAAAGGCCATGTTTGATTATTAAAAGTTGGCTTGGCTATTAAATTTTGTTTTATGCAGTTTTTGTACTCAAAGATTTAACCAGTATTTCTCATCTTAAATGGTTTATAAATGAAAACAAGATTGAACAACATTATCACAATAATTCTGAGCTTATTAAGAAAAAATTGGGAAATTTAAAAAATGAAGGCTCCTAAGACAGATAAGGGATTTTCGAGGAGGTTAATGATTGGATATGTGAATCACTACTATTTTTGTAAGTCCTTGAATAGTGGGCAGGTGCCAGAGTAATGGAAGTTAACTAGTGTTACTCCATTTTTCATGGAAGGTTATAAAAAATTGTCCAAGTAATTATAGGCTTGTTAGTCTTACATCAACTGTGGGAAAAGTTTTTGAAAGTTATTTAACCATGTTTAGACATTTATTGGATGGTCATCATCATGGTTTTATTAAGGAAAATTTTTGCCCTACAAATCTTTTAACTTTCAAAGAAAAGGTTACTGCTTATGTAGATGAAGTTAGGGGTATGTGTAGATTTTAAGAATGTATTTGACAAGGTGCTACATGAAAGGCTTGTAAAGGAACTTATCTCTCTAGGTGTGGGGGATAAGTTAACTAATTAAATATAATACTGACTTGATTGTAGAAAGAGGGTTGTTATAAATGGAGTTCAGTCAAACTGGATTAATGTTGCAAGTTTTGTACCTCAGGGCTCAGGACCATTGCTCTTTTTGATTTACATCAATGGCATAGATGGATGAATGATAAATAAATTACTTAAATGTGCTAATGATATCAAGATATTGGGTTTGAATGGCTGTGAGGAGGATTTTGCTGCTTTACAAAAGGATTTTGTGAGTTGATTGACTAAACGGTAGATGCATTTTAATTGTAATAACCACAAAATAAAGCATATAGTTATCATACTTTGATTAATAAGTATAATTTAGATTAGAATAAGCTAAACAGTATTATTGGGGGAAATAAGGGATCATGGTAGAGTAATCGATCAGTCTTTATTTGGATAAACAGTATGCTGTTAGCATTGGTAGGACAGATATGATTTTAGGTCATATCTAGAGAAATACTGAGTACGAGACTAAAAGGGTCATAATTTCACTCTATAGGTTTCTTGTTAGGCCACATTTGGAGTATTATGTTCAGTCTTGAGCTCCTTACCTTAGGAAGGATATTGAATTGCTGAAAAGGGTTCACAAGATTACTACTAGAATGGTACCTGGGGTGAAAAGGAGGATAATATTGTTTGAGGATAATATTAATATCACTAAAATTGTTTTGGCTTGAAAAAAGAATAGTTAGAGTATATCTGATTGAAGGGTTTAAGATTGTAAAGGGAATTAATATCATTGGTACATCATCGTTTTTCATACTTAATGGTGAGTATGGTAGGCTTATAGAGTAAAAATTTAAATTTTGGAGGGTAGGAATTATTTTCACCTTTGAAAACTTCATTTTTTTTTATAGAGTATGAGGGTCGCAGGTTTAAATCCTCATCACACCAAACACACTTTCCCTTTTAGCCATGGGGGCATTATAATGTGATGGTCAATCCCACTATTCATTGGTAAAAGAGTAGCCCAAGAGTTGGCAATGGGTGGTGATGACTAACTGCTTTCCCTCTAGTCTTACACTGCTAAATTAGGGATGAATAGCACAGATAGCCCACGTGTAACTTTGTGTGAAATTCAAAAACAAACAAAATAACATGGTAATTGGTCATTGAAATGTATTTCAAGACAGCTAAAATGGGTATTAAAACATTTATTAAAATAAAGTTGAGAACCTAATAAATTAAAAACTTTGTTCTCTACTTTATTTTAATAAACGTTTTAATACCCATATCAGCTGTTTTGAGATACATTTTAACTTCAAGTGGGTTTCTCGTCATCACGAATGGTCATTGAAATGGGTTACCTCCAGATGTAGTGGATTAAATTTAAGTTAGTTTATTGAAAGATTTGAGAAGTATATGAAGGGTAATGGCTGGATTTGATGTGTGTGTTGTTTTTTAATAGTCTTGGTTTAGTTTAACATTTAGTAGATGAGACAGTCTAGAGACACTATTTTCTCTTGTTTTCTTCGAAACATTGTTTTGTTAAAGGCTTTTGGTCTTGTTGATCTTGCAATCAACAAATTATCCCAACTTCAGGTTACTAAGTGATAACTGTTCAGATGAAATGTACACATTTTATCTTACAAGATTACCTTATAGATCAGAAAACAAGGGTTCCAACATCTGTTCAATTGATCTAATTGTTCAAACAATTGATGTAATAACTGTAGCATTGTTAGCTTCAGCTATCTTAGCCTTAATGGTATTGAAGTTGAAATAATGCATTGTGCTGGTTACATTATACTGTGAAAATTACTTGGTAACTTAGAAAGCAAGGTCTACCACTTCCTTTCAGTTAGTGATTCTTCAGCCAGTGACTGTCCTACTGATTTATTAAGCCATTTCAATTGGAAGATTGGTGACAGCAGTTATGTAGACTGTTGGAGCTGTGTCTTGTCTATAGATTTCAGTGCTTCTTCACTTTTACTCATTCTGAAGAACCAGGCACATTCTTTTATCTTCATGGCTGGAATGTGATAAAACATTTTTTGTGTTTGTGTGACTTTATTACTAATTTTTATTGACTCTTGGTCAAGTCAGCTCACCAGAGTTTTATTGTTGGTTGTGTTTCACGAATACTACACACTTTTGTACATTGCCTAAATTGCTGTAATTCATGCAATAGTGGGCCACTTTGTTGGAGGACAAAATGAGACCCTTTTTTACCAGAGCTGAGTGGTTTTTGTACTACTGGCACATGTCAAAGTTGCGTCATGTTTTCACTTTGTTAAATTTAATTCCTCGTATTTTTATCATAGCAATTCTTTGGTCACATGTTGGCCATTTTTATCTTTTGATGTGCAGATGTGCATCACCTAAGGTAAACCTTAACACTCTTAATGTTTTTTTGAACATTGTTGGATATCCATACACTACATCTACAAGGAACATTTTAGGTGAGCAACCTGTTATTATTCCTTTTATTAACCAGGAACTCTTAATCTTTTTTTTTTGTACTCCAACAGACATTTAACAAGGTCCACTCAGTCCTAAGGAGTTAGGCTGACTCCCACATTTTTTAGTACAAGTTGTTCACTGTATTCTCCTAAATTGGTAGCCAGCCCAAACTTGGGTCCTATAGTTTTGTGGAGCTGTAGCAGCAGCACCAATCACTGACTGTTATTGGCTTTCTCTAACTTGTTTCACTATTAGTATAAACCAATAACTTTGTCTACCTTGCTGCTTAGCAAGATATGAGCAGTTCAATCAAAAATAACTCAATATTTAATATGCTAACTAGATATTTTGCTTCTTCCTTTCCATGATAATAACCTGGTAGAGACACTAATAGCTTAGGTTGTAGCATATTAACCATTGGAAGACTGCAATAGCCCTGCCCACTGACTGGATACAAATGTGATTGCATCACAATGCCAGGATGTGTAGATAGCTTGTTGCATGACACAAATAAGTCAGTGTATTTGAGGAGAAGTAACTACAACTGTGCTAAAAACTTCTTTGTGTCTTGCAACCAGTTTGATGTTAACATTATGTAGCACTTTGCAACAGCAACTGTTTCAGTAAGGATGAGAAGATCTTTCACATTCAGGTGATGCTGCATTATTTCATTGGGAAGCTCTTCTAAAAGATTGTCAATGAGGATTCCTCATAATTAGCAGAGCCATTGTATGGTAAACATTGCCACATAAATGGTATAGATAAATTGTGTAAGTGGTCAAATATTATGTGGTGCCTCTTTTTCAAGCTTTGAACCTAGCCTAACAGATTGCTCTATTTCCACTGTTTGAAACTTCTAGTGGAAATCAGTAATGATTATTTGACAATCCCACAGTTTCTCCCTCAAATGCTGAAAGGGTTCAAGTGCTGGATCAGCTAAACTCAGAAGTAGTTATGGTACAGTCTGGCTTGGAGTACATCCATTTTGGTTTTCAGAAAATTCTCCATTGTTGCACCATTAAGAATCTGTGGAGTGATCTGCCTTGCTACATTTCTGGGAAATATGATCATAGCAATATCCTTTCCTTCACAGCTTTTTGGTTATCATCTGACTGGAGTGTCTTCAACATCATGGGCACAGCATTAACATATTCTTAGGGACTATGGCACTATAATGAGTGGTAGCCGCCACCTCTAAGGGCCTACAATTAGCTGTACATGACATCAGGCTCTTCTATGGCCCATGCTCTCTTAACAACATACTTTCCAACTCAGAAAGGTTCACCACTGCTCCATTTGGCACTTGTCATTTCATCCTCAGTACTATTATTTGGTTACTATGGCTGGCATAAATCTGAAAATATATACAGACTGCCCCACTCAGTCTAAGACTGGACAAACACTACATCATTGTAATGATCTTCAGCTGTTCATGTTTCTCTGCACAAAGGCTGATCCTCATGTATAAAACAGACATCTATCCTGAGTACCCAAGCTATCAATGGCTCTTCTTCCTTAGTCGTTAGCTGTAACAGATTTGAAGTCATGAATTTCCATAGAATCAACAAAAGTCTTAACACCCAGGAGAGGACTGTTCCTCGATCCATTAATTAATTCAAATAACTGTCTCCCTTCAGTGACTAACTTCAATTTTATCACAAGCCCTTTTTTTTTTAATTACCATTGATGGTAATTACTGTTGACATCTTTTCACAATATGCAGTATTGCCACAGTTATTTCCATGTGCAGAACAGATATCACTTCTTTAAGAATAATAAAGAAACAAAATCAGCTTAATGGCTTTATCTACCACAGATGAAGAATAAATACTATAATATCACAAGAATATAGAAATTCCTAGTATGTTCATATTCCATAGATATGATATAGGAAAAAAAAACATTATAGAACATCCAAAATGACGTTTAACTCTCAAAGTTTATTTTATTTATGGCACAATTATTATATTTCTAAACTACTCAACTCTTCAAACTCTGTTATAAAACATTGTACTTCAGTTTATTGTTCTTGGTCCGGTTAATCAAATTGCAATGTTCATTTATGAATAGTGTCTAATCCCAGGTCTGACTCCAGTTATTATAGACAAGTCATCACACACAACAGTAAACTTCATACATGCCTGAAGTTCCATACTTATCTCTGTAAAATAAAGATGATTCTTTTGATAGATTTCTCACTATGTATTGGATATTTCCCATAGTAATTTCACAAACATTTCTTAAAGTTGTTTCAGAGCAAAGTCACATTGGGTTTTTTCCTGTATCCATCATGGGAAATTGAATCTGGGTTTTAGCATTGCAAGTCTGTGAAGTTACAACTGATCCACTGGGAAACTTTATTAAGTAAGTGGGTTTCTAAACTTACCTTGCTTATTAAACTTTATAAACATTTTGGCATGGTTGCTAGAAAGTTTCATGCACTTTTTGCTACATAACTACTTTTGTCTGATGGACAATGCCAGATTTGACTCTCACAAATTAAATGTTATCAAAGAGAATTTCAGTTTTTAATAAATGGCAGACCCTGCCAAGAAGTAATACATACTAAAGGCAGAGATAACTATCTTTCAATTTACATAAACCATAATTATCATTTTAATATTTTGAAAGGAAAAAGGAGATTTCCTAAATTTTATCTTGCTAGCTTTTTTTTTGTAGAAAAAAATGGAACTAAAGCCAAGTGGAAATTTATATTACTTAATATTATGAGCCCAGAGGTTAAGGTTGCTGACTTGCAATCTGGGAGTTGAGCATCCATATTCCCATTGCTGAAGATGTTTGCCCTTCCAACTGTTGAGATGTTATTATGTAATGGTCAACCCCATAATTCTTTAGCAAAAGAATAGCTAGAAAGTAGCTATATTAGGGTAGTAAGCACAGATGGACTTCAAGTAATTTTGTGCAAAATGCAAAACACAATTTTATATTATTGGTACTTTCTTATCAAAGTGTGATATATATGTACTCAACTACATTGGTCAAAACTAAAGTTTAACTTAGCAAATGACAAAGCTAATTTTATTTATATAGTGACTGAGGTAGAACTACTGAATCTCATTATCATGAAACGAAAATTACAATGAGTAGAATACTGTAATTCATCCAGTGTTGTAAGTATTTTTGGTTGTAATAATATATGGTATAGTATAATAGTATGTCTTACCATAAAGATGATCCTTTACATGTGTGTGTGTACGTGCATGCGTGTGTTTAGCATCCATCGTCCAGAGTTGACTGGCTTGATTACCATTGTATGATAACTGGAACCTGTTTAACAGTATACATGGGCTCTTTCTAAAACAGAAGATAAAAGTGCCCTGAAAAAGGCTACCTTTTCACATTTTTAGCTTTTAATTTAATCACTTAAGTGAGTCAGTTATACCTTCCACAAAGCAGAGTATGCAATTAGTGTTTAATAAGATCATTTGGGATTTATAACAAAGGAAAGGGAATATTACCTAACATTATTCATGCAATATTTGCTTCATTGATGCTATTGTATCAATATGGTATTAAAGAGGCATATTTATCTTTATTAGTACCATTATGGTTTCCCTGAAGAGGTACTGGGTTAACAGAGCTACATTCATGTAACCGTAACACTCATATTGGGCTTGATATATAGAGGATCTCTATAAAACTGACTGTTTTATCTATTAATACGTGTTTTGTATTGTACTGAATTTACAGCTACAGGACAACATAGTTTCATTGTAGTTGGTATTAAAGGTATTGTTAATTACCAACATGCTTACTTTTAATGTATGAATTTGTACAGGATTGTTTATAATCAAATTATAATCCTAAGTGAAGGCACCACTCCAGTTAACTGCCATATATAGTTATTTCATATACAGTAGATATTTAATTAAAATGAGGCTTAATTCATTTAATCTGAGATAACTTATGTGCCACCTACTTTTGTAGTGGTGGGTATGAAGAATCTAGATGGGTCTGTGCTTCAAGGATAATCCTACATTTGTGTATATTAGTAATATGTGAACCAACATTACAAAGTAAACTCTACAGAAACGTTGTTTCCCTAGAATGACTTTACCAACTTAACTCAAACAGACCAATTTGTGCTTCAGCTCAAACAATCCTTAACCTATAGTCTGTGTGTGTTTTTTTTAACATGTTTCTTCCCAAGACTGATCTCACCAACACCATTTGGGAATCAATTCCTAAACTACATTTCATACAGCATGTTTTGGTTTTCAGATGTTTTGTACAAATTACAAATTCTGTGCCAGTTGGCATTCTGATATTACCACAAAAACTGTACTTTATATACATCTAAGTTTCAATGTTTATTTACCATAAAGAGTCAGTTAAAATACAAATGTTTCTTTATATTAACATCCTTAAAGCGTATCACATCAACTGCACTTTTTGCGCAGTTCTTTTCTGAACTTAACTCATAAACTGCTAGATGCATATTTTCTGGATTCCCTATTGACTAACAAACTATATTTTACAAATGTTTTCTTCAAGGCTTAATAAACAAAGGATTCATTTCACATATATATCAGTTTCAAGTCCTTTTGTGATGCAGTTATTTATAGTTCTTGTAAAATGGAAGTAATTGTCAAACAATTTAACAGAAGCTGACAATATAACCAATGGATTTTATTTTACGTGAGATGAAAATTTCTTCATTTGAACTTTACAATCTGATACCGACGATGATAGTAGTTACTGCCTTTTGCTCATATAAATATATAAATCCTCTATAGAATCACTCTCTAGGTGCATTATGAGAACTCGTTTTTATCACAGTTTTAGCAGTGATCATGGAAGATCTGTTAAAATGCACATGAGCCCCAAACTATTCCCCTATGAAGCCTAATTTATTTCATTACAGAATTGTAAGCATTATTTTACAGTTAAATAATGGCATACCTGTGTTGGCATCATACTAGTTTCTTTTCATTCAGTTAATTTTTTTACTTAACAACAATTTGGAAGTAGATATTGTTTATTGTAACCTTTTGCTTCCACAGTGATGTACTTGTTATTTCATTATTTGTATTCCCAGGGTCCAGATCAGTGTACATTGATAGAGTTTTTAGAATGAATTCACTGATATATGACTTATAGGGTCAAATCATTCTTCAATGGAATATACAATAAATATAGCAATTATAACATTTTAGTTATTTTGTCACATTTTTCACTCCTTCTTTATTTTTAAGTAATTATAATGTTTGATCATGAAAATATTAAAATATGTTTGAGGTTTTACTTGTTAATTGTGTGTTTTCTTTCTTTTCTTTTCACCCTCTTCCATTTACAGCCATGGAAGATAAATTATATTTGGTTGAGGCAATTGGTATTTGAAATCCTTAACACTCCTACGAAAAAAATATTTACATCCACTAAAGTGATTTTGGGGCCTATCAGGCCCCATATATTTTTCCAATAGAAACACAGTGATTTAGCAACATTCATTACAAACAACTTTAGAATGGCTCTGACAAACATTTTTTTCACAATTTGAGCAAACAATTTTCGACTGTCTATCTTTTGATCTGCCGCACAAATGGCATCATCCTCTTTTTGCCCTCTTTGCAGGCGATTCACTTGAGGTTGTTTTGTCATTATTTTTACAGTTAATTTCTTTGATTTCAAGCACCAATTGCTGTATAAATTCTCTTCTGACTCTTGATTTATGTTGACGTAGAAATTCTGGATGTTTTGTCGAGTATAGAACGAAAGCATTGTACGCAGCAAGATCAAGAATGTTATAGAATATGCAGACTGGCCAACGTTTTGATCGCCTCTTTGTTGTATAATATCTCACCAGTTGATCGAGAGTGTCGACACCTGCCTTTGTTGTATTGTAAAGATTGACAATTTCGGGCTTTCCACTCTCTTCTACTTCACCAGACTGATGCTGAGAACTCAGTAGTATCACATATTTTCCTGGTTTGTCTGAGTGCCTGAGAAGAGTGATGTCATCATGGTAGATAAACTTTGGTGATAACTCTCTAGATTTTGCATTTATTTCAGGAGGCAGGAAGTTTCTTGATTTCCGTATGGTTCCGACAAGTCCTGTTCTTTTTGTTTATAGGTACTTGGTAAGTGTCATTGTTGTAAAGAAATTATCTGTCGTTACTGTCCTTCCTTTTCCAAGAAATGGCTGACTCAGTTCTCTGACTATTCCTTCTCCTTAATTTGTTTCTGTCATATTTCCAACCTTTCCAGTATAAATCTGAGCGTTGAGGAGGTAACTTGTCTTTGCTACTGTTAGGCACCAAATCTTTATTTTGTATTTGCCTGGCTTTGTCGGAATGTATGTTCTGAAGCCAACTCTTCCTTTGAAGTTACATACTTGTTCATCCACTGTCAGGTATTCATTTGGGTTGTAACTGTTTTTGCAATTTTTATTGAAAAAATTCCAGACTCCAGAGATGGCGGCATCTTTGATTTCTCTATTTCTTTGAGAGTGGATGTGAAATCTGATTTTTGAGCACATTTTTTGAATTTGTCTTGTGTAATCAGTTTTCGCAAAAATGACAAACCAAATTCAGTTGAAAACATTTCATCTATCGATGCATTTTTGGATTTGCTTATTCCAAGGAAAAGATTAGCTGCGATCCATTTCCAGAGTTCTTCTTCAAAAATTGGTTCTTTCATGACGGTGTTTGTTGAGTGAATGATCTCTTCCATCATATTACCAGAAATGAAAATTTTGAATGTTTCGAATGGTGTAGAGACTCTTGGAGCAGCTTGCCTTATAATGCCTGGGTTCTCATTGAATATATTGAGAGCTGCGGTTCTCCTGTTGATCCTTGAAGGTGTTGTTGAATAACTAAAATTCTTATCTTTGGACAAAAGTCCGTTCACTGGCATTGTAGTAAGATCTTCTTGATTACTTTCTTCACTTTCAGAAGGGTACAGTGCGATTTGTTCATCATTTTTGGCTTCAGAAGGATCATCATCACAACTTTCAGATTTGTCTTCGACATTATCATGTTCACTTTCATCGTCGGATGGTTTTGTCAGTAAATGTACAGCTTCATCAAGAGATATCATTTTTGACACGGTTTGAAGATTTCAGCTCCTATATATATAGGATTTGTGGATTCTTCAAGAATATTCTAGATTATTCTAAATACTTCTCTAAAGTTTCTAGAATGTTCTAGAACAGGCGTGGGCAAACTAGGCAATAATCAGGATCGTCTAAAATTATTGTTGGAGTAGAGTTGTTATCCTAAATATCCATCTTTTGAAAAGAAGTTGTAAAATTGATATATTTTAACTATAATTTGCGTTTTGGTTGCCCAGGCCTGTTCTAAAATTATTCAGGAAATAAATAAAGTCATTTTTATGTTTTTTTATCTGGGGCCTAATAGGCCCCAAAATACCGTTAGTGGATGTTTAAAAAAATTTTTTTTAAATATTATTTCCCAAATGTCTGAAAAGTCAAAATATTATTGCTCCTTAAAATATAAAGGGATAGGGTCAGTTAATGGCAATTTCATTTAAATAAAAAATTATTAGCCTAATATTAATAACCTTTCAAGTTGCTCTGGGGCCTATTAGGCCCCAATTTTCGTAGGAGTGTTAAATGTTGTTACTTAACAACATAAGGAATATGACTCTGGACTAAGCACAGACTGTGTGTTTCTCTTGTTTTTAAAATTAACTTGTTTAGACTTAAAACTACAACCAAATTCCTCAGTGGTCTAGCAAAGAAGCATGAAAGGACAATAAAATTTAGAATTCTAATATAGGAGTTGTAGTTTAGAGGTCTCCTCACAGGAGAGAAAAATTAAGAACTGATTTAGAACTAACTGAATTGAATAAAAAAATTAAGGGAAGGAACTTTTCGAAAGCTCAGATAAGATTCTCTTAGCAATCCTCAACCCAATTATATAAAATTAAAAGTTTTGGCCATTATTCATATATATTTCTCATCAGTTTTGAGTTCAAATCTCTCAAATTGTTTTCTTCGAAAAAAAGAAGAGTTAGGCAGGATCTGATTGAAGTGTTTAAGATTGTAGAGCGAATTGATATTGTTGGAATGTCATCTTTTTTCATATTTCACTGTGAGACAAGTGGACACAAAATTTGGCAGTGTAAGAGTCATCTTCAGCTAAGACAGTTTCATTTTTCTAACAGAGTGGTTGGTCTTTGGAATGAGTTTCCTTCAGATGTTGTAGAGGCAGTAAGTTTAAGAAAAACAAGTATATGAATTATAGGAGCTGGCTTTAAATTATTTTTCTGCTTTTGAAGATGAAAGAGCTGAGATGAACCAATAGGTCCCATGTTGCTCCAAAATGTTATATTATTTTACCCAGCAATGTGTATTTTTGACAATTCTTACTGTCTTTTTCTTTTTATCCTGTATCTTGATCATTAATCTATGAAACTAAATTAATTTTTCATTCCAGAAATCAACACAAAGAATTGTGTCATGGTCATAAATTGCTAGACATTAAACACAACTACTAAAATTTTCTTTAAGACAGATTCTCCTTGTTTTAAGGACTCGTCAAGTGCTTTAAACTCCACTTTGCTATCAGTCTCTTAGTCTGAAGTATTTTCAGAGTTTATTAATCAAGCAATAGTGACCAAGTGTGAGATCACTGACTGTTAAATGATATTTTGCTTCATCATACTAATTTCTCTGACCAGTGATTCTAATTGGTATCTTTAAGACAAAATTACACAAATAATTGTAGTGTTAATTTGCTTTTACAATTATACATACATTTCTAATTTTCATATTTTTTTCTTACTTATATTTTCTCCCCAGGAAAGATTCATGAAAAGTGTTTTTCTGACTTAAGTTGTATCAGCAACCAGCATGATGATCTTTGTACTTGTTTTATTTCTCCTTTGAGAATTTAATTTAAAATTACTTTCTTTTTACCTGTAAGTCATTGCAATTATACCTCAAAGGATTTCTTTTTAACATTGCCCACAAGTTACTCAGTTTTTGCCATTTAAAAGTTACGTATTTGTTGTTTCAATAAATTTTAAATTTTATAATCTTAGAACACTATTACCATGAAAGTATAATTGTAAGGTTAGCCAGCCACATGTTAGATTTCTGATGAGCGATTATACATGAAGTTATAAAAAAGAAGGAAGGTAACATCAATCGTATTAAACTGTATCACAAAATGGATAATTTGTTTCTTCATCAACTTTGATTTCTTCTGAATAAACAATAACTTAGAGAAAATCACATTGGAAAGAAGTGCGTTCCCTACCCTCAAAGCAGTTACTTCTACCTTTGCTATATGTGCATATATTATTTATAAACATGTTACTCTTTATGTGACAAACATTGAGGTTAAATGATTTCTCAAAGTATCTTCCTTTTTTCTGTGTGTCAATAAATTAATTTTCCATATGATGCTCGTGTACTTCAAGTGCATGTTTAAACTGATCACATTATGTTACTCTTAATTCATAGGAGAAAACCTCTTCAATATAATACAAAAACATATAAACTCACAATAGATAGCAAATACCACACCGCCAACCTCTCTTCCACGTCTAAAGCTGTATTGGTTTTCACTGGATGACAGTTTCTATTATTTATGTAGGTGGGCTAATGAGAACTGACATTGATCGAAACTGCAGTTCTCAGCTGGCCATGGTTTAAGGTTTTCCAACTAATGTAGGTATTAAAGTTAGATCTTTCTGATATAGAATTTTAGTAAAGCTGTAAAAAAAATGATTTGCAGTTACAAGTGTTTAACGCATGTTTGGTATTTGTAATTACTACTTGAAGTTCCATATTTGTCTTTATGTAGAAATGTCTCGACAAAGACCCCCAAAAGAGGTATACCTGTGAAGGACTACTAAAACATCCTTACTTGAGTGAGGTTAAGATCTCCGATTTTGAGACAGAAGGCAGTCATATAAGACTGAAGAGAGAAAAGTCCAAAGTACTAGTGTTTTTATGTATTGTTGAACAAAAACGTCTTTTCAAATTTGAAGAAATGAGAAATAAATGTTTAAATTCTATATTTTTGTACTGCATTTTATAACTTTCCATGGGAAATGCATATATAGTTTTAATGGAATTCGTACAAGTTAATTTAAAGTTTCATTTAGTGGGTTTATTATATTTTTAGTAACCAGTCATGTTAGTTTTATTTAAATAAGTGGTAGGAGGGTTTTACTAGTTTGGGTAGAATTCATCTGAAGTTTCAAGTGAGCATATTTTCGAAAAGATCTGTAAATCATTGTATTGTTAATCCTCAATAGCAATAAATCAGAAATTCTAAATTTCTATAGCCATAAAAGTACAGAATATCAACATATTTAAGTCCTAATGAAATATAACAGGAATGCTTTAAAAGTTTAACATGTTTCTTTTGCAGAATTCCCAGCATCAAACCCTGTTACCACAGCTTCCTGGAGCCAGCACTCCAGAAAATAAAGGAGGTAACAGCTATTCAAACAGTCACAGGTTTTACCATTTGCCAAATATCTGATGATTTAGTGAAAAGGGCAGTCATCAACAGGACGTTTGTCTTGGTTTGGTTTAACATTATATAGTGGCATAAGAGGTTCCTGGGAGATTATCTGTTTATACCTGGCTACTTGTAATGTGCAGCTGGATCTTTATTTTAGATGTAACTATAGCTTTGAGCAATAAATATTAGTTGTTGATGGCGAAAAATTAGAAAATCAATTAAATTAATTAAACATTTTAATGCTTTCAATTGTAGATGTTTCAGGAAACGGACAACTTTCTGATAATGTTTACAAAAAACCTGCTATAAGGGGAACATTTTGTAAAATAAAAAATGAGGCTTTCTTACAACTGAATTTTCAGTAGTTAGCACATTCATATGTTGATTAACTCCTAAACACTATACTGTAAATAGATATTTTACTTAAATTTTACTTCAGTTTATAACTTTAAAATTAAATCTTGTATTTATTAAAGTTACAATTTCAAGTATTTAAAAACCTTTTCCTCATTTGTTTATTGTGTGAAAATGAAAATTTAGAAGCACGTATTTTTTAAAAACTTTTTAAAGTATGTGAAAACATACATCAAGTAGTTATAAAACTTATCTTATTTCAAAACATAATACTGATATTTGTATTCGAGAGGGTACTTTTTTGGCTTTGGAAAATATTTTCTTGTTATAGTGGGCATTATTATTAATATTTGACGATATCATATGACAGAAAATTAATATTTCTGACTAAATAACTTTCTTAAGTAATTGTATTATCATTCTTTATATTTATCACTTTATAATTAGCTGTAAAAGTGTATATATGTACTTCTTGAATGGGACAGTTATCATTCAGTATTTTAAAAACAACCAGCTCACACCATGAATATACTCGTATATATATATATATATATTTAATTCTTTTATTTAAAAACTTGCTATGTATTATTTTTTACTATTCTTAATTGCATGGTTAAGGTATTATTCCAAGTAAGGCGAATGTTTATGTAAAAATCAAAAGTTCGTTGTTTGGTAAGGCATTTCATCCTTTCTCTTTTTAATGTGTGAAGTCTTTTTTTTTATTTTTATAAACACTTCATTGGAAATATATAAATATTGTAACTTTGTACATATATAATTAACATTCCACAAGAATTATTCAATAACTGTATAGTCTGATCTTATATTTACTTTGTTAGCAGTTTGCAGAGGACAATTATCATTATAACTACAGAAAATATATTTTTCCATGTTTCATATTGTTAATATTATTACACATTTCCTGTGTGTGTTGTGTTTAATGCCATTAATAAATAAAGTTTTGAACAGTATGTAAAGTCGACCTAGAGGTAGTTCAACCATTTTATTTTCTGTTGAAAGAAGCTAAGAAAATTTAATAGGGCAAAACTCTTCACTGTTGAGAAAATTGTGTCAAAAATTTGACCACATATGTTAGTTACTCATTTAAAAGTCACATTATTTTGTTGGTTTTTACAAACGGAAATTTTAATCAATATCAATATATATGATATATATTATTTGATTGCTTTTTAATATACGTGAATTTTGTAGAAAATGCAGAGTGACTGTTACAGATGCATATTATTACTAATTTCCTCAAATTTATCCCACAATTACTAAAGTTTTTGTTTTTTGTTTGTGTACTTTTATGGTAAGAAAGTTTTATGATGGGCAAATTATAATCCTTAAATTAGATTTCTTGTAAGTCAGCTATATACAGTCGTTATGTGAAGTCTTATGTACAAAGAATTGAATATTCAGCTTTCAAGAAAGGTTACAAAAAAGTTTTTTTAATACATATATTTTGACCACATATTACAGAATCAGGAAAACAGTTTCATTTTAGATTATTACAAAATAAATAATAATACGTTAAGTGTAATGCGTAATAAGCATGGGTGAAACCAGTTTTGTTTTTATTCTTTAAACTGTTGTTATTTCCTCCATTTTTTAATGATGTGTACACTTTTGCAAAGTTGTTTTTAGATTACTTAACTTCCTTCTTTTACAATCTTAAATTTTGTGTGATACCACAGAGTGTCAGTTTAATTAAAAGTGAGACTTTGTGCTAGTCATTTTATAACATTCATATCACCAATTTTTTTTAACCGAAATGCCTCTGACCGAAGCCAGTGCTAACATTCATATCACCAATTTCTTTTAACCAAAATGCCTCTGACCGAAGCCAGTGCGAGTTCAACATCATCACTCAATATACTGTACAACAAACTGAGATCTTGGGATAAATGGCATTTTCTTCGTAATGACAATAATTTTAACAGTATTTCCTTTTCCTCCAGAAAATCAAAAAACATACTCTTGCTGTTATATATACCCACCACATTTCACTGTTGTTTGTTTATATACACTTGCCAAAACTTCTCATTGTTGCACTTCTGAAACTCTTAGAATAAAAACATTTCAGTCTTTGTTTTTAAAATCCATAGGATGTTGTCGTGTGTGTTATTCTAATTTTTGTGATATTTTCAAATCATCAAACAGTTTACCAACTCCATGTGTAAAATAAATATTAGGCATTTAATGTGTAATGTTCACCTCAGTTGCTTATGAACACATTTAGAGACATTATGAATAAATCTCATTTTTAAACCTTCTGAATAACGTTGTCTTCTTGAATGTTTTTAATTGCAGCAAATGGTTGTGATGTACTCATTAAAACACTACTGTTTCAACAATATACATTTCAGCTTTCCTTTCATTATGTTATGTGATAACTCATATCCCTTTCTAAATGTTTAACTTATTCATTTTGGCACACATTTGGTAATTTTAAAACCTTTTAACATAAAGTAATAATTAAACTAGTAATTAATTCAATTAAAAGAAAGTGTTGGCACTTTAGAACAGGTATAAAGATAAATGTGTCAATATGAAAATGTATCTGTAGGTCAAGTTCCCTCAGTCAACAATTATTTGTGCTAGTTAATTGACTTACATTTAAACTGTGAAAATATTTACCAATTAAATAAGTTGTTTTAGTGTCTACATAACTAAATGTGGATATAACAAGGAAGAATATATGAGAACACTATTCACTATTTTATTAAAAGCAGTTTCTATTATTGCAGGATTTGGTAGTTTTTTTTTCTTGTGCACTAAGCATTATGGTTATTATTTAATATATACCCATATCTTTACAAGAATATTAAATTTCCTACAAATTGTGCTTTTCTAGCTGTTTGAATATATTGTTTTTAATGAATTTCAGGTAATGTATCTTATATTATACTGTTGCATTTAATTGAGAATTGGTTGTTTTTATTTTAAAGTCTAATTCATATAAAAAAAATAGTTGATGAAATTTAAAAACAAAATTCTTATATTAATTCATTTTGGTTTATATGTGGGAGTAAACTGAATGAAAAACTGTCAGTTTTAATAGATAAGCACAGATATTCAGAAAAAAAAAATTCTTTTTTGAGAACGTTCTTTTTATTTTTTATAAAATAATAAAAGCATTCACATAGTAATGAGTTTCTGGTTAATTTAATAAACTACAAAGAAAAACACCTTTTTTTTGTCATAAAATGACTAGCTGTCCAGCTGCACTTATTAAATGACTCTTTATCTTGGTGGTATAAAAGGTAGTTTTCTTGCAGTTGAATCTTGCAAGCTTCTGTAAATTCTGGACTGAAATATTATAGTGTGTGTAGAGTTTAAAGATTTTGTCTCATGTAATCTTATCATGGGAGCCAAAACACTGAGTTGATTTGAAAGTTTAGTCTTCATTCAAATGCAACAAAATGTCCTTCAAGACACATCAGTGATTAAAATGGGAATTTATTTCAACAATTGAAAACAAAAGCTCCAACTGAAATAGTTTACATCTGTATGTTTGAATAAAACCCCTGGCTGAGGATATTTTCTGTGTGAATTAAGTAAATGCAATTATGTAAATCATGGAAGTATTTTCCTGGGGAATCAAAACTGGAAATTTCTTTGAAGCAATACTACATAAGAGACAACATTTTAAGCAATCATGATTGATGCATGTCTCAAAATGTGATGGGAGCTGTTTATGATAAAGTAATTATTTATCTTAGTAGCAATGGATCTTCAAGTAAAACTCTACTGACAATGTTAAATTTCACTTACTTGTGACAGTTGAAACATTTTGAGTAGCCAGAACATGCAACATTTTCACATAACATGATTGTTTTTAAACCAAACTGTTGTTATAATTATTACAGTAAAGTTAAACCAACCTGCAGAATATGATGCCTTTGTTTTAACTTGTCTCTCAAAACACTGAAAGCACAAAGCACATTGTTGGTAAACATAACTTGTTTCAATCAGTGTAAATTTATTAACCTGGCATTTAAAGTGAAATAATTTTAACTTCCAGAAGATATTCAAAATTCAAATTCTCTGCTGAAAAAAAAAAAAAATCTTATTTCTAGAGTGAAAATATTTGGTTTTTGGAAATTCATTGCTTCATTTTTTTTTATCAAAGCTTTGCCTTATTGTTTTTGATGTATGGTTAGTTTTTATGAATGCTTATATTCACGAAATTGACCAATGCTTTGAATTTTCAAACAAATTTAAATTAGCAACGAATTAAAATAAGTGGCTATTATGGTATCAACTAATAAAAGTATGTGATTACTGTGGATGTATTGATATCACAAGAGAAAAGTAAAGGAATGTTTAATGGTTATCAGTTCAGTGTGCTTTCCTTACAAGTTAAATTAAATATAAAGTCAAAACTAAAAAAAAATATCTATGATAAATCTGAAAGTCAAGTTTAAATCAAATGAATTCATGTGTTATACGCTAAGCAAAATAAACTACAACGACCTCAAAAGTCAGAGTCAACAGTAATCCAAGGTTCAGGTAAAACGAGTTTACTAAAAGAAAAAAAGACCTACAAAACATTAGGTTGAAATTCCTTAAACTACTAAAAGTCAAATCAGCCTCAAAAAATCCATTTAACCGGACAAGCCTGGTTTTGTATACAGATACACAAAGCGGAGTTTGCGCATGACTCTATCTTACATAGACACTATCTTCGTGCTTTGCCAAAATACACTTCACTGACAAAAATGACGATCATCAATCTTAGAGTGTTAGGAGTTATCTTACCTGTAAGAAAATGCAGCTAACTGCTAATTAGTTGATTACGCATGCTGAAGAAAGGGAGAGGTAAGAGGCTTCCATGAAAAATTATCTGCATTGAAATTGAACTGTTTTGTTTGTTATTGAGAATAAAGCTGTACATGTTCTGTGTTCACCATGAGCTTAATATTAAAATCCAATTTTTAGCGTTATAAGCGTTCGGACTTATCGCTGATTCTCCAGAGGAGTTATATTATACTTAAAGAAAATACGGAAATGTAAATAGTAATGTCCATATGAATGAAAAAGAACTAACAAATGGTACAGTTTGTACTACAATATCACGTTAATGATGGCTATTGAAATATTTCTATCTTGTGCGACAGTATTTACTAATCAAAACATTACGGCTTGAAACCCCTTACCGTGTGACATTGATTTGCTTATGTTGGGAAGCTTTGAAGAAAATTAATGTATGATGTGTGGTATTTTTTGTACAATTAGAACTAGTTTGGAAGTGACGTTTACAAATATTACTTTTTTCATAATTTAGACGTTTTGTGCTTCTTTTTTTTTGTGACAATTAACCAATATAGAGTGATGAATAACTATGTGTAGAATTCACTTTCTGTCGAAAGGAGACAAAATGGTGAAAAAAAGGCTTAAATTGAATTTACTTCAGTAATTTTTTGTCATGTTTTTGTTATTGTTTTCCAACTGTAAAGACATACTTTGTTTTATATCAGTGCATTGAAAAAGTGAGAGTATATTTGATAGCAAATTTCAGGTAGGTCGTGCCAATTTATTTCTAACGATCTTTTAAATTGGATTTAATAAATTCAGGTTTATGAACAGAATTTTCCATCACAAATTTCTTCTTGCACTCATTGATAGTAACAGGTAGAGTACCAAGTTGGATGACTCAGAACGTAGACTATTGACTAGTATATCATACTAGGAATGGGAAGGTCTCGGGTGCAGGATAAGGTATTATCAAACACTTTCACTTTCAGCTGTAGTTGCGTCATAAGAGTGGCAAGCGATCCTACATTGTCGTTAATCATAACTACTTTGTGTGGCAAGTGCTGCCATCTGGTTACCTTTTCTCTAGTCCGCACTTCAAAATTAAAGATGATTGTGTCTGAACCATAGGAGGTCTCTGATTTGGCCAGGTTTAAGGTATCATTAAAGACAACAAACAAAACTGCTCAGATGAAAACTGTACCAACCTACAATCTACCAATATTACACTGTAATATTACAGCAGAATATGGTTTCGTGATTTTTTGATTCGTGAGATATATTTACTTTTGTTGGTTGATTTTGCTTTCTGTCTAGGTGTGTGCGTATAATGTTTTCTACGGTTTGTGGAGGAAACTTATTGATGTTAATGAAGTATTGTTTTATTTTGTCTAATTAATCGTTAATTTTATCTGGTGAGCATAGTTTTATGGCTCTGTTTATCTGGTTTCTTAGTATGTTGAGTTTTTGTTTTGTTTCATGTGCTGAAACCATATACTGGAGTATACCATATATTCCTGACATCAGCAAACAAATAACGAACATTTGGCAAAAACTAGTAACAAAATATGACATTCCGGTTAATACTAAATTTATTCGAAAACCAGGCACAAAACTGAGGTCTATACTATGTAAGAACTACACTGACAAACACCACACCAACATTATTTATAAAATACAATGTGATAACTGCCACGACTTCTATATTGGAGAAACAAGTAGAAAAATAGAAACCAGATTCAAAGAACATAAAAAGTCACCTTCACGCGTTTTCGAACACTGCAAGTCAAATAAACACAACATAACCCTAGAAAACACTCAAATACAAAATAAAGAAACAAACATATACAAACACAAAATTAAAGAAGCCTTACTTATACAACTTAAACCCAAAATAAACCAATATAAAGGAACGCCATTATTCCTATATTAATATTATAGATAAAATTATATATTCAAACATCTAACCTACATTGCGACACTCAGTTACACAACCCCTTCCAAACATGTGGTCAGCTTCCGGTCAGTTACCTCTTTCTTTGTGAACCTGACGATGACCAAAGAAGGTCGAAACGTTGTTCGCTCTTCTATGTAAAATATTTTATCAACTCAAACGAGCCGTTTTTGCATATAAAATTATTACTTTTTGATTCATAATGACTAGCATGATCTGATGATTATTTTACTCGACTCGCATTTTGCGGGTTGAGAGCTCATATCCCATCATCGAATATGCTCTTGAGTTGTGGGTACGTTATAATGCGATTATCAATCCCACTTTTTCTTTGGAAAAACAATAACCCAAGGGTTGACGTTAAGTTGTGTTGATTAGTTGTCTTTCCTCTCGTCTATCACTTCTAAATTAGATACGGCAAGTGCAGATAGCCCTAAAACAGCTTTGTGCGAAATTTCATAAACAAACAAAATCAACTGCCATGAATATTAGCCCTTCTTTAAGAAGACGACAGTTCTAATGAATGTAAGTATGTAAATATTTTTTCTGCTTTTTAAAACATTGTTCTCATATTACTATTTGTGTTTTTTTTGTATTAAAGAAAATCTACAAGAAATAAAAGAACAAGTTTTGCATCTGTGACTGTTGGAAATCACCTCGGGCGTTACCCAATTTTATTTGGTATTTTACATTACAATATCAAAATATAAATATTGTGCTGTTATCTATTAAGAGTAATGGTAACTAATAATGTTTATAATAACATTTATTTTAACAAACTCATTAAATGATTAGAAAAATTATGCATCCATTTCTTACTTTAAGAAGGATATACCTTTATTCAAGTATTCTTTTATTTTTGTTTTCACACAGGTTTGCAGTGTTTAGTCACGTTTTCATCTACAGAACGTAGATATCCTTGGACGTTTATAAATCATCACCTCAGATGATCATTCAACAGAGCTTATATTATCCTGGCCAACATTCTTTGGTATCTCTTCCCTTTGTTGTAAACGATAAATATTATTTGCTATGAGATAATCTTCCCGAAAACATGCAATGAAAATTACTACTGAGCTGGGTTGTTTTGAATTATCGAATTCTGTCCTCGTTTGATTAAAAATACTGTACTAGTGCAATCCTTCTAGTTTTATCTCGTTCAGATGCGTTCCTCTTGATTCCGGTAGATAATAGTTTTCAGCATTAACACAAAACTCAGTCAGTCTTTTAAGTACTGACAGCTGTAGTTGACAAGCCGAATTCATGATGACTTGTTTAAACATCTCTGAACGTCTGCTTGTTTTAGACTGTGCATGTACATCTCCACAAAGGCCTAACTGCACATAGTAATCCCTTTTGAACTGGCAAAATAGAGGAAATCCAGTTAGCGTTAACATCATTCCTTCCACTTCAACTTCTTGGCTACTATTAACTGGCCGAAGGATGGAATTTGACCATCACTCAAATAGTTCACCTGTGACTCTAATATGTAGAATACGTTTTTGCTTCAATGAGACAATGATTCCTCGTATCTACAATTAGGACAAGCTAACGATTAGGCCATACTCAGCACGTGTTTGCTATTCTCTTTGCTTGCTTAGAGTATTTATTTTATTCTTCTGCGAGCAAGTCTACATTTATAACCTATTTGCTATCTTTACGCCATATTCTAGGACACATTAATAATCAGGGCTCTCTTTGGGTTGAGACATTTCGTTCTAAAAGTGCTGGTACAGAACTGGGAATTGTTTTCGCAAAGTAACGCAATGAGTTATCAACTCATTAGTCACCTCATGAAATCGAATGCCGAATTTAGTGCTGTAACAAAAGTGAGGGAAATATATTTTGAAATATTAAATTCAATAAATGCTGTGAAATCTTACCTGTGTCCTTTCTATTGGTCAGAATTAATGTACCAGCCGCTAACCATGTATGCATAATGAATTTTAACTTATAAATCAATAATTTAGTTATCATTCAATTATATGAACAGTTTCATATCAAGCCTGTTATAGTTTTGTATAAATAAGTTAATTTTATTTTCTCGCTATCATCCAAGTTCAAACAATTTCTCCAGGTTCAGTTTTACAATCAGTGTTAGTGTGTGCCCTTTATTTATAACATTATACTGCTGTTATTGTTCAGTCCTCTTGCTGTAGTGATGATCAGGCCATTAAGTACTTCATTTGTTTTGGGTCTTTGGAACATCACGAATAAGTTTGATCAAGATACAATTTAGAGCCAGTAATTAGGTTATAGATTAAAATAAGTGGTAGTTTATTTATATCTTCCATTCCTTCAGAGTGTTATTTTTTCCACATTATTTTAGTATGTTATAATTCAAGAAGTGTTTTTTTAATGATAAAATATGTGAAAAAAAAGCGAAGAGATATACTAGTTTGAGGGAGATACTATAGGGTCTTTGACTGATTTGGGAAAATCTTTTGTTGAATACGCAGTACTCTTCATTGCTTTCGCAAATGCTCTGGAACTTTAATATTTAGACGTTCACAGAGATGATTGCATTACATTATAAGGTAGTTAATTATGGATACACTGAGATCCATTTAGGAGGACTGTAAGTAGGTGAGACACGTGACCAACATCTATCATTAAGAGCTCTATGCTAGGTGGATCTTCTTGAGGTGTTGAGAAACAAGCTGTGATTCATGCTGACTCACTTTTACCTGTCACTGTACAATGTGGCTACTAATACGTCATATACATGATATATCTTGGATCAATCAGGAGACCTTATACGAAGAAAAGTGAAATGATTAGATCACGCATCAATACAAAATATAGAAGTATGTTGTTCAGCTACGTATGATAGATAACATAACTTTTGAAAGTATATGTGGATTCCAGCTTATTAAGAGCTGGACTTCATATCAACGATTTCATAATAATTGGTAATGAGTGGTGTTAGTGTTGGACAACTAACTGCTCTTGTTACCTCTCATAAGAAATAGCAGAATCAGATAGGTTATGCCTCCTTCCTTTTAAAGGCTGACCAAAAAAAATGTAAAAATCTAGAACTCTTCGTCAAGTATTTTTTACGAGTTGCTGGTTGGAGCCGTTGAACATAGGAACAAGTGATTCCATAATACCTGCGTTGTATTATTGCTCTAACGCAATGGAGAATAGAGCCAAGTAGTAAATGCGATACTCGAGAAAATTTAGCTGCTTATTCCAATGAGTTATGATCTTTAAATAGCGAAGTAAATCTCAGCGTGGCAACAACCAACCGATAAGACATTCTTATCTGCAAGTGTATGGAGAAAGATTCCAGTGAAAGCAATGAGCATCATCAGGACGTTACATACACTATATTTCCACAAGAAGCCAACAATATAATTATAAGATATCATTTGGACGTTACATACACTATATTTCCACAAGAAGTCAACAGTATAATTATAAGATATCAATCAGCTGCCACAGCTTAGTTACCAGAAGAAAGAAACCCCACAAAATATGTTTCAGTAATATAATTTGTATTATGTGTTTTATTGTAGGAGTGGTGATTTGTATATGTTAATGACATTCCAGTTTTAGATTTGGTGCTTCAAGTTGTGTTTGAAGAATTTAACATGTATATATCGTCATGATAAGTATGTATAAAACTGAAGTAAAAGAAATATTCTCTCATTGAAATGTGTCTGGAGGTTTTTTGTGGGATATGAATGGATATATCTGAAGACCTCGTTGAAATATAAACACTAGTAGACTGAACACATAGAAGGGAGAAATACGGAGCTTTCTTAGCTTTGCACAGTTTTAGAAATGCTTGTGGTAAACTTCTCTAAAATGTTGGCACCACTTTTTTGTGTTAGCTAAGACTGAATGTCATTTTAGATGAAGTTATAACTGTACAAACTCTCCCCAGTCACTAAAATTTACCTTGTTTAATGCTCTGATGTAAGTCTTCCTGAGACGAGATAGAATCTTTTTCCATGGACATGGATATCAGTGAGAGTATGATTGGAGCGTTGCTTCCACAAATGTAGGATGGTGTACAGAAATATGCATACACACATCAAATGTCTTCCGAATGCCATTACTTCAAGAACTTTACAATTTTAATACGTGTAAAACACATTCATCACTATATTGTAAAAAAGAAATACCACCAAGGTAGATTGTACATCACTCGAATGGCTCATAAACGGTAAATACTATAAGGCAAGATTGCATATTGAGCCATAACATTGCAAAATACAATTTCATTATGTGACACCAACTAGTTTAGATGCATACGAGTAGATACATAAGAGCTTGTTTGTCTTTAGAGTGCCGAAATCTGACGCATAATATGTTGGCTATTCTCCACAAATGTTAATTCTGGAAAGAATAGTTATATTGTCATCAGATCTCAAATGTGGACCATTACCAGAAACAGCTTTACTGGGGTAACTTCGACAATATGTGGATTCGCTGAATATGTACATTACTTCTTGTGAATCGGTTTGTTGCTAAAAATGGAAAGTGTGGCCCAAAAGCAGGATAGAAAGT
Source organism: Carcinoscorpius rotundicauda (assembly GCA_011833715.1). Classification (NCBI taxonomy): domain Eukaryota; kingdom Metazoa; phylum Arthropoda; class Merostomata; order Xiphosura; family Limulidae; genus Carcinoscorpius; species Carcinoscorpius rotundicauda. The sequence continues at coordinate 19,010,303 of CM022393.1, read as the reverse complement.
ATTAAAAAAGGTGAAAAATATCAGTTTGAAAGAGAACACTGGGTGTAACTAATGTAAAGCATGACACGTAATCTCACATGTTCAATTTAACTGGACGTTATGACTCAGTCCATCAAATTATAAAATTCAGTAGTCTCGTGTTGCGTGACAGCAAGTAGAACACATCATTAAAATAAGATCTTAACTCTTTCGCTGCCAAATTTGACTCCAGTCAATCCTGCGGCTTTGCGTGATTTGCGACTATAGTATAATTTGTATAGTGCCTTCTTTATTCAATAGATAGCAGCACTTTACAAACAAATGCAAAGCTCGCACTTAAGGTGTTTATGAGTTTTGGATGTTTATCTTGGTCTATTTATATGTTCATAAACCTGGTCACGCGATTTGTATTGTTTCCAGGACGCGAAAAAGGGAAGAATTTTATAAACAAAGTTTTGAAGATGACTTCGAGCAGGCGTTCATCATTCATTACAACTCAAGTTTTGGAAATAATTCAGCAAGATTAGGACTCGGGGAATGACTGTTTTGAGTATGAAAGCTCTGAAGAAGACTTGGAAGACAGTAGTGAAGAAAGTACACTAAGCACACAAAGGAAATTAGAAGCAACCAAGGGAGTAGGGATAGTTAAGACCACAAAGGGGCGCTGCTCCACTACCAGGGGAAGGTCAGCGAAACCACGGGAAGAGCGACCGTGGTTCGAGGAAAGGCCCGAGGAAGCGGTTCAGGAATTCCAGGTACAGTCCCCATCTCCACCTGAACCCAAACCAGTTCAGAACAGGATGCCCAGTGGCATCCCAGTGAAAGAAATAGAGATGTTTGAACAGGGCTGGCTACCCGACTATGTACGTTCCAAACAAACTCTGAAAAATTCATGTTTATATCCTCATTTCCAGTGAAGTTATGAACTTTGTATGTAATTCGGCCTGGCATGGCCGAGCACGTTAAGGCGTGCACTCGTAATCCGAGGGTAGCGGGTTCGCGCCCGCGTCGCGCTAAAATATGCTCGCCCTCCCAGCCGTGGGGGTGTATAAAGTGACGGTCAATCCCACTATTCGTTGGTAAAAGAGTAGCCCAAGAGTTGGCGGTTGGTGGTGATGACTAACTGCCTTTCCTCTAGTCTTACACTGCAAAAATTAGGGACGGCTAGCACAGATAGCCCTCGAGTAGCTTTGTGCGAAATTACAAAACAAACAAACAAATTGTATGTAATTCACCCTTATTCGGTACTAAAAGGCAAAGAGAATGTAGTAATCAGCATTAGTTAAAAATAATAATTTGACAGCGAAAGAGTTAAGACAATGATAGGCTTCAATGCACTGGCTTTACCAGAAAACAGTGTTAACAAGTTGAAGTTAGAAATGACGTCAGTGTTGTTAAGCGCTGCTTAGATTTGACAGATGAGGAAGAAAAAGGAGATCCGTGAGAGACTAATAAACCTTTAAACATAACCTCACTGTTGATTTTAACTTACTTCCTAGGTCACTATGACTGAAAACAATAGATTTTAGCAGTTATGTGCGTGTTTTCTTATAGCAAAGCCACATTGGGCTATCTGCTGAGCCCATCAAGGAGAATCGAACCCTTGATTTGAGGGTTGTAAATCCGTAAACATACCGCCGCTGTGCAAGCGGGGGGCGGTAGCAGTTACAATGTAACATAGTTACAATTGTAACTATGGTTGTCTTTTCTATTAAAATAGCTTTTAAGTTACTAAGGAGAACTTATATCTCTTTTACAGCAGTAGCAGCAATTTTCTTAAATTATGAATTTCTGAGTGCATAGGCAGGGTAAAAACTATTGTTTTCCGAAGTGGTTGGAACTGTCATCTTATTCACTGCAAAGAGTTGTATTGCAAATTATTTGACTCTTTTACTGTGGCTTAGACTACCACCACATCATCGAACTATACAATTTCTTTCAAATGTGGTGAGGTTATTTCGTAGTCAGCATATAAGTTTCTATTCTAGGTTTTTACCTACATATATACATATCTGTAGGCTTGGAATACTTACATATGAATCAAAGATATTGTAACTATATATATTTTTATTGTCAAGTAGTTGACTTAAAGTTTGTTCTTTAATCATTGGTTTGTTTTGACTTGAATTGCATGCGAAGTTACTTGAAAGCTATCTGCACTAGCCACCTCTAATTTTGCAGTGATAGACTAAATGGAAGGTAACTAATTCACACCATCCACTGCCAAGCCTTATTCTATTCTTTTGTTCTCGAAAATTTGATAGACCATAACATTAAAATGCTCACACGATTGAAAGAAACAGTGTGTTCAGCGATGGGATCAAAACCATAGCTCACAGATTGAGAGTCGAGAGCCTTAATCCCCAGGTGTTCCACTTTTTCTGTTTGGTCATTATGGTGAAGATTATAATAAAACAATTGATTTGAAACTTGTTCCTTGGCTATAACAATGAAAACAAAAGAAGAGGGAAAAATGAGAATAGCAAATGGTCAAAATTCCGGCAAGAGGAAAGCTGAAGCTGCTTCTGTTACATGAAGCTACTCTGTACCAAGATGTAGCTGAAGCTGCTTCTGTTACATGAAGCTACTCTGTACCAAGATGTAGCTAAAGCTGCTTCTGTTACATGAAGCTACTCTGTACCAAGATGTAGCTGAAGCTGCTTCTGTTACATGAAGCTACTCTGTACCAAGATGTAGCTGAAGCTGCTTCTGTTACATGAAGCTACTCTGTACCAAGATGTAGCTATAGCTGCTTCTGTTACATGAAGCTACTCTGTACCAAGATGTAGCTGAAGCTGCTTCTGTTACATGAAGCTACTCTGTACCAAGATGTAGCTAAAGCTTCTTCTGTTACATAAAGCTACTCTGTACCAAGATGTACAGGTAATTAATATAAAGAAGAAGTGAATGTTGAGGACTGACTTGATGCAAAAATATCAATGCGAGATAAAACTAGATTTAAATAGATTAACAGTTGATGACCAGAAAACCTCTATACAATGTATAACAATTACGAAACTAAAGGTTGAACTTACACTGATAACAGTGAATATGGTAATTCTACAAGTAAAAAGTGAAATAATCATGGAAGAAGTTATTGAAAATGATTCTATACCTAGTGTTTGGGGCACAGTGGAACGAAGTATTGTGGTGCATATTGGAAAATTGATGGTTGGAAGCGGTCTCGTAGATCTGAAGAAGAAATAACTGTCATAGATGATCTTAACTAATAAATAAGTAAATTAGTTTGTGTTAAAATGAAACATCATTGTAATGTTAGTACTAGTAAGACGGAATTTCTTTGAGTTGACATGGTATAGTTGTACAATCCCTGCTGCAAGAAAGGACAAACTCTAAAGCTAAGCAGATGTTCGGAATAACTGTATATTAGTTTATAGAATATTGACAGACAGTATATATCAAAGTTTATCAACCTTATTATTTCTGAAAGTAAGTCAGTGGGAGAATGGTCAACTGGTCAACTCTGTTGAAACATCTGTCAACATAAATTTTACCTCCAGAAAAGCTCAGGATTCCTGTTGAGGAAACTTTCAGAGGATCATTAAGGATGAAACTATCTGTGGATTTCGTCGATCACCTAGCCAGAGGGAACCAAGTAACAGGACACCAAATGACAACAAAGAACAAGAGACCATCCATTTGCATACCATAATCCTCGGAAAATAAAACCATCAAAAATTGTTGAATAGACAGTTAATTTAGTTCACTGGTTTATTTGCGTATTAAGATTATTCAAAGGGACTTCATAATCAAAGAAGGAAACAGTATTGTAAGCTATTATTTTAACTCATAGAAAGAACTCAACATTTACATGTGAATTACTGGTCCATATCGGCTGTTCCGTCTTCTAAACTAAACTGTTAATAAATACATAATAATAATATCTCTTAAAGCTAGTCACTGTCATTCATATATTTATCAAGATTTCCACAAACTCACTTAAATTTACTGCCTCCACAACATCCGAAGTCAACCATTTCAAAGGCCAACCTTACTATTAAAAAAATGAAACTGTCTTAGCTGAAGATGAATTCTACCCTGCCAAAACGTATATTTGTGTTCCTTAGTCCTACTATTCTCATTGTTAAATATGAAAAAAGATGATACGCCACCACTATCAATTTCCTTTACAATCTTAATCACTTCAATCAAATCCTGCCTGAAGCTTCTCTTTTTTTAAGGGAAAAACAGTTTGAAGACACCATTCTAGTAACCCTTTTTTGAACTCTTTCCAAAATTCAATGTTTTACCTTAGGTAAGGGGACAAAGAATAAACACAATATTCCAAATGTAGCCAAACAAGTAACCCATGCAATGAAATTATATCCTCTATAGACTTGCATTCAATATTTCTGTAAATATAATATTAAATCCTATTTGTTCTATCACTAGTAACAGCACCCTGTCTGGATGATTTTAAAGACCTATCAACCCTTACACCATGATTTCTTTCTTTCATGACACTTTAAGGCTATTCTCATCCAAATTATACTTATAATTCAAATTATGATAACTCGCATGCATTATCTTGCACTTATTTTACTTAAAACCCGTTTGCCATTTGTTTGTCTAACTCACTAAATGATCTAAATCTCTTTGTAAATCATCAGTATCCTTTTTACAGTTAGTAACACCCGAGACCACAACACGAACACGGAAGCAGCATGAATCCTAAAACAACACAGTCTAGAGACCTTTAGTACCGCCCAGATATGTTACTATAATTGAGGGTACTCCAACTACGCATGGAGAGCCACAACTGGTAAAGCAAACAAAAAAATACAAAGGATTAGCAAAAGGCAGTGTCTCAGTACAGAGCGCCGAACCAAAGAATTTTAACACCTTACTTCAAGAATGGTCCAAAAATGCCTTTCAATCAGGAGATATCAAGATACACATATCCGGAAGTAGCCCGCAGGTTAGCCTATATTATCAGAAGCACCTACTTCACAATAGGCATAGAATAGGCCAATGAGACATTGACCAACATCAATATACTATAAGCTATAGTGAAAAGAATCATATGACAACGAAATAAACAATTACAAAACTAATATACACACAACACCAATAGGAACACCAGCACTATATTATGGTACCAAAAACATCAAGTAAAGAAGGCGAAGCTGCCAGCGACCATTGTAACTTAATACTACAAAGGCGACCATTGTAACTTAACACTACAAAGGTCAACGTTACCTTTCGGCTCGGCCCGGCATGGCCAAGCGTGTTAAGGCGTTCAACTCGTAATCCGAGGGTTACGGGTTCGAATTCCGGTCACACCAAACATGCTCGCCCTCCCAGCCGTGGGGGCGTTATAAAGTTACGGTCAATCCCACTATTCGTGGGTAAAAGTGTAGCCCAAGAGTTGGCGGTGGGTGGTGATGACTAGCTGCCTTCCCTCTAGTCTTACACTGCTAAATTATGGACGGCTAGCACAGATAGCCCTCAAGTAGCTTTGCGCGAAATTCAAAACAAAACAAACAAATGTTTTGTCTCTTCTTTGATGGTAATTGTTATTTAAACGTTCAATACTGAGACAAATGTTTAAAGTTTAATGCAACCGGAAGCATTCGGAAAACATTTTTTTCTGTTCGCCCACACCGATGGAGAAGTTTTAGTTAGTCTTGTATTGAGAAAAATAATAATAAGATAAAATAGGTAGCCACGACGTGTGACTTGTAATCTAAATCACAACGTAAAACAATGTCCAAGGTAACTCAAACAACTCAAGTGTTATAACTACAGTGAAAATCACCGTACGAATTACAGTGGATGCACATAATGCAAATTAAACAAAACAAACACGTTAGATAAAAGAAAAAAAAACATACAATAAGAACAACGCGCATACCATAGTCACAAACCAGCACCAGTACAAAACAATATTCCTATGGTGTTCACACTCTCAAACACAGGATACCAAATACACTTGCCTTAGTCGCTTAGATTTTACAAACACCAAGAAAAAATGAGATATATGAATATTGAAAACAAACAACACTAGAAGACAGCTATGAACAAAAAACTAGCAGCTTAATACACAGAAACGTTACACCTTAATTTGTCGCTGACATCAGTAATACCGAACAAAAAGATTTCCCCCCAGTACTGATAAAAATTGCTACAAAAACATCACCTTTAACGTTCTCAAAAATAACTTTCTGTCTATGCAATCACATTAAATAAACGCACATCTTTCCATATTAACATCGAGGGTGGCCTCTCAACCTAGCGGTGTGAGATCGTATAAGTCACACCAAAGTTAGTGTCATCGTTCGTAACTGCACAACGTTAAATAAATGTACAAGATTTAATATAAACAGTTATGTTACTACAAGACGTGATAGACAAGGAAGGTTCCCTGAAGAGAAGGCAGTTTAGTTCTATATGAAAGCATACTCTTCGTTAACGAGATGACATTCACTTCCGAAAACGAGTGTGTATCCCGAGAAACCAACCTAGAATTAACAGCAATTTTATTATCACTGGTCTGTACTGCTCTTCATACAATAATCTAGATACTACTGTATTGCATATAATTGTAGCAAACCTATGCTGTAATAGAACAAAAGTGAAGTATTTCAACGTGCTAATTCAACAATAAAAGGCAGAAAAAAAATTGTTAGACTTCAACAAAGAACCCAACAGTAACCCACTGAATGATAGCACCCCGACGCATACTGGTCATGCGCACAATAACGAGGATGTCTTAGATATCTGTATATGCTCTTTTTCAATAGCAAATTCCTTTATTTCTTTTAATGTGGGAAAAAGATACAGAAAGTGATTGGGCCCTCATGACCAGGTGGTTCGGGCGCTCCACTCGCAACTTGAAGGTCGCAGGATCGAATACCCGTCGCATCAAACAGCCGTGGGGGCGTTATAAAGTTATGGTCAGTCCCACTATTCGTTGGTAAAAGAGTAGTCCAAGAGTTGGCAGTGGGCGGTGATGACTAACTGTCTTCACTCTAGTCTTACACTGCTAAATTAGGGACGGCTAGCGTAGTTATCCATGGTAAATCTCCGCGCGAAATTCAAAACAAATAGATAGTAATTATTTCCCAGTTTGGTGTGATTTCAGTTTCATTTCAAATTACAATCCAGAAACCGATATTCTAAGTCTAACTATAAAAATCCAACAAGTCAAAATACTAGGCACCACTAAACAAAAACCTACCTGAGAAGCCTACCACTAGTACTGAAAACTAATGTATAACTGATAAATACTACAGTATAATCACAGTGTTTAATGTAGCAGCAGTACTCCCAAATTAACACAACATAATACCATGCTTTATTAAGAATACTAGAGAAGTTTATCCTTCATAGTAAGCACAGACCAAAGTGTCCCTTATCATTAAAACTAATTTACTGAATGTAGGTATTTCGGCCCCGTAATAATATACACTATTAGTTTTATTTTAAAATGGTTATTACACGTCCAAAGAAAGTTATAAAACTGATGTGAGAAAAGACTTTGTATTCGAGCAAATAAATCGATAAAGTGCTAAAAATGGAGGAAAAAACTGTTGTTTTTTTCATTCGTGGATGTGATCAGAGAAGAGCCAATCACGTGTGCATGCAGAAAGCCACAGACACATGCATCTTAAATAAAATTTAGTAATTAGTAATGTTACGTATTAACATTTTAGTAATAAGTGGAGTTACGTACTAAGATTTATCTCGGACGAGTTTCCAATTTATAATGTTACGCATTACGATTTCAAATAGCCTGAACTTTTAACTTAGAAGTTAATTGAATATCAACATGTATCAAATTTATGTCATTTGCCAACAAGATTCATACGCGCAATTTTCTTTTTAACACAAATATATTTTAATATATGTATATACAAATAACAATACGATTTATAATAACGGTTATTATAGATAATATATATATGTAAAAACGGCTAGTTTGGGTTGAGAAAATATTTTACGTGGAGGAGTAAACAACGTTTTGACCTTCTGACGATGACCGAAGAAGGTCGAAACGTTGTTCGCTCTTCTGCGTAAAATATTTTCTCAACCCAAACGAGCCGTTTTTACATATATATTTCTCTACAAGTGGATTTTCTAGACATTACTGATTATTACAGATAATACTTTATATACAGGCGTTTTTCAAACAATATTAAATCCTCTACCCGGTCTGGATTGTTGTTGTTGTTGAATTAAGCACAAAGCTACACAATGGGCTATCTGTGCTCTGCCCACCACGGGTATCGAAACCCGGATTTTAGCGTGTAAGTCCGCAGACATACCGCTGAGCCACTGGGGGGCACCCGGTCTGGAACTAAATACTTTGTCAAGGGCTCACGAGGCAGCATTACTTTTATGTTAATAAATAGATACACTTCACTTGACGGGAATGCTAGCTAGCTAGCTTTAGTCTTCAAAGGTCATTTTTTTCCAAACGAAAATATCAAATGTCATCGTAGAAATACTAATGTTCCGAAGCTAATTCACTGACGTTTGTAACGTTCGAAATTTATAAACGTCCCTGTTCAAATATCTATAGATTTCCAGTTAATAGACGTTTTTTTGCCCCCCAGTGGCTCAGCGGTATGTCTGCGGACTTACACGCTAAAATCCGGGTTTCGATACCCGTGGTGGGCAGAGCACAGATAGCCCATTGTGTAGCTTTGTGCTTAATTCAAAACAACAACAGCGTTTATTACAATTATAGGTTCCGCTTCTGACTGTAACGACTCAACAGTGTTCTAGAAATGTCTTCCGCTGTGTCGATTTATAAACTTTTAGAAAGTTCACTTGGCAACAATATTCGAAGACACGCTATTGCTCTCATAAAACATAGATTGTTGATTCTTAATCTCGCAAATCTTCTACAAATTTAAAAAACACGATGAAATACACTTGCGGAATACATATTTAACAAAAAGAACATTAATATTGAAATAAATATACATTAGTAAATCCATTAAAAAGATAAGTTCTTAAACGTCTCTAAATTTCGCCAAAGAAGGAGAAAGAGATCCAGTTGAACACTTAACACCTTAACCACCAGGCAATAGCGGGTTCTATCGGTACAACTACAACGAATTTTTCGTGTTGCCTAATTACATACAAGTTAACTGGCCCTAATACTGGATCAATGCATTGTCGAACAGGCTAGTGATAACATAGTTTTCAATCACTTAACGTCTCTACAATATTGGCACTATGACTCGGTAATCAACAAGGTCGTAATAAATCGTCTTCTTGCGTAGTGGAAGTTGCCAAAGAGACTGTTGGAGTTGTTTCTTGGCATTTTATTTTTAAGCACACATATTTAGATATTTGAATGTGCTTAATCCAAAAACTAAAAATCTGTGACTATTGTCAGTCGGTCGGTTTGTCTTGAACCAACATGTTATGGACTCGATGGCTTGTCATGTGCGAAAAAACATTGTCTGTTTAAGTGTTTCAGTTATTTATCATGACGGCCTTTAATCTAATAATATGTTTATTTTTAAAACAAATAAAATGTTAAATTGATTGATTGGTTGAATTTGTGAAAGTTTATTACAAAAAAACACCTCAGGGTATGAAGTAAAACGTTTCAGTTTCTCATGGATGAGTCAATAATGTTTATCATCATTTCCTCCATGTTGTTTTCATGTATGCATGTATAGGGTCGGCTGCATAGCCTATGTATTTACACATTCGGAATGGATTTGGAAATCTAGCTGTTCTATATTCTTATTCCATGGTCCTGTGACGATAAATATTATATCTCAGACTCATTTAATCATGTTGAAAGCATCCAGTCAGTAGAATTATAATGACACTGAGCCAATGAAATGAGCCGTGCATTACAACGTTGATTTCATATATTTTTGTCTTTTTGTTGATGTTTTTTTTATGTTTAAAACGAAAGCAAGCTGTCAGGGGCAGATAGTCTCTCAAACTTTTACTAAGATAAACCCTTTAAACTTTTCATTTGAGATTGTATTTATCTCTTAAGGACTTACGATATTTTTTATTTATTCAATTTTGACTTTAATACAAAAACTAAAAATCTGTGACTATTGGGCCTTCAGAATACAGTGCTGCTACCATTAGTTATTTACAGAAGTACCATGAATTTTTAGCCTTTTAAAAATACTTTATATTTTTGCGAGAAATAACATCCTGACTTGTGCACTACCATTTTTGACAAGAACTCTTCATTCTATAACTATTCGATATTTATACTGTGGTCTAATTTTGAATGTACTAGAACACTTCTTGCCTTTGTTCCTAACTGACCTAGACCTGTCTTATTGAACTTTCTGGTCTTAATGTAATCATTGAGAACTGCAATCGCTTACAGCTCCCTCTAGCCAACATTTAAATTATATTAAAATTTAGTTTATAACACTTTAAATCTAGAACGTCACGAAGGTTACTTGCAATAAATGTCACACCACGAATAGGATTATATACTCTACCGTAACTGTTATATATTCTGGTAACACAAATGCTACAATAAGTTAGAAAATAGTAAAATATTCGAAATTGGAAATGTTGCTAAACTTCATCTGGCTAATATACTTGTTTAGGTGTTTTTTTTTCAGATTCAACCCATTTTAATGAATCTTTATTTTTTTATAACTTTGATTTTTAAACACAATTTAAATATATTTCTTTGATCACCCCTCTTTGCGCGAATGAGCTAGACTATATCGAAGTGATCACGAGCCCTAGACAAGAAATTACGAAATTCTAACCAAACCGTTTTTGGGACAAGGGTAAACAGGTTGTCATGGCATCAAGACATGATAGAGCTGTTCTTAATAGTATTTTTAACCCTTCATTACCAGTTGGAGAATGTGTTTTTGATGATGAAATTCCTACAGATTTAAGAGGTGAGAGTTGATAAGTTTGGTTGCATAGTTTGAGCTAAAAGAATATAGTTGTTTTTGAGATAAATAAAAGTTAGTTAAACTGACCAAACGCGTTTGTATTAGTATGGGTAACAAGACCTTATTACGACGTGAGCAGGTAAACAGGTTTTCAAATTGCAACTGAACACGTTGTATTTTTATAATTTTAGTAATAAATACTTCGTTTTGTCCTTTGATGTGTAGTTCTATAGTTAGAAACAATATTAAAATTTAACAATTCCGTGTAAGAAATGGAACTACTGGAATACAAATTCCCGTCACTGCCCGCTTTTTATACCGAGTGCAACGTATGAAATGTGTTGTTTTTGTTTTAAACAGTTGTGACCTTGGTAAACAAATCTCTATAAATGGACTCTTGACGTATGAGTCGAAATCAGAATTGAACATCGTTAATTACATGTTTAGCGAATTTCAAAACCTGATTATTTATAAGTCCAGTTGTATAATATCTGGGTACTTTATGCAGTAGTTCTTAAAATACCTAGCAGTGATGACGTGCAAAATTTCGGAGTGAGGTGTCGCTATTGTGCCACTTTCCCTCTTGACGTGAAGAATTATATCATAAATATTTGATATTATATATCATTTTGTACTTTTAATAATAACACCAAGTTACTTTTTTGGTATACAATTTAAGTGTGAAAATAGATAAATAATTACGCTTGTGTACAAACGTGTGGCATACGAATAGGCTATAATAAATGTATAAGTGGCATTTTTTTTATTTCCAGACTTTAACACAGAACACTTTAATCACATCTTCCAAAGCGGTTGTATTATATTGACATTGTGCATAGTTGGTTGGAATATATTGCTTTTAAACAGGTTCAGAAGTAGGTACATGTTAACATCATTTATAGATACCATAACAAAGGCTTAAGCGTCCCCTGCTAGTACAGCGGTATGTCTATGGATATACAACGCTAAAATCAGGAGTTCGATTCCCCTCGGTGGACTCAGCAGATAGCCAAATGTAGCTTTGCTATAAGAAAACACACAAAGATTTAAGACTGAATTCTAAGAATAAATCAATGCATACAAAATATAGACACATGTGACGTTATAAAACAGGAAATTTGAGATACTGTGGAGCGAAATAAAGAACATTTTTATTGAAAAAAATCCCATAAATAACAACTTCAAAAATTATTCCGTGTTAGTTTCGTCAGTGCCAAAAATAAACAGTAGAAACAGCTTACACATTGGTGTATAAATTTTGAAGTGCCCACACTTACATGTTGGCGATTACAGCTAGTAGCAACTAGCTCAGTACGAGTCACTTGTATAAAGTAAAAGGGCGGCTGAACATTGTGTTAAGTCAAATAATATTTTTGTGTATATTATACCGAATAAAACAATATAACTATCCCACAAAGTTCTTCAGAAACTAATTATGCTGGTGGGCAAACATATTACAGTCTATACTGTAGATACTACGCTCCGCAGAGCCCTTGGGCTCCGAGAGAAATTTTTATAATGTTAATATTTTTTCCTAAAACTATAAAATTGAATCAGAATGCGATGTACAAAAAACTAAAAGTGAAATATATCTTTAATATAACACGTTTATCACTTATTGAGCTATTTAATATTTTATTTAGGTTAAGGGAAGTTCTTGCGGTGAAAGTGTTAATACAATCTCAATTTACTTCGACAGTTTGTTTTTGAATTTCACGCAAAGCTACATGTAGGCTATCTGCGCTAACCGTACCTAATTTAGCAGTGTAAGTCGTGAGGGAAGGCAGCTAGACATCATCACTCACCGCCAACTCTTGTGCTTCTCTTTTACTAACAAATAGTGGGATTGACCGTCACATTATAACGTCACTACAACTGAAAGGGCGAGCATATTTGGTGTGACGAGGATTCGAACCAGCGACCCTCGGATTACGAGTCGAGTTTCTTAACCTACTGGCCAACTTCGACAGTGGCACCACTGGTTGCTAGTAGAATGGCAACATCTCAAAATATCTTAGTAATTTTCGTATAAAACATCGGTCAACCCTGGGTAATGTCGACAGTCAGTGGGTTCACAAACAATCCAATAAGCCACAGCATCAGCAGAGAAATCGAGCCATAACCCTCAGTCCTTTGCTTTAGTTTCTTCATCTCTTGCAGACTGAAGCATTTTATTATAGTCCAGTAGAATTTTATTTTCAGCAATTATTTCAACTTCAGACTATCTTGTAGAGCAACTTCCAATAACATTAACACTAGAGATATCAGGAGAATTTACTGGCCTCGTAAACACCTCAACGCTATCATGATGTTCTGACTCTGAAGTGGATAAAGTGGTACTTGTAGGTGTGGAGCTTGGTTCAGTTTCAATCTTGTCAGAGTCAGATGCAGTACAAGTGACTCCTGATGGCGAAGATGGGTTTTAATTTGGAAGATCATGTTGTGTAAGTTGAGTGAAAAAATTAGTCAGCTTTCTAATCTTGGCCACTAAATCCAAAGCCTTTTGTTGGTTCTTTTTTTACCAGTTTTCTCTTTTGTGCACAATTTAATTGAACACGTTTCATCTTGCAGTATGAAAATTACAGACACAAAAATAATAAAAAACAAGAGAATATGGATCTTATATAGTAATAATGATTAGGAAAAACTGAAATTCATAAAGAAAAACGTTGGTAAGACAGTCAAACATACTTAGTCTATATTTAAACAAAGATTGTCAGAAAGTTATCCTAGGACAAAGATCCATCAGCATATAAACAGCTAAATTAGAGACGGTTAGCACAGATAACTCTCGTGTAACTTTGCGCGAAATTAAAAAAATATATATACAAAGAGTATGAATGTGTTGTAATATATAGCTTTATTTTATTTTCATATACAAATTAATTGTGAAGTAAACGTTTATATCTTTCGATCGTTATGTATTTATTATAATTGATTAGGTTTCTTGTATGTTTACTAAGCTTGAGATATGAATTATCCTCGTGATATAGCTCTGGATTTTGTAGCTGGTGAGGTGGATTCGAATCTGTGAATCACCACAGAATAATGTCAGTACTTTAAGCTATGGGTGTGCTATAACAAAGAAGTAAAATCCGTAGTTTATCTTAGAATAGGGGTGGTAGGGTACTGGTGCTGTCTTCTTTGTAATTAATCTTATAATGTGAAAGTCTGTAAAGAATAACTCAAAGAGTTGATGGTAACTACTGTTGCCTTCCATCTAGTCTATGACTTAAAAATAGCCACTTAATAGCTTTGCTTGAAATTCAACAAACAAATAAATATGCTTGTCACAAAAGTGTTTACAGCTGTAATTATAAATAAATTAAAAGTATTTAATATCTTACATAATTCGATATATAATTCTATAAAGAATACAGTTAGTGATCATTTTTAAAAACCAACACTTATGTCTCGGTTAATTTTCCAGAGAATATTTTTTTAAAAAAAGTGCATTTTTGACGATTTATTTTATTTAAACTTGTAATAAATAGATGAAGAAGATGGTTCTTTGGAGGTTCAAGAAGCAAAACAGTTGGAGATGGAAGGAGTCAAAGCTGCCGAGGAAGGTCAGCTGGAAAAAGCCATTCAGATCTTTACTAAAGCTATTGAGTTGACACCGAGACGGGCGTCTGGGTTTAATAATCGTGCACAAGTTTTAAGACTAAAGGGAAACAATGAAGGTATAAAAAAAATTTCTTTATTTTAACATATTTGTTGTAAGAATTGTTTAATTGTTTAGAAGAACCTACTAATTTCTTTTTATGTACAACAGTTTGACAACAAGCAAACAAACCTTTTATGTTAAGGATATTGTGGAGTTAATACCTTTTTAAGCTTCGAGTAAGACCAAGAAATGTTTTTAAATGATTTTTTGTTATTACAGTTGAAAAAATAATCTATGGATTCCGAATTCGAATCTCCTTTCAGCTGTGGTTGTATTATAATGTGACTGTCGTTCCTACTTTTGACGGTCCGGCATGGCCAGGTGGTTAAAACACTCGACTAGTAATCTCAGTGTCACGGGTTTAAATCCCGTCACACCAAAGATATTCGCCCTTTCAACCGTGGGGACGTTATTATGTTACGATCAATCCAACTATTCGTTAGTAAAAGAGTAGCCCAAGAGTTGGCGGTGGGTGATGATGACTAGCAGCCTTCTCTCTAGTCTTTCACTGCTAAATTAGGGACGGCTAGCGCAGATAGCCATAGCGTAGCTTTGCGCGAAATTCCCAACAAAATACGCTGTGTAGTAACATCTTTAGTCCAGGAATAATTTCAACTGATAATATTTTGTTTTTATATTCTCCAGGGGCCATTTCGGATCTCAACAATGCCATCAACTTGAGTGAAGGTAAAGGCAAGGCGGCTTGTCAAGCATACTGCCAGAGGGCTCTGATACATTGTTTGCACAAAGATGACGAACTTGCTTTGGAAGATTTTAAGAGAGCTGCTGCTTTGGGCAGCGAGTTTGCTAAAGCTCAGGTTGTCCGGATGAACCCATACGCAGCCTTGTGTAATCAAATGTTAAGCAGAGTAATGGATAATTTACAAAAAGGTAATATTCTGAATTGAATCAGCATTAATGACAATAACTTTTGACCAAAAAAAAATTGTAGCGAGAACGAAACTAAAAATAAATCTCGCCATCAGTACAGCTAATTAAACAAGTGTTCTTACGTTTCTACTTATAAAAATAAGAATATGTTGTATCATCAGTTCCTTATTCTCGCTTTTAATGATATTTTCCGCCGTAAACCCAATAATATCTTATGCGGCTTGGCCATCTTAGAAAACTTAGGTTAGTCCTAAGTAAACATTCTAAGCTAACACTGCAAAGCAACCTTTTGTGACAAGAATATAATAATAAACAATAAATGAAAACAAAAATAAAATATATTTTATTTAAGGAACGCAGTAACACTTATTATTGTATTAAACCATAGTTGGTGGTAAATATTTGCTTGAAATTTTGCTTTTTATAACATCGTACATTATGTAAACTATAAATACAAGATTTAAAGTTCATATACATACATATTTTACTTTAATTTATTTTTTCTTTATGTTTAATATATATGTTAATTGGGGAGAGGTGTTTAGGATTTTCTTCATCATGTATAAGGTACCTATCTAGTTCGCATAACAAATCATTTTTCATCCAATTTTTATTAAAATACCTAATTGTAATATTTAGGAGTCTATCTGATATGGTTGGTATGTTCGAGTAATTATGGATGAATTTAGATGATGTTGCTCTCGGAACTCTGTATGCTGTTGTGAGAAGTGCGTTTTGTATTGTTTGTAGTTTGGTTTTTATTTTTTCATTACTTACAGTTACCCATGCTGGAGCTGCATAGTCTATTACTGGTCTAATATATGTTTTGTATATTTTCAAAATATTATCTGTGGATGCTCCACTGTGTTTACCAGTTAGACTCCTAACATAGTTGGTTCTTCGCCAAATTTTATTTTTAATTTCGTTGACATGATTGATCCAAGTTAATTTTGAATCATAAGTCAGACCTAAAAATTTTGCTGATTGGGCAATCTGGAGCAGCGTGCCATTCATATATATTTCTAACTGTTGTTTTCTGTGTTTTGGCGATTTCGTAAAGAGTACGAGCTGAGTTTTTGCTGTGTTTATTTTAATTCTATATTTTTCACAGTATTCACTAATTCTATTTAATTGTGGTTGTATGTTTGTAGCTGCTATCGTGGGTGTTGCAGCACTTTTCCAGATTGCCACATCATCTGCGAACTGTGATGAGAATCCTTGATTTGGATCCTTCAATGGCATATTGTTAACATACATGATGAAGAGTATAGGGCTAACCACCCCTCCCTGTGGGACACCAGCTAGTGGAGTAAAGTATTCGGAAAAAGTTCCTTCTACGTTTACTCTACATTTTCTGTTTTCCAGAAAGTTGGATAACCAGCGAATAATTCCTCGCGGTAGTTCCATTTCATTCATTCTGAACCTATCCTAGACCATCCTAGACCATCGTGCCAAACGGTGTCGAATGCTTTCTCGATATCGAGGAAACAAGCGACTGTACATTCTTTTTTGTTGAAACTATCTATAATGGTTTCGGTTAATCTTATTAAATGGTCTGTCGTTTGTCTAAATTTTCTGAATCCATTCTGTTCTTCTGGTAATTTTGATGTTACCTCCAAGAATGTGGAGAGTCTATTACTTGTTATTCTTTCGAGAATTTTGCCTACACAGCTGGTCAGACTGATTGGTCGGTAGCTATTTGGTTTATTCGCTGGTTTTCCTTCCTTATGGAACATTAAAATGTTTGCTAGCTTCCAAGAAACTGGGATATATCCTGAGGATAGCGATAAGTTAAATAGAGAATTTAGGTGGTCAAACAATTTCGGAGTGCCGTTTTTTAGGAGAATAGCTTGTATTTCGTCTTCTCCTGGCGCTTTGTTTTTGGTGTTTTTTATTGCTTCTAGTATTTCATGTAGGGATATTTCCTTTGTTAGTAATGTGCAATTAATAATTTTCTTGTTTGTTCGTTTTTGAATTAAGCGCAAAGCTACACGAGGGTTATCTGGGCTAGCCATCCCTAATTTACTAGTGTAAGATCAGAGGGAAGGCAGCTAGTTAGTCATCACCATTCACCACCAACTGTTGGGCTACTCTTTTACCAACGAATAGTGGGATCGACTGTAACATTATCACGCCTCTACGGCTGAAAAGGCGAGCATGTTTGGTGCGACAAATATTCGAACCCGCGACCCTTAGATTAAGAGTCTAACGCCTTAACCCACCTGGTTAACTTCAGTTAACGTTTTGTCATTTCTTACGTTTATTTATATCTTTAACACAGGATACTGTCTCAGTCAGAAATGGATAAAACTGAAGTAGAATAATATAGTTATTTGTTTCGTATTTACGACCTTACAAATAACTACTACTTTCATTCAACACATTTTGGATATATGGTTTTTATTGCTGGTATATGTGATTTGCCTCCCAGTGGCACAGCGGACTGACAACACTAGAAACCAGATTTGGATACCGCTGACGGACAAAGCACAGCGGACTGATAACGCTAGAAACCAGATTTGGATACCACTGACGGACAAAGCACAGCGGACTGACAACACTAGAAACCAGATTTGGATACCACTGACGGACAAAGCACAGCGGACTGACAACACTAGAAACCAGATTTGGATACCACTGACGGACAAAGCACAGCGGACTGACAACACTAGAAACCAGATTTGGATACCACTGATGGACAAAACACAGATAGCATATTGTGTAGCTTGCTTTCTGCTTAACTTTAAACAAACAATATATGCGATTTATGAAATATTGATAGAATATCGTCTCTTCGATGAATTCTTTTTATAAAGTAATAGAAATTTTGTCGAGGATCGAACTTTAGGCTCGTTTTTTTCTTGATAAACGAATAGAGAAAATGAATAATTGCAATAAAATTTCCGGTAAAGAGTTTCTAAAGGTTATTTGTTTCATTTATAATAATAGGTACTAATTAGTAATGATAGAATATATAATTCATTTCAAAATAGAATTCCAAATACTCTGCTTTGCATTTGTCTGACATTAAGTAATAAGGTTTAAGAGATAAATACATGAAGCCAAAATTCTGTTCCAGTTGGTTTGAATCACATGTTTGTGTCATAACACAGATTATGAAAGTATCGAATATCACCTGGTACACTTGATCCAATCCTGTTCTGATGTAATTATCACGTGACATAGTTTAACGAGCATACGTAATTGTTGGATAGTGGTGATGGGTTTATCTTCGGACTTTGTGTGTGTGTGTGTGTGTGACACGAATTTAGCTTTTAAACGACAGAAACTGAGGTGGTCAGGAATATTGTTATATAGCTTTGGTCTCGTTTTCATTACTGGTGTTTACAAAGAGTGAGTAAGGCAGAAAAGAGATGACCAAGGTTAGTAGCGTGACGTTATAAATAAGTGGGCGATGAACCGAACGTTCTCTAAGTTCAAGTGCCTTTGACTTTTGTGTGTGGGCTGGAGGAGGAATATCCCGAGAAAGCCCGCTTTCACAAGACAGGCACTAATTGTCGAACAATTTGGTGTGCTTCAAAAAGTACGTAGACCAATGATAATAACTTAGGAAGTCACGTGGATTTGTATAATTTCGTGATTTTATCAGCGTAACAAGGGGAAGGCTCATATTGTCTGTAGCCGAATACAAAGAATTAAAGTAATCAAAGAAAAACAAAACAAACGTATTTGTGTGTGTGTGTGTCTATATGGAAAGCCATAGTCGTGAAGGAAAGCACGTAAATATGTATTATAAAAGATTAAATTATTAACCAATACTTGTATATTTAAATACGAAATATATTCAAATGCAATTTTAACGCATCTAATTTGCAATGGACTTGACCCACAACATTTCGGATGACGGGTCGGATACAGTGTGCAGTAGCCTTTATGTAGTTACGAAAAGGATTAAAACGTGGCATTTCATCTACAGATCGCAATATGTAAACGTGTTATGATTGGTGTATAACAGAGAATACCGCCTTTAACAACAATGCCAGTGACTCATCCAAAACCGTGGAGAAGTTGGCCTTTGAAAAATATATAGTTAAAAAATGACACGCGTTGGAACACGAAACTTTGTGTATAAGCTACGATATTGTATATTTTATGTGAATTCTAGAGGAAATACTAATATAGCTTTTTTGCGTTGTATTTAGCCTTGCCTTATCAAATGAGGAGACAATGGCGACATTTATCTTTTTATCTGGAAAGAACGTTCAACGGTATTGTTTATGTATGTGTATATAGCATTGTTAGAAGATTAGTACACCAGTATGCTGGCCCTGCAAGGCCGGCTGGGTTAAGGCGTTCGATTCGTAATCAGAGGTTTGCGGGTTCGAATCTCCGTCTCGCCAAACATGCTTACCCTTTCGGCCGTGGGGACGTTGTAATGTGACGGTAAATCCCACTATTCGTTGGTACAAGGGTTGCCTCCCCTCTAGTCTTACATTGCTAAATGAGGGACGGAAAACGCAGATAGCCCTTGAGTAGCTTTGCACGAATTCAAACAAACAAACAAACACCAGTGTGTTGTTAAAACAGTATCCATGTCATGAAGATAAAAAAACAATAATTTCTTCTCGGGTCCCATACGTAATTAAGTATCAAAAGGTTTATTAAATTGATTAAGAAAGCTGTGAATTTAATCGAGTTAGGTATATGTTACAGAGTTAAATGATCCTTCGAATGAAAATGCACCGTATGGGTTAGGATTGTTCTGAGGTATATGAGATTCATAAAACACGACGTAGTACTAGTGGACTTGAAATTCAGAAAGAAATTCAACGAACTATCGGGAGTGAAAAGTTTTATGAAACTTAAAATTTTCAGAGAATCTGTGCTTACACATTAACTGACATCAGATTTCGTGGAATTAAAATTCATCTATTTCATTTACGTCACTGTGTTTTATTTTTAATAAAGTTTTCTATATTCAAAGTTAAACCTAAACCGAGACATTATCTGAACATTCTGGCAGGTATTAACTTATACGTAACTATTGATACTTAATTTTGAATTAACGTCTTGGAATTCTGAATAACACGTTTACGTAATAAACTAATAATAAAAACAATCGCGCTATACTTAAACCCAAAGACGTCCAACTTGTGGCCCATACCTTTCTTAAACTGAGGTATTTGAAATTTTTAAAATTGTGTTAAGAAAGAAAAATATAGATAATAGTCATAATTCAACGCATGAGAAGACGTTAAAGAAAGAAATACTCTGACGTAAGTAATGTCACTACGAAGTAACAACCAAGCATGATATTTAGATTAACTCGTGACCAACAGGAAGTCTGAACTTTTTTACAGAAACGGAGGCCCAAGATTATTAAATGAGGAGTGAAATGTATACAAACATCGAGGAGGAGGGAGATAATAAACAAAATCATTATACATATATATATATATATATATATACATATGGTGTTTTGAGATATTTTGTAATCACACAATGCCGCATGTTTATGTTCAAATTTCAAGAATGTGCAAAACATTTGTGCTATAATTTGTTCTCGTCAATTATTTAACTAATTAGCTGTTTAATGTACAAAAAAATAAAATAAATAAGTAAACTTGGACTCAGCTCATCATTCGATTTATTACTTGAGTAAAACACATCTTAAAGCACTATAAATATAATATATATCCTACAACTATGTGAAACCTAGTTTTGTTCATTCGATATATTATCTCAGAGTTACTGGTGAAGCGAGATATACCCTGAAACCGGTATAACTCAGTGACAAGTAGTAAATCAAATTATGGGGCTCACGTTTGTTTTTAACTAACAGCCTTTAACCATACTGTGTCTGCATTGTTATCAAATTGCTGGGGGGCTTCGCATTCGTGTGAATAGATGCTGAGGTTGAGGACAAGAAAGTCAAACACATGATAAACAGATGAAACAAAATTCAAAATCAAAAGGGAAGGACATGAATTATGTTATGGCAGACTTGAGTACATCAAGAAGCAAAGTCTCTATCAAATACTTAACTAGATAAGAAGAAGAGAGCCATATGCGTATACGGCCAATAAATGAAATATTGTTTTAATACGTGAAGAAAGCTTTATCAATTGAAAGTTTCTTTCGGGGGAGCAACAATATAACGTGACAACTAATCGTATAAATAATTAAGTTATTTCAGGTTACGACGAGCAGAATCAAAGGCATGATATGTAAAATAAATATGTTTAATAGTTTTGTTATGGACGCGCTGCAGAAGTAGAAGGCACAGTATGGGGAAAGAATTTGTCCAATATCATGTGAATTTTCCCTTGCAAATACCAAACGTAGTCTAGTAAAATAATATCATCTCGTTGATTAGAAAAAAGACAGGAGGTCTGGTTAGAATGAAAGGAAGATAAGGATAAATTAGTAATAGGATTTTATCAACGAGGTAACCAGAGAAACATAATATTATTATGCAACACACATTAACAAACGATTTGCTTAAAGCCAGTCATTACAGTATGTTCACCATGAATAAACAGAGCCGTCGAATCCTGGGGGAGGGAGCTGCAGCGACCCATTTTACATATTTGACTTATATAGTAACCATAAATTAAATCAAGATATTATTTTTCTGGGGGGGGAAGCTCCAGACCATCCTAGATTGGGCTGTCTTTGGCAGCACGAGAGCAGCTCTCTCGTTATAAAATCTGAATGTATAGCCAAGCATTCCTACTCTGAAAGTTCATCCCACACTTCTGATAAATACTGTGGAAATAAAGTCAGGGTATTTTCAAAGATACAGGAAAAAGAGCTAACAGTTTGGATTTTAAACGAAAGGTTCATATCATAAACTTGTTTATAAACCATCTCAATGTGCACCCACGAACTTGGAGATCATTAGAAGTCCATTAACTTACATTTAATCAAAACATTTTCTAAGTCCTGAAAAGTAGCAACCTCATAACCATTCTTTAACAAAGCTAAACTCATAAAATACTGAAATTCAACTAAATGATCGACATATTTCTGCCTTTATGGAATTTCGTTTGAAGAGGGAACAAACACCATGATAGCCAATGATCCAAGTTAAACATAACTTTTGCATCATCACAGGATGGAAAATAAATAAGTTTCTAAGAGGATGATATTTAACAGGCTTAAGAATAGGAATGATATCAATGTTCTTCCACTTTCAGGGATGGGCCCTTTGGCATCAACTATTATTATAAATCTCGGGCAAAGCACCAATTTGTGATAATATACCATAGGAAACACTCTCCAACCCAAGAAAAGACACCCGTTGTAGTACAAAAACAATTCCTGAAGAGAAAACGAATAATTAATTCGATAATGGTTTTAGAGAAATAAAACAGACGAATCAAGGTTTAAGGAAGTTAACATTGAAGATTCCAAACGCTCAAAATATTAAGAAATACATTATGTTTATATGAAGGAATGTGTTAAATCTGTCTTTTTTGCTTTCAGCTTTAGCTATCATTATTAGAATTAACTCTATAGAAAGCTCGAAACTTATTTAAAGCAATAGAGCTCGAAGAGGGTTAACATCAAAGACGCGACATTATTATAACAAATAGCTAAAAATTGATTGTAGTCCATATCCTATTATAGAACAATACGATACTACTATAAAAATTAGCACAAATAAGAGTATTATTTTCTGAAGTAACAGCGAAATAAAGACAAGAACAAAGTATAGAAGAAACACATGAATTAATATCCTTTTGAAGAAATAGGTTGTTGTTCCAGAAGGTAAGTGGTCACTATCAAGTGACTAAAAAAGTACCTCCACTGTACATTTGTCACAAAGACCGTTGGAACAAAGTTGAAATTGAGTTTTCTGCTCTTGAGTCCAGGATAAGGCAAGAATTGTGGTTCAAGAAAACAAACTCAGGAAAGTCTAACATGACCCTCACCAAGTACCATAAAGGTGACAATATCCTTATAGAGGATTATGAGCAGTAATGTCACTACATAATAGCATACTTATAAACGTTTTGAAACATTTTAAGAAAGTATGCTATATAAAGATCAAGATACAGGTTATACATTGAAAATTGACCAATGGAGAAAATAAAAAAAATGTATTAGTCTTTAAGTCTTTAAAGGGTGATACATCCTGAAGGCGAACAAGAAGAGACTGCATGAATAGGCCTGAAAGGTTATCATGACTTCCATAAATACGATCTTGTTGATGAATTAAGTATCCTGGAATAGAAGAATCATTATGGGGTTGCAACTAAAATTCACAGATAGCAACTATGTGTTAACAGTTAATGTTTAGTTTCAATAAAAACGTTTAAGTTCAATATTATGGTCTCTGAGATTGTGCATTCTATTGCAAGGTTTCACATTCATTGATGATTACAAGGTATTTCATGAAAA
>CM022393.1:15962911-15985528 GCA_011833715.1 Carcinoscorpius rotundicauda | reverse complement strand
AATACAGACGTTATATTTTCTATTGGAATGTCACGTGACACCTCCAGGCTATAGTTTCCTTCAATTTTTTGTGGGAGTAACAGACGGTCATGTGGTTAGCGTACATCTTTTCAGAAGAGTAACATTATATTTTTAAGTACATAAAGTTACATTTGCTTAGTACGTCTTAAGATTAGTGAGGAAAGTTCTTCCTTCTACATGAGCCAGTCTGATCAAGTAGGATATTTATTATTATTTTTGTGAGATGAGTAAAGGCTGCTTCATTTTGATTCATATTGTGTCCAGTTTCTATTTCTTTACCTTTTCAAACTCAAAATGCATTTTCGATAGAACCACTTATTATTGTGTGGAACTTGTTTGTTCATTAACTTGCACAAAGCTACACCAGGGCTATCTGCGCCAGCCGTCCCTTTTTAAGCAGTGTGTGAGCATGGAGGACAACTAGCTAGTTATCACCACCCGCCGCCAAATCTTTGGCTACTCTTTCACACGAACTGTCACATTATAACACCCTCACAATTGAATGGGTGAGCATATTTGTTGTGAAAGGGATTCGAAACTTTGACTACCTGGCCATGCGCGTAACTTCCTCAATTACTCTTAATGGAGATTTGTGCAGCAAAGAATAATGCTGACATCTCTTCTTTTGATAACATATATATGATACAAAATAGAAGTTTGCATAATTTTCGTTATTTGGTCTTTATACAGTCCCAAACTGTCGGAGCTCGATTCGTAATTTGAGTGTGGCGGGTTCAAATACATATCACTCCAAACATACCTCTTCTTTCAGCCGTAGGGACATTGTAATGAGACGGTCAATCCCACTACTCGTTGGTAAAGAAGTAGCCCAAGAATGTACGGTGGGTGTTGATGACCAGTTGCCTTTTCTCTAGTCTTACACTGCTAAATTAGGGACGGCTGACGCAGATACCCCTCGTTTCGCATTACGAGAAATTTAAAACAAACAAACGTCAACAATAAAATCTGATCGCAAAAAATAATCGATTACTATTGCTGGACTTCCAAGTGTCACGACGGTACATCTACGGATTTACAACGTTAGAATTCGGGTTTCAACGCTTGTGGTTAGCAAAGCACAGATAACCTATTTTGTATTTTTGCCTTTAAATACAAACAACAACATATAACATGATTACAATAATTAGTTAGAACATACAGAAAGAGTAAAAGTTTGAAATTTATTAATCTAGACTTGTTTTGGAAACTTTACGGGCTATCTTCTTTATATATAATTATTTTAAAGTCCAGTTTAATACTGTATTTCAATAACTTAACGAAAAATATATTACGCCTTAACTTATCTTTATCTTCACAGATAACTTCAGTTTCAGTGTTCTTCATACGACGCCTTTTACTCTCATCAATGAGGTTAAACTATCGTAAGAACCTATAAGCCTGACTATTCAAGATAAATCACGTGATTGTTTTTGCTGATTTATTTTACCACTTGTATGTAAACGAAAATGACTATATATCAGCCTCTTCAGTTTCAAAGTTTCACTTGTCTGTTTGTTTGGCAAATTTCCAAACGTTCCCCACGTAACAAATTATTTGGAAAAGCTTTGTGTTTAATAGTTAATCACGTGCAGCACAGAAAAACACATAAAGATATTCCAATTATCGTTTTTATTTTACGTAAGTGCTCGTCAAATCCTTGGATGCAACTGATGTTCAGGTTTGTAATTGTTAGTTAAAACGTCATGGCAAAGTAAGAGAAACGTAAAATTTTTGCCTCTGATTGTCAAAGCAAACAATGCCGTTTTTTAAAGAAATTTTTCGAGTTGTTGTTGTTTTGAATTAAGCACAAAGCTACACAATGGGCTATCTGTGCTCTGCCCACCACGGGTATCGAAACCCGGATTTTAGCGTGTAAGTCCGCAGACATACCGCTGAGCCACTGGGAGGCTTTTTCGAGTTTCAGCAAACTTATAAAAGCTATGATATATGAACTTGACAAAACAACATGTATGTGTGTGTGTGAACATGTTCCCAAGCAACTCTCAGTATTGAGGGATACTGAAACCACGAGTTTATCCTCAAAGAGATTTTTAAGACAACATGTGATGGTTTGCATTAAAGCCGTGTGTGTTACAGTTGTTGTTGTTGAATTAAGCACAAAGCTACACAATGGGCTATCTGTGCTCTACCCACCACAGGTATCGAAACCCGGATTTTAGCATGTAAGTCCGCAGACATACCGCTGAGCCACTGGGGGGCATGTGTTACAGTCGTTTGAAAATATTTTTACTGTTTACTTCTGAGAGCTTTTATTGACCATTTACGGATTTTAAAATGGTACACATAACAGTCCATTGACTTTAATCTTGGGCTTGGAATGGCTTGATAATTATGGTGTTTGACTTTAAATATATGGGTACGAATTACGTCACCAGACATGCTCGTTCTTTAAACTAATGGAGCATTATAACTTGACACATAATACTTTCCTTTGGAAAAGTTTGTTTGTTTTTTAATTTCGAAAGCTATCTGTCCTAGCCGTCCCTAATTTAGCAGTGTAAGTGAAGAGGGAAGGCATCTAGTCATCACCACCCACCGCCAACTGTTGTACGACTCTTTTACCAACGAATTGTGCGACTGACCGTAAAATTGTAATGCCATCACGACTGAAAGGGCGAACATGTTTGGGGTGACCTGGATTCGAACCTGTGACTCTCAATTACGATTCGCACGCCTTAACATATGGGAAGCCTCAAGGTCCTTGAAATAAGACGAGAATGTTGAAAAGACACAAACCGCTTAATTTTATACCTTGAATACCTTTTTTGTTTTATCGCGGTAATTAAAGCCGTTACTTAAATTATCCAAATTTTTCCGACAGAAATTTTGAAACCATTTGAAAGTGTAAGAAAAAAATTACGTATTTGATGCTTGTGTGCACTTTCCAAAGAAATAAAAAGGAAATTGTTCAAATTGATTATAATTTATGGAATTGTGAATTTCAGGACAATATTAATTCCTTAATATCTTCAGTTTGTTATTATAATTTCGAATGAGCTAGTTTGTAGTTATTTGGTCTGTATAAATTAACAGCTTTACGCACTTTAGTTGGTTCGCCATGACCAGGTGGTTAAAGTACTTGACTCGTAATTTGATGGTAGCGGATTCTAATCCCCATCGAACCAAACGTGCTTACCCTCTAAGCCGAAGGGACGTTATAAAGTGATGGTTAATTCCACTATCCGTTGGTCTTACACTGATAAATTAAGAGAAGTAATAAAATGTCAGCATTACTTTGTGTCATTAGTGAGAACTATTCTGTTTCGAGCTTCTGGTGACGGAAATTCGTATGTTATCGAATTCAATACAAGAACTAATTATACACCACATTTAAATTACTTTTGGAACAATAATTACGGTTTGAAATGAAAAGTAAAAAGATCCTAAAAGGTCTCAAGTTAATTACTTATTCCAAAATGTATTCTCACGGATGAAGCGTTACATTTAAGCAAATATATATAGAGAAAGATGCATATGGGAAATTTCTATCTCAACTATATCTCTACAAATATTACCATAGGTTCGGAACATGTAACACGTCATAACTTTACTCGAAGGTTTATTGCTAGAATCACGAATTTATTCGTATCCCTGTGAAGTACGACTGTAGCTTTTTAGTCCTTGTGGCAGGTGTCAGTTTTAGGAGTTTCAAACATCATCAAATTTATAAAGGTGTTTAGTAGTGTTTAGCGTAACGGTGAGTGTTGAGACAGTTTGCTATCAGAGCGAGTAAGCATATTTGATATTCAACAAAATTTTCATTCCTTATCCTCAGTCTTAAGTTTGTCAGAAAAGTTGTTTAACGTTTCTTTTTCGCCAAACCGATAAGCAAGTTCGCTTCTGAAATTATTGTCTCTTTTTAAATTAAAGCCCTGTGTATTCGATTCAGTTTATTACTTTACTCTTCGTTTATTATTGTAAATCCTGCAATAAAGACGTTATTAAATATTTTCGTTCTGTACACTGTGCCTCGTTTCCTCTCCCATCACTTTTTCTAGATGTTATTTTTAATTTTGCGCAAAACTACTCGAGGGCTATTTAAAGTCTGAAACTGTTACAATTCATTTGATCTCTGACAGCGAGCATTATCCATTTTTACTTACAGTAAGAATTTCTTGAAATTAAACAAATAATCAATACAATAAAAATATTTGAGTTAAAATCTCTAGAAACAGTAAGAAATGAAGAATAATGTGATTTTCACGCGAAGCTACACGAGGGCTATTGCGCTAGCTGCCCATAGTTATCAGTTTGAAGAAGCTAAGGGAAAATTCAGCTTGTCATCACCACCTAACTGCCAACTCTTAATTCACTCTTTTACCAGCGTCACTTTATAACGCCTCCACGACTGGGAAAGCAACCATGTTTAGTGCGAATGGGACTGGAACCCGCGATCCTCGGATCATGTGTCGAACGCTTTGACAACTTTGCCATGCCAGCCCATTTTCCTTCAGAAATTCCCAGTTATATTATTGTCAGCGAATTTTAAATGAATGTCAGTTCATCATTTTTCAATCGGTACGTTACAACACGAACAATGGATTTTTGTGAAAGAGGTATATAAGCCTGCACTAGTGGTGTCATTGATTGTCTACCTGATTATTGATACTAAAATATGAGAACATAAAAACACTACAAACAAGAAAATGTGCTAACATAATTACTCATTTTATTTTTATGAAAATATGTATTTTTGTACGCTAGTTTTACAATTTAAAATATATGCTGCAGTTTTGCAAAATGCAACATGCAATTGGGCATGTATTATTTTAGGTTATTTTCAAACCCAGTTATATATCATTGACCACAATCTAAAATTCGAGAATACTTACATTTTTAAAAAAGGGAACATATTAAAATTTCTTTAGCTTTGTAATCACATGATAAATGTAAAATGAAGACTTTAATGTTAAAGAATACCATAGTATTACGGTAACCTGATATATAATGAATATTTTAACACTTAATTTTCCAGAACGTCATAAACAATTCTGCCAAATATTAGGGGATATCTGTTCCCTTTGTCTTTTCATCAAATTTTGCCTTTAAACGTTTTGATTGATCTTCAGAGAAATATTCCTTCCAGTCACCCACAACACCTTTTCGAATAAAAGGGAATTCTTTTCGGCTCTGGTGCCTTCACACGTTCAACATATTCCTGAAGTAACTTTATTGCTTCATAAACAAAAATATTTGATCTTTTCGGTTTTTCTTCTTTATTTTGATTGTGACAAAACCCATTAAAATGTTTGTTGACGTGTTTTCTCATAGTATTCTATACTTGTCTGATAAAGTATTTTCTTTAACAAGTCAGCGTCATTTTCAAGCATGTCTAAGTATTCCTGCCCTAGAAACTTGGCAATGTTTAGCACGGTAGCTTCATGATCTGCTTTCATTTCTTCGTAAACAAGGAATAAAACGTTTGGAAGGTTTCGATGTTATAAAGTGAAAGAAGATGATCGAAATAGTCTCTCCCAGTCATTTTCTCCATTCAGAAAAATTTCAAAAAATTCATCAAAGGTTCCATCGAAGAAACTGATAGTGTGGAAACGTTTGGTGTGATGGTAAAATGAAACGCACAATCCTTTGATTTCGAATAACTAAGATGTAATTTGCTTTCCGCAGAATAAGGTTTTACGTGAAATGGAGATGAGTTTTGATAGCCCCAGGTCGCAGCATGAGGTCAATACCTTCCTTTCCAAAAAAATCTATATAGGACAACGAAGGTTGTATTCTTCCAGACTATTCAATTGTTTACCTTTGGTCAAGGATATTATGCACAATATATTGTGTCCAAGTTGTTCCAGATTTTGGAAATGTCAGATAATGATGTCGTCATCTCTTGGCTCGTATTGGATGGCTTCTTCTAAAAATTTGGGGCTAAAGCCTCCGCAATTTTGACATTGTTAACATCTTGATAAGCTGGCATTTTTCTAATTGTGTACATGGTTGATTGAACCTTAGTATAACAGAGAAAGGAAATAATAAGAACATGTAAATCAGATTTTAAGTTTCCTCTACAAGTAACATATTTAAACTTCATTTTTACATTGTTTACACGTTCTAGATAAGAAATTTAGACAGTGATGATTGTTGTATGAAATAGAATTGTAACCATCATGAAATATATTTCGATGCACACATGTGGACGCCCAGGTGAGATCTGTTTGGTAAATCGTTATAACCAGTGATATATTAAAATAAAATTCGAGTAAACGAGATTGAAGACGTTACTTTTATTATACTTTATATCAATAAAGCTTTAAAAAAAGTTGACACAATGTGGATGTTTGAGCATACATATGATAATTAGGCACTAATGGACAAAAAGGGTACTAGTATGCTCCCTACATCAGAGAAGCAATATAACTATGAAAGAACTGAAGTGTGGAAAAATAGCATGAGTCACAACCTGAAAGTTCAACACATGCCTCAAACAGCTGATAAATAAAACAGGTAATTCTTATTATTGGATACGAAACTACGCTTCAAGACTATTGTCAAAACACATAGCATAAAATATAATAAGGACCGGACATTGCGACTTGGAAGAACCTTAGAAACCGTCTTAATTTCGATTCACTCTGTATTAGTATTTAGAGCAGATTTGGAATATCTTCGACACAATGTATTTTTACTGAACCAGATCCTTCTTCGAAGGTTTGTCTTCTTTCTAAATACATTTCGCGATAAAATTTATGACTAGATGCAACTTTACCCCACACAATTAACTCGACTTTTTAAATATTCAGAGTTTTTTCATCCTGAGTTTTAACATATGTTAAAATACAATAAAGGAAAGTAATAAAGGTTTATCAATAGAAAATAACTTCTGATGAAATATAGGAGAGTTCTGTAGATTGCTGCTGGAAACTTATTTGTTCAAACTTATAAAAAAAATGAAATATCTATTTTTCTTTCGAATTTTTGTTGATTAAAATTATTTATACCATTAACTATGGAAATCTAGTTTATTGTTACAGCGCAAAAAAAAGTTGTTGTATTCGATACTTGCCATTACCAGTGCGCATTTAAACAATTTTGCAGATTTACACTTCAAAAATAAACAATAAAAAACATTATAAATGGTATAATACAAATATATTTTACATTGTTGTTGATAAAATTCTCTGTCAATAATAATTTACATTGTTGACTTAGTGTACAGATTCAAAAACATACATATTTTTTCAAAGTGGACTGAATTTCTTGAGGTATTATGAAGATAATGGTCGAAACTGGGTTAAGAACGAGAGCACTTACTGATAAATTAATACACTCCAAACATTACAGGTTTTAGTTTTCCTGTATGCTTTGTTTTTGACGGTATGTAATTATTGTTCGTTTGTTACTGTTTGAAAATTTATTTGACCTATCACAAACATAAACCACGACAAGTACAGATACAGTAGCAATTGTAACGAACGCTGTTGTTTCGCTATAGTAAGAGAAATCACATATAACGTGAACACAGTCTCCAAAAATGTAATTAGCAAAACTGGCGGATCTATACCCTTGAAGATTGTGTCTCTATTCCAAAATAGATGATTTCAGCTTAAAATCGAGTACTGACTCTCTATTTTAAAGCTCACAAACGGAACACATGGATATAAATGTATTGAGACCACTGATGTGTTACGAAAACCCTCATATATGAGCCCCACATTTAGCGCGTACCGCTTCTGTATTGTTAAATTTAATAACATCAATAGATTTCTGACACCCTACGTAATGTGCCTTCCATTCGTTCTAAACTGTTTCGTCCTAGAATTAATAAAAAGTTAAAAAAGTTTTTTAAACCAATGATACTGTTTTTTGACATCATACTAACTTCTAATATTCTTAAACATTCAGTGACACTTTTATTTTCAAAAAATCTACAATGCTATTCTTCGTACCAAGTTACAAATAAATTAAAGCACAAACAGTGTAATTACTATTCTTTGTCTTGTAGCTCCAGATAACTAAAGAAGAAAATTTGAATATTGTGAAACGTTCAATGAATAAATCATATTATTAAACACACGTGTTACTTTATCATTGAGTTAAGTTTTTCGAAGAAATTAATTCATTACTAAGTTAGTGATAATTTAAGTTTTGTAAACTACAAACAGAAAAACCGTATCATAACAAAAGTCATTACCTTTGAGTTGTAAGAATAAAACTCAGTCTTCACCTGCTCATCAGTGTGATTGTGATTAATTAGGTAAAGGACGCACTGTATTATATTTAAAAATTAGCACAAAAGATTAAGATAATTTTAAGAGATCTAAATAAAAAATAAATGAAATGGAAGACTTTGCCCCCTGTCATAATAGTTATTTCACATCACTTTAACCTTAAAGGAGTTGATAACAATATACTTTGATGGACTCTCGCTTTGTTCGTTTCGTATCAACCTTTCATACGAATATCTGACGGCACCGATGTGAGCCTGATAAAGTGTATTTTTGAGGTTGTATTTTATAGAGGAAGCATAAGTATAAGTAAATGATCATTTGCAAATAAAGATACCTCAATATTATTCACAGTAGGAGATTTCTGTTGAAATTTTAAAGTATGGTCTGGTTCCAGGTATTAATATATATGTGTGTATGGTTTTAAATTGTTATCTGATTACAGCTGTTAATGTTTGTGCGTCTCGGGCATCATAATCAAATGAAAGTGGCATGTATTAAATAAACTCAGGGTAAAAGCATAAAACTGCGAATTATCTTCAGTGTTTACGATATATCTTAAAAATGTGATCAGTTGGCTAATGTTAAAATATTTTCGAAAGAACTGATTGTTCTTGTAAAAAAATGAAAATGGCAGTTATGTCAATCTCTTCAAACTCAGAAAATAGAAGGTTTTTTGTGTAAGAAAACAGCCATAATTGAAAAAAAGAGAAAGTTTACAGACTTTTGTTAACAGCTAAACAAGTAATCAAACATGAACAATTTTCCAACTCACAACTATCGTCGCCCAAAACCTGGTGTTACGAAAACCTTGTTCTATTTCTAACTACATATTTAATTGTGCTTTCTAATTGTATATCATTGAAATGTACGCGTTTTCAAAGTGGTATGGACACCAACACTGAAATCATCGTGTTTAGTTTGCACCACCAAAACTTAATATGTGATATGAATATTTGAAAGTATAATCATAGAAAATCTGTCAATTAAACACCAATGCAATGAGTGGTATTATACAGGATTACAACAACTCTTAAGTAATTGTACGTTTATTGGGGTAATTATGTACAATAAAGCAGCAGGGAACCTAATTATTTTTACCATCTATAGCAGTGTGCATTCAGTAAAATGCTGACCTTATAGGGAATGCAGAAAAGAAGGCTCATTGTCATCTGTACGAAGGGTGACGAGACAGAAAGATTCTCACTTAATGTATCAAGATAAATATAAAGCCGCAAATAAAGAATGGAAATATCAAGATGCGTAAAAAACAAATTTCTAGCGAAGTGAAAAAGTGTAACTATTTTCACTGTGCGCAAGCGGGAGTTTTAAGCTTTTTCATGTGTGGACCAGTCATCAACTGAAAAGTTTTCTGTGAAAGAGGATTCTGTGTCTTTAGTTGTGGCAAGAGACATTACAAATAGCAGAATAGTAGTCAACAGTATCGTGTGTGTAATGCAGAGACGAATCGATCGAACGAATCATTCGTTCAATACGCTGAAGTTAGTTTAAGATGCTTCAATTTTTCGTTCCCCCTCAAAGAAATCCGGCATGGCCAGATGGTTGGGGAGATCGACTCGTAATCTGAGGTTGGAGAGTTCAAATCCTAGTCACACAAACATGCTAGCCCTTTTCGGTTTGTTATAATGTGAGATTTGCAGTCTGTAAAATAATAGTGAAGCCTCACATCACAGATTTACGCGAAATTGGTAAACAAACAAATATTCTCGCCAAAACTGTGCAGTGTGTAAAATAACATTGAAACCAAACAGTTCTTTGTATTGTACTCAACCAGTTTCACTTTGAACTTAAATACATTTTTCGTCTTAATTATTATTCTATCAAACATAATTTTATTACATGGGACGCGAGTTTGACATCACGCTATTTTCAAATGTTTTATGATAAAACAAAATTATGAGAATATTCTTATATGCTCTTGGTATTCGTTACATGTGGCGTGAGGAGACCTCTAGGTCTACTACAGAACACTTTGCTCCGGATACTTGATTTTCACATTTGGTGCATTCCTGATGTAACAGACAGTCACTTTTCTTGCATACCATCTCCGAAATGTAATCAGATGTTGTTTTTTAACTCTAGGAAGTATTCCAAAACTAACCAGTAAAGGTCAGTCAGAATAAGATCTGAGATAATCAAGGTAAATCCAAATATGGTTTGATTTTGTTTTTGAAATTTCGCATAAAACTACTCGAGGGCTATCTGTGCTAGCTATCTTACCAACGAATAGTGGGATTGACCGTCAGATTATAACGCCCCCATTGCTGGGAGGGCGAGCATGTTTTGCGTAACTCGGGCGCGAACACGCGACCTTCAGATTACGAAGCACACGTCTTAACGCGCTAGGCCATGCCAGGCCCGAAATCCAACTATTATATGTCTGTAAACAGTGATTAGATACAATGGCTAATATGATGTGGTGTGTGTTATAATTCTGAAGGAACCATCGCTTTTCTCACAGAAGTTCATTTCTACAGCTAATGTTGAATAATCAAAGATGGTCCAATTGGTCAAGGCATTAATAGGTCACGTAATAATTAAATTCAGGGGATATTCAGAAAATTTTTTCCTCCCTGTGCAAAAATCCTACTCTGAAGTACAATATTTTCGATTTTGTCAAATATTAATTCTAATTCGTTTCTACCGAGCTACATACAACCAAACCTCCCCAGCCAGGCGAAAATGTCAAAATTCAATACTGAAAATCCATCACGCTTCAACTTATTTACTTGCGGTACCATTGGTGTGAACGCGTTATATTCACGGCTGTTATGAGTAACTTAAGGACTTCGGTTTATCCATGAACTATTATGACACACAATTTTCTTTTTGAGTGACACCCACTTTGGATTTGCACTTTACTTTCTCATTGTTTCCACACACACTTATAATTGAACAATTTACAATAA
Organism: Carcinoscorpius rotundicauda; assembly: GCA_011833715.1. Classification (NCBI taxonomy): domain Eukaryota; kingdom Metazoa; phylum Arthropoda; class Merostomata; order Xiphosura; family Limulidae; genus Carcinoscorpius; species Carcinoscorpius rotundicauda. The sequence goes on along the minus strand of CM022393.1, from coordinate 15,974,379 downwards.
ATCATAATATACTTTTATCTCTTTTGTTTAGATTCGTACATCTCAAGGTAATTTAAAATTGTTTAATGAGGAGAATCTCGTTCTTCACGTAAAGCAGCTTAAAATGTAAGATTTTAACTACAAGCAGATAGCCCGATGTAGCTTTGCTAAAAAGGAAAACACAAGAAAAGTCAGAAAACCATGTAGTATATTTGCTTTGTAACTGTAATACTTCATCATACAACATGCCTTCTCTTACATTACAATTTTTGCTGTGTCATTTCTTGGCACATTCCCAAATGGCTGAAAAGCTTCTAGTAGAATGCATGAATTTATTTCTATTCCATCTTCTGAAGTAACTTTTTATATTTACGTGAAAATTTATCCTTCCAATGAAGGGAGTTTTCACTTAAACTAGCTATCGCTATCATTTTTGGCGTTTTCCAAATTGTAGATAAAAATTCATTGGCACACGTTTTTTGTATGTTGTTTACACACACACGTTGGAAGTGTAGTCCTCAATCTCTAGGACATAAATATGTTTATCAAATACAGTATACAGACAAAAATAACAATTAATTGTGAGCCACTTACAAAAAACCAAAATCAATCAATTTTCGGTGGTATCACATTTCTTACCATGTAAAAATGTATTTCAAATATAAGTCATTTTTTGGTCTGGCATGGCCAAGCGTGCAAGGCGTGCGACTCGTAATCCGAAGGTCGCGGGTTCAAGCCCGTGTCGCGCTAAACATGCTTGCCCTCCCAGCCGTGGGGGCATATATATATGTTACGGCCAATCCCACTATTCATTGGTAAAGAAATAGCCCAATAGTTGGCATTGGGTGGTGATTACACTGCTAAATTAAGGACTGCAAGCACAGATAGCCCTCAAGTCGCTTTGTGCGAAAATCCAAACATATAAGTCATTTTACAAGAATTTTTATCAGCTAATTAACATGTTCAAAATAATTTTTACATAATGTGATCAACTTTCTGTATTTTGTGATGCTTTTCAGTGGGGTACGCCCTTACTTTGCAATTTTTTATACAGTACCTGTTGAATACAATAATATTCTCTAACCATAAATAAAAAGCCCATCTGCTTAACTAATTGCCTTCAGATGTGACCTTAACTTGTGAGTCAACAACGTTTAGTTGATTCCCCAACTGAGGTAAGAGCTTTTGTAACTTGTTCACTCATTGCCTTTTTGTTTAAAAAAATATAATTTTTTTCTGTTCTTGTGAATGACGTAAACCTGTCGGTTTGTCACGGAAATTCCATATTGATTCAGTAAAATGTTTATTATTTCCTTACCTTTTATTTAGAAAGGTTCAAACAACATCTACACAATTAGGAAAATGCAAGCTTATCAAGATGCTACAATATCAGAATTGTCGGAGGCTTTATTCCAAATATTTACAAAGAAGACCATTTAATGACGACATCATAAATTGACATTTCCAAAGTCTGTAACAACTAGAAATACATATTGTGCACAATACTTAACCAAGGAAAACCATTGACAGTTGGAAGAATACAATCTTCGTTGTCCTAAAACAGATTTTTTGGAAAAAAATGGTATTGAACTTATTCCTCGTCCTGGGCTGTTGAACTCATCCATCTCCATTTCACGTAAAACTTATTCTACGAAAGCAAAGTTCATCTTAATTATTCGAAATCCCAAGGATTGTTGCGTTTCATTTTATCATCATACCAAAACGTGTCTACACTATCTGTTTTCTGAAGGACCTTCATGAATATTTTGAATTTTTGTATGGAGAAAATGACTTCGATCATCTTTTTCGCTTTATAAACATCGATACCTTCTCAAACGTTTTATTCCTTGCTTACGAACAAACAAAAGCAGATCATGAAACTACCGTAAAAAAATTGCCAAGTTTCTGGGAAAGGAAATTTAGATATGCTTGAAAATGAAGCTAATTTGTTGAAGAAAATACTACATCAAACAAGTCTAGAATACATGAGAAAACATGTTAACAAACATTTTAATGGGTTTTTAATGGGTAAATTACATAAGAAAACACAACAACGAAGAGTTCAATGGGTTTTGTCACAAACAAAATGAAGAAGAAAAACTGAAACATCAAAATATAAGTGTTGAAGAAGCAATAAAGTTACTTCAGGTATATGTTCAAGTTTGAAGGCACCACAGTCAAAAAATTTCCTTTTATTCACAAAGTAGTTGTTGGTGACTGGGAAGATCATTTTTCTAAACATCAGTCAAAACGGTTATATGCAAAATTTCATGAAAAGACAAAGGGAACGGATATCCTTAATATTTGGCCAGAATTGTTTCTAACGTTCTGGAAAATTAAGTATAAATATTTATGATGCAGCATGTTACTGTAATATTCTGGTGTACACTAATTTTTAGACCTCATTTTAAAATTATCATATGATTACAAGAACTAATGACATGTAACTAGGTTTAAAAGGAATCTCAATTACGTGCAATGCTAATTTTATATGTTTTTGCTAATCTAAATCGTAGATTTTAATTTGTAAGTCAAGTGTACAGAAATATATATTGTTCACAAAAAGAAAATAAGTAATAATATTAGTATATCTTCCATGCTCACGGTGTTTTTGGTCTCATGTTTTAGTATCAATAATACAACGTTTAGGGTCTTGTCATCACAAAGTACGTGCTAGTAAATTCTATTTAAAACAACATTCCGATGTTCCAATTGAAAAATATTATTGAACTCGCAATCAGTTACAACCAACTAACAATAATATGACTGGGAGTAATTCTGAATAATTTATTTTTGTGAAAAGGAGGTGACTCAGAAAGCACAATATGAAAGGATATAATTCGGCCTTTACAGCATGATTTACAATAACAAATGAAAAGTAAATTACATTCAGCTGAACAAAAATAAAGTGAAACAGATTTTAATTGAAAAGAACAACAACTTCAGAAACTAAAATGCTTATCAAGTTGGCAAAAGAAAACACAAGACAACTTTGCTGACAAAATTAAGACTGACAACTTGCACAATATCTTCAACAAATATACACAGTGGCTTCAACACTGAACCGTTTCAAACCCCGCCAATACTCGGAACATTATTTCAGTTTCACAAAGATAAACTGAAGTTTCATAAAGATATGTTCACTTTTTTGTAAAAAAATATATTCAGCAATGTTATAAGCTACTTTCTAAATATTTTAATTTATTAGCTAGAGGGAGTTGTGGTTCATAACGATGAGGCCAAGATGGAATAGTTGAAGTAAATAAATCACGAAATGTCTATAAATTTTGATTTAAAATCTGGTAAAGAAAGGAAAGATTAAAATAGAAGATTCGGAAAAAACATCAGATGGATAGAGAATTGTTTCTAGCTGGTAAAATGAACTAGCCATTGTGTGAAGTGAGGTATTTGGATCTGTGTTAATTATTACACAGTTACTTTGTACTATTAAATGTAATTTATATCTGTGTCGTTTGTACACTTAGTGTACAAGTTACAAGTATTTTACAGTGTAAAATCATAAAGGAAGAAATAAATAAATCTGTTGTTTTCACGATGATTTGATTCATTTTCACCAGAGAATGTGAAAGATTGCCATGAAAGAACAAAGTTGTAGAAGTATACTGCAAACAAACTTAATAAATTGAAGTAGGGACAGAAAGCATACATGTACAATGTTGCCACACATAAAACGACTATCTGATCTAATTCAAACTTTCAAATTAAAAAATAAAAAATACTATAACATTTCAAAATGAATCTCTCTTTCTTTATTAATTGTCACTATATTTGAACTTCACCATTTATGGAGTCACTCAGTTTTGTTTATTGTTTAGGCTAACATTACATGCTATTTGACACAGTTGAGTAACATTAATGTTAAGCAATAAGGAAATGTGATGAAAATAGTTGAGTTAGGATGTTTAAACAATTCAAAACAAATAATTGGATCAGTTCTTCTGAATAACAGTGATATTATCACAATTTTTGCTTTTTTTTAATCTTTTGCAGTTACGATTTTTTTTCAGCTGCAAAAGCTAGAAGTCATAAGAAGAAAGTTAGAAATTAGAAACCAGTTACTGTTTTTAAAAATCCCAAGTCATGTTTAGACTGTTGTTTAAATTGAAATTATTTTTTGCTTAAGACTTCTATAATTTATGTATTATACTTACTTAATATTTTGATGTTGGACATTTGCATATCAGAACATGACATTGTTGTGTTGGGAGGTATTGTATTAATATGTCCACTAACTTATTTTTTACACATTTATGTTTTGGTTTTTTTTAATTTTCTATCATGGAACTTGCCCCATGTAATAACAGAAACTTGTGAAGTGTGAAAGCACTTTTTACATTCTGTGCAATACATCATAAAGCTGGTGTTTTTCATTATGCAAAGCTATATGAGGGCCATCTGCATGACCCATTCCTGATTTTAAAGTATATATAGATGAAAGACTAGTGGAATTTTTTTCAGTTTTATTTGATTTTTGCTTTGAGTAATTAATCTGATTTGCCAAACTTTCATCAAGATTATTCAACAATTTTTGAAAATGAACAGTTTAATTACTACAGTAAAGTTGTAAATGTGTCCTTTATTAACACTTCACCTTTGTTCCAGTCTAATCAGCATCACAACATTCTTAACAAATATTCATGACATATCATTTAATGAATGCACAGTCTCTGGAGAGTACTTTATATAAGTCATCAACAACAAACATTTTTCTTGCCATTTCATTGCTCTCAATTTAACTTTTTTTGATGAAAACTCCCTCAATATTGCTACAGCCAGGTCTTTCAGGTTGGCAACAACAATTGTTTTAACAATTCAATGTAATGTTTTTGGCCCTATGGGTAGTTACATATATACACATATATTACTCCTATGATTATTAATTAGCAACTCTATGGATACTTTTGATACTGAGACCTGAATGGTGGTAGTGGTGAAACAAAATTTATTTGTCAGACTTATCGACATTTGCAACTGAACAAAACAATTTCACAGCACTGCATGTAGATAAAAAAATCATATGAATTTTATTCATAACATTATAGAAATCACTTTTCAACACAGAAAGAATTCTTTTTCAATTATCTTTAATAAACTGTATAAAATATGGATTTTGAGAACAATCTTCTAATTAGGAACCAGAGGTAAGTTTTTAATTAGCTTAAAAAGTAAGGTGTCGTGTGAAAACTAATCATGCCATGACTGCTATTAATTTTGTTTTGTTTACTAAACTGTTAATTTGAAAAGGTTAATAGAGTAAAACAAAGAAGTGAAATAAACTGTGTAACTTTGTCACTATTATTTAGCATACTGTTTTAATTTCTTTGCCAGGTGTTGATGCCTAAAACTGTAACATTAAATGTTTTACACTGCATGTAACATCACTTTTCAAACTTTTGTATGCTAGCTGTACTTTTCAGTAATTAAGCTTACTTGATATCAAACGTGAATGATCCAGAAAGCCATTCAATAGCTCAGACCCTTATGGTCACAATGTCCTTCAGGCCTATTCATTGAATTATTAAAACAGTTGATATTCTGGACTTTACATTCACTAATACCAACCATCTTAACTGTAAAGTAATCGAGTACCGTTATCGAATCTTCTTTAGGTGGTTTGTCAGTGAAACAGTTTAACAGCTTGGAGTGTAAGATTCAAAGTGCCTTTTCAACTCTATTAACATTGCAAATAACAAGTCACTCACTTTTTGTAATAATCATGCATTTCACCATGAAATACGAGTTTATAGCTCAGAGAGCAAGGAATGTCTTTTGCTTTCAGTCATTTAATCTTAAAACAAATGATCGTCATAAATGCACGCTTAGTTATTGAATCACAATTATATTGATCACGGTGCTATCAGCATCTTGGCAACTATCTCACACCTTTTCATCAGGAGATAGCTGACAGATGTGTCTCTCTCTTTCTCATCATCATATACTTTTACAGGATACAAAACAGTTCTTCCACTATTCTCTGACTTATCAGGTCTCAACATTTTACTTATGATCTAACCAGAAGAAATAAGGTTATTCAGTATTAGCTTGTCAACATGTCACTACTGTAACCTATCATTTGATGAACCAAGTTTCTTTCATTGTGTTGGTATTGTGATATGTAAGCATAACATGTATATCTTCTATTTTATTACTGCAGTGACATCTGAATTGGTCGTTATGGATATGGCTGTAATTTGTTTTAGAACTCGGAGAATAGTTCCCTCAAATAACAGGTAAACTAATACCTCAAAGTTTTAAACTCTTATGTTTCAATAAGAATGATCAGTTGTCACCACTTGATTTTAGGTAAATTCAGTATAACATGTTAACTAAGTAATATTCAGATTAATTTCATCGTATCGTGAATAAAGACTTTCGTATGTTTTATACTTTTGTATTATGTCTTTTGTTGATTAATTAGTCAATGTTGAGACAAACCTGATTCATCTTCACAACACGGCATCTGTCGATCCCCCATTATACTGTAATACTCAAGGAGGAATCAGAGAAACAAAGAATACAAAATTGAAGTGATGTTAGACCAACGCCTCCATGGCTGAAAGGACGCACATGTATTGGAAGACGTGATCGCGACCCTCGAATTTGGAGTCGAGTGCCTTAACCACTTGACCATTCCGGGCCTCCATATTTTGTACACTAACACTTTAGTTCGTCATTGGTATTTAGGATTCTTAATACAAAATTTTGCGTGTCGCTGGTTTGAAAATCTTTCACCGAACCTATTCGTCCTTGTTACTATGGGAGTGTTTATGTGACGATCAATTTCAGTATTCATTGGTAAAATAGCAGCCCAAGAGTTGGCAATGATCGGTATTCAACATCTGAATTTTCTACACTTTATCACCTTTGAATTAGGCGAAATTCAAAATGAGCTAAAAAAACTTGTCATTAGTAACTCAATAACAATAATCTTTATGGGTAAGTTTGGATTCGTGAAAAAACCAGCAACAAAACATTATTCTACTGATAAAACTAAACAAGAATTTAGAAAACTTCCAGTTTAAACAATAAAAAATACGCCTGTTTAATTAAACACTGTCGTCTTGCTTTCTCAATATTTCAATATTATAAGTTGAGTATTCCAGGTGTGGTTTTCACTTTATTCCTCTTTCGACTCTTGACTTAAACGATGCCACAACTTCGGCTTCAGGTGTGAAATCGCATGTAGTTTTGATTTCATATTTCTAACACAGTAGCAATAATTAAAAACCGTGAGTTACAGTTATTTCAATATTTAGATTACGCTGTCGATACGTCTTTTTCTGGCTCGCGAGCAACGCTCTTGTTTTGAATTTCGCGCAAAGCTTTAAGAAAAACAACAGTTTCATAAATAAATTTTCTGTTTTAGAATTCAGAATTTCGCACAAAGCTACTCGAGGGCTATCTGTGTTCGCCGTCTCTAATTTTGCAGTGTAAGAATAGAGGGAAGGCAGCTAGTCATCACCACCCACCGACAACTCTTGGGCTACTCTTTTACCAACGAATAGTGGGATTGATCGTAAATTTATACGCCCCCACGGCTGGGAGGGCGAGCATGTTTTCGCGCGAACTATTACGAGTCGCACGCCTTACGCGCTTGGTCATGCCAGGCCAAATTTTCTGAAAAGTTCAAAATACAAAAAAAAGAAGATCCTTTTATAACAAACAGTATATATTTTTTTACTTTTTTATACACTTCTTTTATACATTTCGTTCATATATTTTAATAGTGAATCACACATATTTCAAATCCATTTGTTATTAAAATGAAAATCATGAAAAACAATATCATTATTAACATTTCTAATATAAAGTATAGTACATGAAATTCGCAATTTTATTATTCTCAAAATTAATTCATTAAACGCACGATTGTCTGGCCAGAATGCAGGAATTTCAGTTCCTTTTAATTTATCAATACATTTTCTTCTCAGTCGTTCTGTTTGTTTCTGTGTAAAGTGGTTTTTCCAATCACCGACAATACCTTTTCGACTGTAGTTTAAAGTTAATGCTTTTCATGTTCCCAAGAATGTGCTTTAGTTCTTCTGGAATGTTTTGGTCATCTATCTCTTCGTCATTATGTACTGATCCAAAGAAGCTCCCAAAGTGTTTGTTGGTAGATTTCTTCATGCCCTCAAAGATGCTTTTAAGATACGATAAAATATTTTGAAAAGATTTGAAAAGGTAAATAAAAAATTCTTAAGTAGGTGGCGTTAAAATTACTGTGGAAACATTGTGCTTTAAAATTATGAAATTTTAAAATTGTCACTGTAATTCTCACAGTGCAGTAATATCGGTTTCATTGCAAAACTAGTCGTCATACTGAGTTTTACAATTTAACCCATACAATATGCTTTTGACCACAAACACTTAAAGGAACATTCTGTTAGGTAAAACTTATAATTGGTTTACTGTCCGATAATCAGAGGATGTTTAAAAATGTTATACTTCTAGTATGCAGTCCCCTTTGGCACAGCAATGTGTCAGCGGACTTGAACCACTAGACATGAAGTTTCGATGCCTATGGTTAGCAGAGAACAGATAGCCCATTGTGAAGCTTTGTGCTTAATTTCAAACAACAATAATAGTGTATCTGACAATAAACAAGTTTACTGAAAACCAAAGTTGAGCGTCACATAAAAATATATACGTTATATTTTCTATTGGAATGTCATGTGTCACCTACAGGCTATAGTTTCCTTCAATTTTTTGTGGGAGTAACAGAGGGTCATGTGGGTAGCGCACATGTTTTCAGAAGACTAACATTATATTTTTAAATATATAATGTTACATTTACTCAGTACGTCTTAAGTTTATTGAGGAAAGTTCTTCCTTCTAGATGAGCCAGTCTGATCAAGTAGGATATTTATTATTGTTTTTGGGAGATGAGTAAAGGCTGCTTCATTTTGATTCATATTATGTCCAGTTTCTGTTTCTTTACCTTTTCGAATTCAAAATGCATTTTCTACTGAACCACTTATTATTCTGTGGAATTTGTTTGTTTTTTAACTTGCACAAAGCTACACGAGGGCTATCTGCACAAGCCGTCCCTGTTTCAGCAGTGTGTGAGCATGGAGGACAACTAGCTAGTTATCACCACCCACCGCCAAATCTTTGGCTGCTCTTTCACACAAACTGTCACATTATAACACCCTCACAATTGAATGGGTGAGCATATTCGTTGTGATAGGGATTTGAAACTTTAACCACCTGGCCATTGCGAAACTTCCTCGATTGCTCTTAATGGAGATTTGTGCCACAGAGAATAATGTTGACATCTCTTCTTTTGATAACGTATATACGATGCACCATAGCAGTTAAAATAATGCCCGTTATTTGGGCTGTTGGGACTCGATTCATAACTTGAGGGTTGTGGGTTCAAATACCGATCACGCCAAACATGCTTGGCCTTTCAGCTGTAGGGACATTGTAATGTGATGGTCAATCTAACTATTCGTTGAAAAATGAGTAGCCCAAGAATTAGGGGTGGATGTTGATGAGAAGTTGCCTTCCCTCTAGTCTTACACTGCTAAATTAGGAACGGCTAACTCAGATAGCCCTCGTTTAGCTTTACGAGAAATTTAAAAACAAATAAATGTCAGCAATAAAATCTGATCGCAAAGAAATAATCAATCACTATTTTTGGACTTCCCAGTGCCACGACGTCAGTTAGTCTTGCGTGTCGATGGCTAATCACTGAGCTATGGAAACCGAGAACCGGTCACTTTCATAGGGAATTTGCGCATGTTGCACTTGCAGAACATGTAGATTTTTAAAACAAATTTATTGGACACGAATGCGTTTTTGCGAAAAATCCGATGTTTTCCTCCGTTTTCAAAGTGCACAACTTTTATTGTCACATGGTCTGACAATCAGTGCCTTAACACGTGTAACATCACATACTCTGAGCTTGCAACGTTATAACATATATTTCTTTTTAAAATAAAACAAATATCTCTTTTGCGTTTCTTTTTCTGAAGAGTGTATATAATTATTTTAGAGTCCAGTTTAATACTGTATTTCAATAACTTAACTAAAAATATATTACGCCTCAACTTATCTTTACCTTTACAGTTAACTTCAGTTTCAGTGTTCTCCATACGACGCCTTTTACTCTTATCACTGACGTTAAACTATCATGAGAACCTATAAGCCTGACTGTTCAAGATAAATCACGTGATTGTATTTGTTGATTTATTTTACCACTTGGGCGTAATCCAAAATGACTATATATGAGCCTCTTCAGTTTCAAAGTTTCACTTATCTGTTTCTTTGACAAGTTTCCAAACGTTCCTCACGTAACAAATTACCAGGAAAAACTTTGTGTTTAATAGTTAATCACGTACAGCACAGAAAAACACATAAAGATCTTCCAGTTATCGTTTTTATTTTACGTATGTGCTCGTTAAATCCTTGGAAGCAACTGATGTTCAGGTTTGTAATTGTTAGTTAAAACGTCATTGCAAAGTGAGAGAAACGTAAAATTTTTGCCTGTGATTGTTAAAACAAACGATTCCGTTTCTTAAAGAAATTCTTCGAGTTTCAGCAAACTTATAAAAGCTAAGATATATGAACTTGACAAAACAACATATGTGTGAGTGTGTGAACATGTTCCCAAACAATTTTCAGTATTGAATGATATTGAAACCACGAGTTCTTCCTTCAAAGAAATTACTTAAGACAACATCTGATGGTCTGTATTAAAGCCGTCTGTGTTACAGTTGTTGGAAAATATTTTTTCTGTTTACTTATTAAAGCTTTTATTGACCATTTGCGGGTTCTAAAATGGTATACTTAACAGTCCATTGACTTTATCCTGGCTTGGAATGGCTTGATAATGAGGGTGTTTGACTTTAAATATATGGGTACGAATTACGTCATCAGACATGCTCGTTCTTTGAACCACTTGGGCACTATCACTTGAAACATTATAAATTATCACTTTTTTTTTGGAAAAGTTTGTTGTTTTTTTTGGAAATTCGCACAAAGCTACTCGAGAGCTAACTGTGCTAGCCGTCCGTAATTTAGTAATGTAAGACTAGAGGGAAGACAGCAAGTCATCACCACCCACCACCAACTCTTGGGCTACTCTTTTACCAACGAATAGTGGGACTGATTGTAAAAAAAAAGTGTTAGGATTAGATACTTAATGTTTGTGTGCACTTTCAAAAAAATAAAAAGGAAATTGTTCAAATTGATTATAATTTATGAAATCATGTATTTCAGGCCAATATTAATTCATTAATATTTTCAGTTCGTATTGTTTTTATAGTTTCGAATGAGCTATCCCTTTATATTTTAATGGCAATTTCATTTAAATACAAAATTATTAGCCTAATATTAATAACATTTTAAGTTGCTCTGGGACCTATTAGGCCACACTTTTTGTAGGAGTGTTTAACGTTTCTTTTTCGCCAAACCGATAAGCAAGTTCGCTTCTGAAATTATTGTCTCCTTTTAAATTCGCCTGC